>JAXQQM020089236.1:0-347909 GCA_034641835.2 Pinus albicaulis | reverse complement strand
CGTGTAATTTCTAATATAACAAGTATCCTATCAATTAAATCAATATACTACAAACATCTAGATTATACACATCTGAGCCATTCATATCATACTAAGTAAATATTGAAACAAAAATAATAACATTAAGCATTGAATGGACAAAACGAACACAGTTCTATTGATTTTGCAAGAAGGAGGATTACAACCATCGGTTGTACCAAGCCCTCCTCAGTCTCCCAATCTCTCTTCTCTCTCTAGTGAAGAAGTCCAAGTCAACAAACTCTCTAGGAGCCTCTTTAACTCTTGGCCTTCACAATGTCACACTATTCTCTATTCCACAAGTATGCAAGAACCTTGAGCAATCCTTCGACCTTCAATTAAGAGCCTTCAGCTCCTTCTTATAGGAGAGGGAGAAAGCCATTGTTGCCCTTCTCTTTCCACTAGTTTGGAATGGAAAAAACTTAGATGTTTCTTTGATCTCCATGCTTTTGCCTCTTTTGGAGTTCAGTCTTCTATGGCAATGACCAATAATGAACTGGTGCTTCTGCAGTTTCCTTTGTGAACTGACTCCTTTGTGAGGGAAAGTCGGAGATTCAAATCATTCTCCGCACTCTTTTCCCAATTCAAACTTAAAACATGGGTAACGCTTCCCTTCAGTGTAAATAGAGCATTGCCCTAGTCACTAACACGGCCAATGCACTGCTTGCCTACGTTATAATGCTCTTGTTCTGTTCTACATAGGCGTTACCCTGGCAGAAATAGGTTTAACTTAGGTCTTTGTACTTCTTCCATATTTGTCTTCCCCTCTGAGCTGATGAGGAGGTATTTTCCTATAACAGATGCCCCCTAAAGTGTGAGGTCAGAGACGAAGACGATGGCCGAAATACTTTATAATTTGTAGAGATAGAGAGAGATTGAAAGACTGAGGAAAACCGGAAACAACAACATATGTCAGAAAATATAGTATTTGCCTAGAGTCGGGCATGTCCCATGCTCAGTAGCTTAAACAACATGATTTCTCTAGAATAGAGATATGAAGAATCTATCCACCAATAGGCACAATGTGGAAGTGTCTGTCATAACAGGATCAGGCTGAAAAAGCTGTCTCCATAAACAATATCGCGGCTTGGGGAAGGGAACACAACTTTAATGATGTAGCCTTTGCCCCAAGGTCTTGACCTCCGATTCACTTAAACTGCATATTTCTCAACATGTGAATGAGGGAGTTGTCGTTGAACATGTGAGAAATCGTCTGATTACCAGTCAATAATGAAAACTGTTAACAGACGCGAAGGTGGCCACCGATAATGATGATGGTCCCTAAGATGCCTAGTACAATCTAGAGAGTGTGAATAAAAGGAGTTGAAGTCGAACACTCGTAGAATCATTCGACCAAGAGCCAATGATGAAGACCCTTGATCAAACACAAGACTACCTGCCACTGATGTCTGCAAGTATCTGGGTACTGATGTGTTTCTGGATCAACTTCCTAGATAAGGTGTTGAAGTCGATAGGAAGTGATCTGTTGAGAGGTAGGCACTGAGGCGTCCTACATCAGTCAACACGAAACGGAAACCAAATGATTTTGTTTATGATTTGAGATAAGGAAGAGTAAATGGGAACGTCAGACGACAAATAATTTCTGGCATAATGAACGGTTTGGTTGATAACAGGAGCAGTAGATAATGAGATCTGCTTGAACAATAGAAGGCACTCTAGCAGGGTACTAGGCAGCTGAAGCGTGTTTGAACACCAAAGAGTGTGTTAGGATTTTACCGGTGCAGGGACACTGGGAAATGAAGGCTAATACTCATAGATGGTAGGGTTCGGCTAACTGCGAAAGAGTTTTCTAGGAAGTGCCATGTTCAAGAATTTTGCTGCCAAATCGACCTTTTTGGAAATGTAACAGAGGTAGTATCCATTTTGTCCAAATTTTTCCCCATCTGATTAAGTTTAACGAGTCCAGAAGAGTAAACTCGGTGAATTTTTCATGTTTAGAGAGTCTGAAAAATGTCAGGAAAGACAACTCTGTGCCCCATCTGATTAGATTTAACGAGTCCAGATGAGTAAACTCGGTGAATTTTTCATGTTTAGAGAGTCTGAAAAATGTCAGGAAAGACAACTCTGTGCCCCATCTGATTAGATTTAACAAGTCTAGATGAGCAAACTCGGTGAATTTTTCATGTTTAGAGAGTCTGAAAAATGTCATAAAAGACAACTCCATGTCCTGTCTGATTAGGTTTAACGAGTCCAAACGAGTAAACTCGGTGAATTTTTCATGTTTAGAGAGTCTGAAAAATGTCGTAAAAGACGACTCCATTGGGGTACCTTTGTCATGTCTTGATAACCGGGCATGGAAAAGGGGTAATAGTAAGCCCGAAACAGTTCATTTTCCGTAAGTTAGTCCATCGAATCCGGAAAAGTGAGAAATCTATGTTCAATGGACGTCTACCTCATTTTGTTATGAGTATGAGGAGACGAAGTAAACTCAATATTCTTTGTGAAATTTTAACGAGTCCAACAAAGAAAACTCGGTACCTTCGTGAAATTTTAACGAGTCACGCGGAGAAAACTCGATTTACTTTTTCTGTTTAAAGAGCTTTGAAAAAGAGGAAAAGAATGGCTCCTTGTTCTCTGTCTCAATAGTTTAACGAGTCTAACAAAGGTGACTCGGGATTTTTTCGGTTTTATGAGCGAGAAAAAGATTCCTAAAAAGAATGCTCAGTACTTCTCCATAGTTTTAATGAGTCTGAAGAAGAAAACTCTAGGTTTTTCGGATTAACGAGCAAGAAAATACCAAAAAAGAACGCTCGATGCCAACTTTGTATAAGTTTAACGAGCCCGAAAAAGAGAACTCGAGGTTTTTCGGATTAACGAGCAAGAAAAATACCATAAAAAGAATGCTCGATAAAACATGAGTATGTCTGCACATAAATCTTGATCCCTTATTAGAATCATCAGTACCAAATCTCGAGAGTTGCAACATGTGTACAGTGACGAATCACGACTTTGCCGACTGACTTAAGAGAGTCATGCCCCAGAATTTGCTATAAGAAGGTCAGAAGACATTCATTTTCACTGTTTTGAGTGCTGTGAAGAAGCTCTGGAGTGGAAAAAGGGGTGAAAATTTCAGCTGACGATTACGGTCAATCCGGGCAACAGTCTTCTATTCCGCGAGATCCAGGTAAGAGCTAGAACCTCCTGTTATCATTTAATTGCCAATTTTTTAGTTTTTGCTGGTTCAAAATTAGGAAATTTTGAGGCCCTAGAAAAATATTTGCGCTTAATGCGGGTCAGGAGTACAACAGCCGCGTTAAACGCATAACCCGTGGGGGAAGTACACGTTAGAACGCTCTATTTTGTATTAGTGCCCGCGTTAGGCACAACATGCTTTCTAACAATTCAATTTTTCCATTTTTGAAGTGGTCCAGGAAAATTTTAATCGGTTGGAAATGTTGCATTTGCAGGTGTTCCGCTGTTAATCATGAGTATCTGGCGAGAGAGAGAGCATGAGCGGGAAGAACGAGAGATGGTGATGGATGCGGCAAGTTTAATGGCTCTCTGGAGGTGCGGATTGCTTAAGTATGCCCGTTTAGAACTGATGAGGGGTCAAGAGGACCTCCTGAGGTGGCTGATCCAGCAGTGGGACGAACGGCATCATGTCTTTCGGATTGGTGGCAACGAGCTCGCCATCGAAAAAGATGATGTTTACTTTTTGACCGGCTTGTCATGTCGTGGGGTGAGGCCCAATTTGACGGGGTCCAGAGCTGACCCTCGTTCCACTACTGATTTGATCCATGCGCACTGCATACGTGGCACCCAGGCTGTGAGTAACCGGATACCTATTGCACAGGTGACTTTGAGACCCTTGCGGTCTATTCTATGGATGATTGTTCGCTTGGCAGGTGCCAAGAGTCAGCATGTGGCGACCAAGGCTCAGATGCTCCTAGCCTTGGATTGTATGCAGCCTCAGGTTTTCGACTGGTGTGACGGTGTGGTTCGTCGGGTCCGAGCAGAGCTTACTGCATGTAAGACCCGTACTCAAAGAGAGTTTGGGTACGGAACACTGATTGTTTCTTTCATACTGGAGCGGATACCACTGATGAGGCCCAGGATCCCTACAGCGCCATTGGGTCCACGCGAGCCGAGGCAGGCTCGGTGGGCCACTTTGCTTCCACGGACTGGAGAGGGTCCCGTCCGTCACTATTTTGATGAGGGATTTTTTGATTGGCTGGACTCTCAGATCATCATGATTGAGGATTATCCCTATGCAGGGATGAACTTCACAGGCGATCCCGAGTTAGTCTTGCCCCCTGGCACCCAGTGGGGGCCCGATGGTAAGAAAAAATGATCAGTGCTTTTCAAAGAAGTTTTTTGTTTTTTAGCTTTTGAATGTTTATGTAAAAAAAAATTTGTTTAGAAAGGGGTGAAAATTTAGTTTTGACATGAAACTTTTGCTTGCTTGACACAGATGTGGCACCTGTCCATCCAGCTGGGGCCCCTCGCTATGCACGGCGAGGATTGCAGCTACCCAGGGCTGGCGCACCTGTAGAGGATGCGGAAGCCGGCGACGACGATGATACCCAAATTTTACATGAACTCTCCAGGAACCTGGAGGGTCTGAGTATGGGTATACCGCCGCTTCCTATGCGGGAGGTTCCAGTTCGTCTGCAGCGGCATACTGTGGGTGTGTCGGAGAGATACCTGGTTCCTCTGAGGAGGATAGCTAGAGCAGTTGTATGCTATTATGAGCATCAGGCTTAGCTGGTGGAGTAGATGTATTAGTGTTAGAGCATGGCTTAGTGTAGCCAAATTTTGTAAAACACCCCAAGTTTTGGGAGATTTTTTCTTTTTGATGTTTACTGTGTACTGGACATGACATATGTATATATATATATTTTTGGTGATTTTGTGTTTTTAAATTTTTATGCATTTTTTGATGGGATAAAAATATACGTACTCATGAGTAAATCTTTTACAATAAATGTGACAAATTCCAATCTAACACATAATTTGCCAAAGAATCGGCTAATGCATTAAATTCTCTAGGAACGTGCTCAAATGTGATTGTTTGAAATTGACGCTCTAAAAGTCGCACTCGTAAAAAATAACGTAGCAACACAGGGTGGCGGACATGGTAATGATTGTTTAACTGCATAATGATGAGTTGGGAATCTAACCTGACCACTAAATCGGAGATGTCACGAGATGCCGCTTCCGTGAGGAGTTGGATCACTGACATGTACTCGGCAACATTGTTGGTGGCGTTACGTAGGAAGATCCCCCCGGAACCAAGAAGGTTCGACTCAGGAGTATAGAGAACCCAAGCAGCTGAAGCAACGTGTCTAGTGTGACGACTAGCACCGTCTGCATACCTGACGTATGATAACGAATGTGATGACATATGTGCGAAAGAAAAAGATTACATGAGAAAAACACCTTAAACCAAACAAATAATCTAGAAGCATCAAAAATAAAAATAGGCAAAACATATATACATAAAATTACAAAGCATATGCCTAGTGCGAAACTAGGCAAAATACTTCTTCAGATAGAGCCCGTTGCGGGGCTCCTCGAGTGGAATTCCATTACAGTCCTGTAGTTCGTAAGCTCCTTTTGAGAGGGCTTTAGTAATGATGTAAGGACCGAGCCACAATGGTTGGAGTGTTCCTGCCCCCAAGAGGTCGTGTTTTTTATCATAAAGTAGAACAAGATCGCCCTCTTGGAAAGAACGAGGCTTGACAGATTTGTCGTATTGAGCTTTAACTCGGCACTGGTGAGCTTCGAGTGCTAATGTAGCATCTCGACGAGTTTCGTCCAAATGATCGAGCGAGAGCAAGCGCTCTTCTGTGGCGGTGGTGCCAGGCAGGAGCTCAATGGAAAGTTTGAGTGATGGGATTTCGCACTCGATTGGAAGTACTGCCTCCAGGCCGAAAGCAAGTTGGAAAGGTGTGAAGCCTGTGGCAGTTTTAACTGACGTTCGGTATGCCCATAAAGCATAATATAACTTCCTATGCCATGTGGTTTTATGGTTTCCGACCAATCGACGAATCATGGTTTTGAGGATGCCATTTACGGCTTCTACTTGACCATTAGCTTGAGGATAATAAGACGAAGATTGATCTTGTCGGAAACCTAGCATGGATGTTAATTCGGTCATCATATGATTTTGAAAGTGAGATCCATGATCTGTGACAATCGATAGGGGTACGCCGAACCAACAGATAACCTGATTAAACAGGAAGAGAGCGGCGGTTTCGCCATCGGCCTTAAAAGTGGGAAGGGCTTCAGCCCATTTCGTAAAATAATCGACTGCAACCACGATGTAGTTGTGTCCGTTTTCCGAAGCGGGATTGCAGGTGACGAAGTCAATTCCCCATTTAGCGAAAGGACCGACGGAGATAACCGGGTGAAGGGGGGTAGGATGCGCGTGCATTTTCTTTGTGAAAATTTGACATGGATGGCATTTCTGGACTGCTGCAATGCAATCTTTAAACAAAGTGGGCCACCAGTAACCGGCGCGCAAGATTTTTTGGGCAGTAGCTATGCCCGAAAGATGACCACCACATGCCCCTGCGTGGCAGTCATTCAGAACGCGTTCCGCCTCATCGATAGTGAGACAGCGTCGAAGAATAGTATCAACACCACGACGATATAGTGTATCGTTTAGCACGAGGTAGTGCTTTGCTTGGTGGCGGATACGACGACGGTCATCAGACGTGAGAGCTGGGCGGAAGCGTTGAGTTTGTAGGTAGACTAAGATGTCTCCATACCAGGGGTCCGAAGAGTTGACCAAGTAGACAGATTCATCAGGGAATGGATCATGAGCTACCTCTGCTGGGTCGATTCTGGGAAGGTCCGATAGTAATTCGGCGAAGACAAGGGATTTCTTTGCTTTGGCAGTCGTGAACACCAAATCAAATTGTTGGAGGATGACGATCCATTTGGAATATTTCCCTCCAATAATTTGTCTAGACAAGATATGTCGCATGGGATTCTCCAAAGCAATCACCGTAGTCTGTCGCAGCAATATATAATGTCGGAGCCGGGTGACGGCGAAAACTACCACCAGAGAGAGTTTCTCCACATGTGAATAACGTAATTCAGGTCCAATGAGACCTTTAGATAAATAGTAAATCACATGTTCGCTGTCGTCATCATGTACTTGAACCAAAACCATTCCAAGTGAGGATGGTGATGCTGCCAGATAAAGGAGAAAGTCGCGTGAATAATCGGGGGCACTAAGGAGTGGGGCTGAAACAAGTGCATGTTTTAAAGCATCAAATGACCGTTGAGCTTGGTCATCCCACAAGTATAGTGTTCCTTTCTTCAATAATCGCATGAATCCTTTCGTCATCTCAGCATAGTTAACGATGAAACGACGCAAAAAGTTTTCCTTCCCCTGCAAGCTTTGGAGTTGAAGGATGGATTGTGGTGCCGGCAATTCAATAATTGATTTTACCTTATCGGGATCAACCCTAATCCCGTGCTTGGAAACAATGAACCCTAACAATCGTCCGGACTCGACCATAAATACGCATTTATGAGGATTCAAGCGTATATTGTAGAACCTGCACCTAGCAAAAATTTCTCTTAAATGAGCCAGGTGGTCTCGTCGCTTCTTGGAATGAGCCGGGAGGTCATCCAAGTATGCTTGTACAATATGTCGAATGTCATGAAAAGCATAGTCCATAGCCCGTTGAAAAGTTGCTCCAGCATTCTTCAGGCCGAATGGGAGCTTTTTATACGCAAAGATTCCCCAAGGACAGATGAAAGCAGTTTTATGTTGGTCGTCTTTTTTTATGGCAATCTGGTTGTATCCCGAGAATCCATCCATGAAGGAAAAAGATTCGCATCCGGCACAATCGTCGAGAATTTGATCAATGAACGGCGTAGGATAGTTGTCTTTGGGACAAGCGGCGTTCAGATCGCGATAATCGACGCAAACTCGAATAGTGCCTTGTTTTTTATCAACGGGAACCGGATTGGAAACCCATTCAGTTAAGGGAACGGGATAAATGAAGCCAGCGTTTAAAAGTTTTTCTACTTTGACCTTGATGGCGGCTGCTTTGCACGGGTGGACAGGTCTGAGTCGTTGCCGGATAGGTTTAGCATTGTCATAAGTCTTGATTTCGTGCTCGACCATAAAAGGATCTATGTCGGGCATTTCGTCATAAGACCAAGCAAAGACATCGCGGAATTCTTTAAAAAGAGATGTGAAGGACGCAATTTCCTCAGGATTGCAGTCGGCTCCAATCTGAATATTTTCCACGATACCCGTTTTGACCGAGATATCGATGAGTAGAGTCTTGGAAAGATTACCCATGTTCCCTTCTAAATCGATAGTGTGGATATTCGTATAAGAGGAGGGAACTATCTCCGGTTGGTCAAAAGACGGGATTTCAGTTTTTATCGCCTCCGAATCAATCGTCGAAGCGCGATGGTGGAACTCTCCCCAAGGTCATTCTTCTAATGACATGATCTCTCGAATAGCTTCTTCTGTAGGCCAGACTTCATTGAGGAGATCCTTAGAGAGAACTGTTATGGGAGAGAGGGTTGTACCTGTGGTCGAAACCATATCAGTGGAGGGTTCAGATGCGACTTGGATGGCTTGGTAAGCCAACTCAACCGGCGAAAGCGGCATCTGATCTCCATAGGAATCAATATCTGAAGGCGCCGGAATGATCCATGGGTCGATAGAGCCATCTGAAGAGGTGGATATCATTGCAACCGTGTTTGGGATCTGAGGCGGCGGTAGAGGAAAACAACCCAGTAGGGAAGATGCCTTCAGAAGACCGGTACCGATACTGACGTAAGAGTCAGGGACACCTCCTATTAAGGGTACAAAGCTACTTGGTAAAGTGGAATAATCAGGGGTGCAGAAGGATAGCTGATCGACCGTGACTATTTTCCCATCTAATGGAAATAGGATGAGTCGGAAGACCGAAGACACGATGGCGGTCATAGCATAAGACCAACTGCGACCGAGCAATAGATTATAGTCGAGATGACGCTCTACGACTTCAACATCCACATTTACCGTTTTCCCACTCAGAGTGATGGGAAAGCTAGCAAGGTATCCTTTTGGTAGGAAAGTGTGGCCATCGAAAGCTTTGAGGGAATTCGATGGCGGGGTTAGAGTAGGAGAACCTAAATTCAGCCAGCAAGCTTGTGACATAACGCAGGTCGAAGCACCTTCGTCTATGACAGTGCGATGGATGGGTCTCCCTTTCGACACAACCTGCACCTGGAATGCGAGTTGATGTGAGAGGCGAGGTTTGGCCTTTTCCATATCAAATACTGCTAGCATGGAATCCTGGGGATCTATTCCACCAATGGCCGAAAGCAAGGCTTTCCTTTGTGCTGGACAGGTTTGTAATACTTCAAGTGCAGACATAGCTGACGGTGCCTGCGCCAAATATTCTACAATATTGTAGTTTTGGGCTGCACGTGCAGAGGTATTATGAGTCATGCGTCGAAGTGTCCCTTTAGGGGGACGAATTACAGGTTCAACAGTAGGCCTTTCGATATGCAAATTGTTGGGCGGCGGCGGATTGGAACTAGTTCCAGGTTCCTGAGCATCTATGGTAGGAGTTCCATAAAGCTTGGCGCGAGTTTGAAGGTCAATACTCTCGATGCCATAAATGGAAGATGGTCCTTCGCCGGAAGGATTCGAACCACCATTGCCCCGTTGATGGGGTTGTGGCGGGTTGTCAACCATATGTTGATGTTGCTGCTGTTGATTGGGGAAAGGATTGTGAAGAACGGTAGGTGTTCTCCCAGAATCCTTGTTAGCAATAAAATCGGTGCATTCCTACAACCGAGGACATTTGTATGTCAAGTGGTCCTCTGCACAGATTTTACAAGGAAATTTCATGGGTTTATCCTTTCCTTTTTCATTTCTAGCAGCATTTTTCTGATTAGCGTTATTCTGATTATCAGACTGCTCTTCCGAAGAAGATGTTTTCTTCTTATTCTTCCTATTTTTTCCGCTAGGTTTTTGTGAGGTTTGCACCGAATTTACCTCAGCGGAAGGGAGAGGAGTCGTTTGGTGGGGGGCGGTGGCAGCCGAGGATGGCTGGGAGGTTTTCCCCCGAGACTGATTGGTGGCTACACCAGAGATCGTGCCAACGAGACCATCGGCATGAGCTCCGGTTTTCTGAGTAGCCGGAGGGTTTGGGTTACCAGGGGCGTGGGGAAGCAGATCGTAAAGCGTGTCGGATTGTGAATAGATTAAATCCAAGTGTTGGGCACGACGAATACATTGATCTTCTGTCACTGCACCAGAAAGGCCAATGTCTTTAGAGATGTGGGGTAAAAGAGACTTGCAAAACCAATTGGCCAAGAGATGGTCCGGTATTGGCGCTTTGACGAGCCTCCTCCTACATCTCCATTCATGAATATGGTCGGAGATGTGGGTGGCGGTGTCTTGGCGCAGCGATGTTAACAATTCTGTTCCGGTTTCCACTCTAATTGGTAGTTGGAAGTTCTTTAAGAACTCTGTCGCTAAAGCGCCAAACGTATTTATGGCGGCACGTGGTAATTCAATGTACCACTTGGCGGCATTGCCTGTAAGGGTGCGGGAAAACAGTCGGAGTCGGACACTATCATCTACCATGGAATTGGATATGGACCATAAATGGAAGGTAGTGATGTGTGCGGCGGGGTCGTCCCCATGCTTCCCGTCGAACTTCGGGATATCGGAAGGAATCTTATGCGGTATTGGAGGCCAAAGCGAGTTATGGTTGATGGGGTCGTTCGTCGGCTTATGGATGTCGGGTATGTCCAAAGCTGCCAAGAATGGAAATTGTGGATTTGCCCCCGAGTCTAACCAAGGCAGTATGGGCTGACTATTTGGACCATAGGGTCCCCCCATCCATGTGTTACCAGAAGGGTAAGTGGGACTTTGATAAAAACCTCCCATAGGTGGAGGAGTAGGAACATACAGTTGTTGTCCATAGGGCATAGTGTATTGAGGGGCAAATGGTTGGTTGCCCCCAGCGTAAAAGTGCCCTCCCACTCCAGATGGAGGTTGGGGTTGGTTAGTCCAAATGGATGCAATAGAGTTTCTCGGAGGTATACTAGTATTTGCATAATTTGGAAACGGTATAGATCCTACACCTATGTTTGAACCACTTAAGGGGATAGTATTTACAATGGGTTGTCCCATTTGTCCTAAGGATTGCATGGGAAGAGAAATATTCCCTGCTACCTGTGTACTGATAACACTGCCCCCTGGTATAGTGGCCAGGGGGTTTGAACTCAACAGAGGGTTCCAACTGAAAGGGTTGTTAAAGGGCACCGAAGTAGTCGTGCTCGTGGGAGGAGCTACGGTGGTCCCCAACGTGGTCACGGTAGGAGTAGATGCCGAAGGGTTCGGTAAACTACTGACAGTTGTGTTGACCATAGGGTTGGGGGTAGGCATATGTTGACTACTGGGGTTACCCAGTAATGGCATGGAACTGACCACTGGCGGGGAGGATGGTGGCGAACCAAGGATGGTTTCCATTGGCATCGTCCCTGTGGATGCCGGTGGTGAAATAGATGTTGGTGTGGCCGCAGACATATCTGGGCGTGGTGGAATCTGGACTATCACAGGTCCTAACGGATCAGTGAGCGGAGGATTGTAATTAGGTACAACGCCTTCAGTGAAAGGGTCCTCCGGGAGTTCCGGCTGATAACGGTCTATGTGATAATCCAGATTAGTCAGAGGAGACTGCTCTTCCGTAGAAGGCCCGGGTTCACCAAGGTTCAATCTTTCCTCTAGGGTGAGAGGAGGTAGACCTTTCTGTCGTCGAGACAGACGGCGTGGGTCAGGGGACGCCACGGTGACCGGTTTAATTTTAACAAATTTTAAAATGTGATGTATTATGAAGTCTCAAATGACAGTAACCACACACCTACTAAAAAGAAAAGACTCTCTAAAATCAATCAGCAAGCAGCCAGAATAGGGTGCCTTGTCTGAGTACTACCACTCACTGGTGATGAAATCTAGTATCACAATAGCATACAGAGAGGGTTGGTCGAAAGTACAGTTACGGTCACTCTAGAGCTTCGCCCGAACCTCAGACGATAGGTGTAAGCACTCTCGTGAAGATGAGTACCCTCCTAAAGACCGAAGACAGAGTGGGTCCATCTGTTTCAGGTACCAGGACAGCCCGTCCCAGTCACCTTGTGTAAGTCCCTAAAAGTATGGCCACTAAGGATACCTCAAATCACAGACATCATCAGGGGGGTCCACGATCAAGGACAGTGTGCTATATGGGAAGAATACCTAGATCCCCGATCTAGTTTCGACATCCCCGAAGAGAACCCCAATATATAACACACCCACAGGATGCAGTCGAAGGCGGGCTACCTTCTAGTGCACCCAAGTGTTGTCTCGCGCTGAGCTCCGGTAAAGGAACGGTCCCAATAATGTGAGTGCAGCAAGATTTCACTCGTTAATGACTCTAGTTTTCAAGTTTTGAGATCTTGGGTAGTTTTCTCACTTTCCTAACCCAAGATCCTAGCCTGAACTACTATTTGTGTGAGCTCAAAAAGAGTTATTAGATTGATTTTATTATCGCTTTGTTTTTAGTGTACTTTGTTATTAGTCTTGCGGAGGGGAAATGGACGTATGAAGTATAGTGAGACGCAGACTCAAGAAACCATGCAAAACATGCTCTAAATATTAACTTCAATGAAAAGTGTTTCTACAAGGAGAGGTTTCTTTTTCAATCATCCATGCACCAACATGTAAATAACACAGCTCAACTTTCAAGATTCAGACTTCTATCTACCTCTTTTAACAGTCTGTGAACTAAACTTTCAGAATAAACTCAGCTAAATGCAAAAAAAAAAAAAAAAAAAAATCTCTTTTACAAAGTAAATGTTTTGCACACTAACTAAATAAGAGAAACAAATAATCAATGCCAGCTTGAGCAGACAAGCACAGGGATTCAGTCTGTGAAAGGTACTGGTGGCCAAAAAACTCTACAGCTAAAACACAGTCACAGTAGTGAACAACAGGGTTTTTCGCTGAGTAACACTCTGTCTGTGAGAAAATACAGCGTTATAACGCACTGTATTTAAGTTTAGAACATGTTATAATGCACTGGATGAAATGCTTAGGTCGCGTTAACCAGGGAAAAGCTCTTCAGTTGGCTAGACAGGAACAGGATTGAACTCTGCAAGCGTTTGGTATGTCTACTGGGCATCAAAAAATGGTCGGAAGGATACTGAACAGAGGAGAGAATAAATGAAGGGAAAAATAGTCTGGAAACTATGGGGACACTCCCCAGTGGAGTCGCCAATTCTGCTATAGGGTAAACTGCTTGGGTGGTTGGTTTTCGTATATCCCTCTCAGGGCTTTCCGGTGCCCGAGGCAGACAGTAAGATTAGCTATGTTGTTCACAAAGATGGCATGAGTATGTTCATATTAGCTTGAAATAACTTGAAGGAATACAATAGAGAATTACCTCTTTGACAGTCTTGGAATCCCTTGGAGAGCGCTATGCAGCAAAGTAAGAGTCCTTCTTCGCCGACTCCAAATCTGAGACCTGCAATCAGTCAAAGCACCCGTGTAATTTCTAATATAACAAGTATCCTATAAATTAAATCAATATACTACAAACATCTAGATTATACACATCTGAGCCATTCATATCATACTAAGTAAATATTGAAACAACAATGATAACATTAAGCATTGAATGGACAAAACGAACATAGTTCTATTGATTTTGAAAGAAGGAGGATTACAACCATCGGTTGTACCAAGCCCTCCTCAGTCTCCCAATATCTCTTCTCTATCAAGTGAAGAAGTCCAAGCCAACAAGCTCTCTAGGAGCCTCTTTGACTCTTGGCCTTCAAAATGTCACACTATTCTCTATTCCACAAGTATGCAAGAACTTTTGAGCAATCCTTCGACCTTCAATTAAGAGCCTTCAGCTCCTTCTTATAGGAGAGGGAGAAAGCCATTGTTTCCCTTCTCTTTCCACTAGTTTGGAATGGAAAAAACTTAGATGTTTCTTTGATCTCTATGCTTTTGCCTCCTTTGGAGTACAGTCTTTCATGGAAATGACCAATAATGAACTAGTGCTTCTGCAGTTTCCTTTGTGAACTGACTCCTTTGTGAGGGAAAGTCGGAGATTCAAATCATTCTCTGTGCTCTTTTACCAATTCAAACTTAAAACATGGGTAACGCTTCCCTTCAGTGTAAACAGAGCGTTGCCCTAGCCACTAACACGGCCAATGCACTACTTTCCTGCATTATAACGCTCTTGTTCTGTTCTTCATAGGCGTTACCCTGGCAGAAATAGGTTTAACTTAGGTCTTTGTACTTCTTCGCCCACGTTGTTGTTTTTCAATGCTCTGTTGTGTTTGTTTGTTTGTTTGTTTTTTTTTTAATTTTTTGGGGCTTTGTTTTTTGTGTTTTAATGAGTTTGTTTTGCGTTGTTTAAAATTTCATTTTGTTGTGTTTTATTATTTTTTATTGTTTTTATTATATTTTTTATAATTGTTTTGTTTTTTATTTTTTTTAATGATTTTGTTTTGTTTTTAATGTTTTTTTTTAATTTGTTTTTAATGTTTTGCATTTTTTTTATGGTTTGTATTTCATTTTTTTTTTTTTTAATTAATGTTTTGTTTTATTGTGAAAATATTTTTTATTTAAATTTTTTTAAATCTAAAAAAATGATATTGAACCTATCTTTAAAAAAAAGGCTATTTTTCAAAAAAAAAAAAAAAATTAAGAAGAATATATATATATGATATATATATGTTATTATTATTATGTGGGAATTCTTTATTTTTTATTTTTATTATTTTTATTATTTTTTAAACTAAAATTTAAAAAAAAAACTAAGTTTTATCTAAAAAATTTTAAGATGATTTTTCGCTCATTCACAAAATTCTTTATTGTCATATCGCAGATCAATTTTCCAGCAAAAGCATTTTTATTGGAATAAATCAATAGATTTTTTTATCTTCCTGATTTCACAAAGCGCAAGAAAAGACCATACTAATCTCTTGATTTGTTTTTATTTATGTAGGTTAGCGTGGATGGATACAAACACAATCAAGATTTGCGACAAAAACTCGCATTTATCTATACTCTTTTTGCAATGTCGCGGGGGCGTTTAGACTCTCGAAAGACAAAGTTTTCCGATAAACAAGCTCCTGGCTTACCCGTGATACAGAAACAAGATAGAGAAATGTGATGATGAAGCATCTCTTTTAAGTTATTCACGATGATTTTTTTATTTTTTATTTTTTTTTAAAACAAGACTAAAAGAAAATTCTACGAGGAAGTTCTACTAACTTGCTTGAAAGATCTTTTATTTCCTAGGTAAAAGAATGCTTCCAAAGAAGCCATCTACGGACTACAAATTCAAAAATTCTCACATCAAGATTTAAAATTTTTACTTTATGTTTTACAAGTATGTGAGTAACCTGTCTTAGAGTTGGCTCAAGGTTATTGTCCTTGCTCTCCAAGAAATACCTGTTCAACATTGTCAAATTCCTCATCCGTAGATGGATTAGTGAGAAAGGGGGGGTTTAAAATAAAAACTGAATTTAAATCAACTATGTGCGAAAAAAAAATAATAATAATAAATAAATAAAAAATAATAATAATAATAATAAATAAAAAAATAAAAAAATGCTCCAAACTTTGAACTCCCTTATGAACCTGTTGTCACCAAGTTCCACAAATTAGTCCATAAAAACAAATGCATAAAATAATTACTAAATCCTTCTAGTTGCACTTCCCCGGCAACGATGCCAAAATGTTTGGTGTCTAATTGATGATGTCAATCAGAGTTCAATTTAATGTCAACCCAAGAAGGTAAACTTAGAAGTACTTATCTAAAATATATAGATCTAGAAAGATTTGGTTTCCTAGATGAGAGTTTAGTGTGTTGGGATTCAATACTCTCTTACAAGAGGTTGTTCTTTGTCTCCTTCCACACTTGACTCTTCCAACAATTAAACAAACCTAGATCTAACATTCGTCAAGATCCTAAGGTTCTCTTACAAGAACACATGAATTTTAGGATCTCCTCCAATTTTAGAACATCTAACAAAAACTTAAAAGCTAAAATGAAACAAAAACATAAATTAAATTATACCTAAAATAAGCATGCAAGTGAGACCATGGGGGCCCTCCATAACTCCACAAGCACACCTCTTCAAAGGAGACTCAAATGTAGAAGCAACAAAATCAAAGTATGATTCTTTATTTCAAAATCTTCATCATGATGTACAAAACCAACTCTAAGATTACAAATGGACAAAGATTGTACTCATATTTATACAATGGGATGAGATAACAAACTCATAATGATGATCCACTAATCTCTCTTTAGTTCCATACATCTCTCAACCATCTAGACACATAACCCTCTTTTGTCCTTGATCTTCTCCATAAGGCTTATCTTGTCAAATTCGAAATTGATCATTAAAGGCCACATAAAGGTGTCTTGGAAGCTTCCTTGGAACCTACACATGTCACTAAAACAATCCACTTTCCATATATGAAGTAAAATATATTATTTTCTAATATTTAATCAAGAATTTCTCTTAAAAAAGATTGAAAATAAATAATATTCGGAAGATATAAATGAGACCCATTAATGATGAACAATAGGGAAAATGAAGTGACATGGTAGTGAATAATGAGTGATATAATGGAAGCATAGGTGAAAAATGTATGGTAATGAGTGATATCTGTATGACATTTTGAAGCCCAACAGTCATATTAAGTTGATTTCATCTCATTAATATGTGAACCAGTTCAAGGTATATTCCTTCATGCATCTTTCTAAAGGAATAGATCCTTCTTATTTGATCATGCTCATGAGATAGAGCATTCAACCATGATATTGCAACTATATGATGACATGACTTAATCTATCAAATATATACATACATGTTTTCTCATTTTGGTCATCTAGACTTCCTTCGACAACTTCCTTTGAAGGTACTTCAACCATCTTGACACCCTGCACTCCTTAGTCACCCTACCATCCTCCTTTTAAACAATGGATCCCACACAAGGTGGAATGTAGACTATCAACAAGACACTTGATTCTTTCAAGTAGAAGTGAATATTATTATAAATATTCTAGTGAAGTATCTTGATGATCCTCATTCTGCATATTCTCCTTAATGATGATGATGTATGAGGACCTTTCTATGTTAGATGACTTTCTTCCAACCATATATATTGTTTCTATGGTTTTCCTTGTATGCTTCCATCATAATGAATGCTACAACCACGTAGACTTCTACTTTAACTATCCTTTCAAGATTGTATAATTATGTCATGAACTACTTCAATCATATACTTCTAATATGATGCCATCTTCCAATATGATGCATCCTATCATACTTATGATACTTCTCGTCTTGACTGCAATATTTAACCATAATATAGCTCTTTTCACTTCCTACTTCTCCTTGTTATGTACCCGTGAGAGACCTTAATAGTGAAGATATCCCTTCTTCCTTCCTGGATTTATTCTCATCGAGTTCTTCTACTTCTTCGATGATATGGGCCTCATTCCTTTCTTTCCTTTTCTTGATGTCCTTCTTGAGTTTAGGACAATCTCTCTTGAAATTCCCAAATTCTTAACAACCATAGCATTGGATCTTTGAAATATCGATCTTCTTATTTTTTTGGGACCAAAATTTCCTTTTCTCCTATCCATGGCAGCAAATGCTTGAACCTGTTCATTTGATCCCAAATCACTTTTTTCCTTTAACCTAATTTATTTCATTTTACATAATGGACAAAGTTCACTGAATGCATTGGCTTCCTTCTTTCCATAGATGCTTGATATAAAGTTGCCCCATTAATCAAGTAGTGCACTAAGCACAATGGTGGTAATTTATTTGTCATATATTATTTCTCCTAACTCTTATAGTTGGTCTCTTATTTATGACACCCTCATAAGATATAACTCAGTTCTCAAAGATATATAACTTCTCCTACAGTGCTTACAAAGAACAATTCTACCAACTTCTCATATTTTTCTTTTGAATTCTCTAACTTTGCTACCTAAAGGATTAGGGAATCCTTGATTGATTCTATAAGTATTATTTGAGCTTTTATGTTCCCTTTCATATATTTAGATAGAGCTTGAGATTTTTGTTGTCATTTTTTGACAATTCAACCCTTAACATGTCCAATGACTTCATTTTCTATGAGGATAAAATTTGTCCTCTTCTTCCATGCAAGGAAATTTGATGACTCAACCAGTTTGTTGCTCTCCTCGTAGAATGAATTTATTTTAGTAGTATATTCAGACATAGATATAAAGCTACTTACTTGTCAAGTGAAGATGCTTATTTGATGATGATTTCTTCAACTTTATGCCTTTCTTGATTTTGATGATAGTTGATGATGATAGCTTCCTTGAAGATGAAAATACTTCTTCTTCTTGAGTTGTCTTTCTTCAAATATGTTTGATGTGATCCTTGATTACAAAGAGAAGGAGAACACCTAGATTCCTTTGACGATGATGGAAGTTCTTATTCTTGCTTCTTTGGATGACAATGTAGAATGTGGAGGCTTCAAGATACTTCAAATGTGTAGTCCTTATTTCTTTTGAGTTTAGGTAGGGTTCTTCTTGAAAGTAGAGTCTTTGAGGTCTTATTTTTGTTGTTGTTTCTAGATGGTGTGATCCTTGAGATGAGATGGGTAGTACTTCTTAATGCTCCTTAGATCCTTTCTCTAAGATGATGTGAAGACTACTCCTTCTTGATGGTTTCCTTGAGCTTGACCCTTATGTATCTTTTTTAATAATTATCTTCAAGTTGCCTTTTCTTCTTGTTGTAGTCACCTTAGCTCTAATACCATGTTGAGAAATGTAGAGCAGCTAGATTAGGTGATTTCTCTTTCTTTGATAATTGATTGTGATATATTTTTACTTAACTTGATTAACTTCTTCTTTCACTTGATTATTAATGTGTTTTCTATTATCAAACAATTACCAAACAATGAAGAACAATAACACAATAGGACATAATATATATGATATCAGCCAGGGCCAAAACCTCTCTTCTTCAGAGGAAAACCCACAAGACCTCTTATCTTCTTATAGAACTTAAAATGATGAATCCCAAGACCCATGACCCTTAACCAAGACCCCTCCAAGACCAATTCAAAACTCATCCTTGAATAACTTACCTCTCATGAAGTCAACCCAAGTCAAACTAGCTTCACAACTTCTGCATCTCTTCCTCTGACCTCAACTTCGAACCTGCAAATTTGACTGTAATTTTGGCCTGTAATTTTTTACCCTTGCTGCAGAAACCCTGGGTGGAATCTATGAGGGAATTATGGTGATTTTTAGCTTCTTTTCTTCTTCACTAGGGACACCTTCTTTTCCTTAATTACTTGGCTTGAAAACTTGACTTCTTGTCACACAAATTTCGGCTTCATTTGCAACTCGTCCTTACTGCAATAAGGTGATGCCCTATATTTTGCACGTGTGAGTAGAGAAAGCCCAAAACAATCCTTTAAATACTTCGATTTATTTTTCTTGTTGTTTACTCCCTCTTTGCTTGATATGAGTCTTCTTCTTGTCTTAAGACCGATCTTCTTGGATGTGAATGTGTGTCCTTTGAATGAGGCCTATTACTCTTATTTATATGCTTCTTAGAGTGCCCTAATAGGCTGACTTGTTCCACTTGGAATGCCGACTTGTTATCCTTTTGAAGGTCGCCTTGTTGTAGCATGGTGACAAGGTCTTGGAGGGTATTTAACTCTAATTTTACTCAAATGAATTTTTCTTTACAATATGTAACATGCCCAAAATGGTCTTCCATACATGAAAATGAATCTTATGACTTGTTGATTCAAAGACAAGACCTATAAGCACTCAATGGGTGCTTGACCTATAAATTAAATAACCTTGAGCATGAAACCCATGCCTCAAGAATGACGATAATAATTTTAATTTTCTTTTTACATCAAAGACATAAAATCACGATTACATATGTCATTATGAATACTGAATCTAGTTACATATTTCAACATTCGACACTTGAGGGCTATTTGGATTAAAAATTAAATCTCCTCCTCTTGTCACTCTTTTATTATTCGTATAGTCTAGAGAAAAACAATCCTCCCAAAAATACTTCATTTCATCATATGAACCATCAAAATTTGTCACAAATATCTTATACACTTTCTTCAAATAAAAACTATTTCCAATAATTGATGCAAGGAGAGAGAACTTTAGTCAAGGGTGGCAAGTGCGGGGTGGATGGAAAGAGGTGATTTATGGTCTCAGAGTAAAAATATAATTAACTTATTCTTGGAGTCTAGGCACACTATCGAATAAACAGTGTATGCCCTCCTACAAGAAACTAACTTAGCAAAGAAACTTCCCATTAGCACACTCATTATAGTGGGGGATTCCAATAACACATCTAGACATCTCAACCTTGTAACTACTCATATAGACCGTAAACTGAGTTCCATATTCAATAATATAGTGGCAAGCCTCTCCTTCATACCTGAAACTCAAGCCAAGCATGTATTAAGGGATTTAAATCAACACAACTAGACATATCAACCTTGCAACTATGACTATAGACTTAACTAAATTCCATATTCAAGAGAATTGTGGCAAGCCTCTCCTCCATTCTTGAAACTCGAGCTAAGAATGCATTAAGGGTGTTAAATCCACAGGTGCATTTATTGACCAATCAAGTTTTCTCGCTTACTCTTGGTACAATGAAGGTAAATGGAACCATGTAAGTAGTCCCAATTCCATAATCTTAAGTCAATGAAATTTCATAACCTTAAGTCAATGAGTAACAATGGTGATGTCAACACAAAGATAAATAATTCATGTAATATTTTGAATATAAAAAATACATGTGGGTGGGATAGTGGGTCATGTGGGTTTTTATGGTTAATAATGGGTTGAAATTCTCCTACGTGGATGGAATATTGGAGGAGGCCAAACAATGTCACATAGGTGAAAGAGAATCTTAAGTCGAAAAAGGGATCTTCATGCGAGGTCAAGGGTGCATTTACTTTTCAATAATGACGACATCAAGATGCCAACTCCTCATGTGGATGAACCACTGGAGGTTGATGAGTCAGGTGTGGATGAAGGGGAGAAAATACTATGCAATCATACTTTTGACAAGTCGCCTAAGCAACACAAGTCTACAAAATTGACTCGATGGTTTGGATAGTTGGTATTGATATTGAGAAACTAAAGTAAAATAGTCCCATTCTCGACTTCTAGCGACACTTTTTCAACCTCTTGGTGATCGTAGTCTCAAACGAGCTACAATTATTGTTAGCAAATATTGGTAGGCTTGTAATTACACTCCGACCCAAGTCGTTGTAGAAAGGAACCACTCTTTGAATGCAATAGGATGTCAGGCGAGGTTGAAAATGGAATTCAACTATAGAGATAGGTGAAATGGAAGCCAAAAACTGGTTGGAGCTTATCTCCCTCATCATGTGGACATAAATTTTGACTACATGGTGGAATCAAATCCAAGAACTACGAGTTGAAATGACTGGACTGAAACAAAAACTGGAAAACATGTAGTCTTAACAAGCCATGTTTCACCTAAAAAAATAAAAAGCTGGCATGATTTTGAGAAAAAATAGGTTACAGTCATTAAGCTTGAGGATTTTGGGTGCCCCAAAGGTTCTAGCTATTAAGCTTTGTATAAATTTGGTGATATAATTGCAATTGCTCAAGAAATTTTAATCTAAATCAAGAGACACAATTTTACTCTATTAATCTATGGAATTCAATTCACAATTTAGAACAACAATCTCAGACATGCAATAAGAAATAACACACATGCACAATATTTTTCGAGGGGAACCCAACTCAGAAAAACCCATCAAGTCTCTTTTTATTAATCAGATGAATAGAGATGTATTACAATTGCTTGCCTGCACTGAGCACAACCTGCAAGTGAATAACCTATCTCTATGCTCAATGAGAAGCTCTGATGAAAAATTAGTCAATTTTTGCCTCTGCTTGAGCCCCTACTTCCTTTTGTAATTCCTAAAGAATTAGCCCTTGTTTTTTAGGAATCTTACTCCAATTGATAGCCCAATTCCCATGGTTGATCATATGATTGCACGCAACATCTGTACACACAAACTAGTTTACAATTGATTGTTACACTGCCTTGGAATATCCACCACAGTTGGGAACTTGAAGTCTCAGTTATTTTAGGTTGATTAACCAGTTAACTAGATGATCACTAAGTTATAATATTGTCCCACTGCACAATTGACCTTCCACTAGTTCGTCCAATAGTTAGAACTAGTTTAACTGAACACAATTGGATATAATTGAACTGGATTACTAAAATTTAGCAATCACACATTCTTAACTGAAATCCAAGCCCTCTAACTTGAATTTACTGAGAAAATTGAGTGGAAAGAGCCATGTCACACAATTTTACTACATCCAAGTTGTTTGATGATGTGGAAATTTGAATTTTCTCAATTTGACCAAGGCATAGTCAAATTGAGACTTTCTTGTTGCACTTCTCAACACTCCCTCTCATCAAGAAAGGGATTATCAACCACCCCTATCCTGCACCTGTGGATTTCAAACTTCATTCTCGACAAAGCCTTTGTCAAGATGTCATCATCTTGTACCTCTCTTGGAATGTATTGTAGCAACATTATTTTCCTTTGCACATAGTCTCATAGATGATGATACCAGATATCTATATGCTTGGATCGATCGTAAAATACTGGATTCTCATAGAGCTTAATGAAAATCTGATTATCACAACAGATCATAGTTGGATCCATCATCTGACCAAATATTCCCACAAGTATCTTTCTCATCCAAATTGCCTCACATGTTGCTTCATTTTCAACCATGTATTATGCTACTGCCAAGCTGAGTGCCACAAATTTTTGCTTCCTACTGTACCAGGAAACTGTTGCGGACTCAACACTGAAAATTCCACCTAATGCGCTCTTTTAGTCGGATGGACACCCTGCCCAATCTACATTTTTGAAGCCACACAACTTCACTCCCTATGTCTGTTTGTACCATAATCCATACTAGGTAGTACCTTTGAGGTACTGTAAAACATGCTTAGTTGCCTTCCAATACAATTTTTTCTGCCTAACCATAAATTGGCTCAGCTAGTTGACTACATAGCACATATCTGGTCATGTTTTCATAAGATACATCACTAAACCCACTAATTGTCGGTAGATGGTAGCATCCACCTCTTCACCTGAAGTGGCAGCCTCCTTCCTCTAGTTGATAACTAGAGGTGTCTCCATGGGTTTACAACTCTCTATGCGGAATCTCTATAGTACCTCGTTTGCATAGTTTCCTTAAGAAACAAATAACTCCCTATCGCCTTTCCATACTTCCATCCCGAGGAAGTAGTGCATGAGACCCATGTCCTTCATTTCAAATTCCCTTGCAAGAGTTAATCAAATTCTCATCACCAGTTAATATTAAATCATCAACATATAAAACATTGATAAGAAATTTACCTTATACCTAGATATGATAGAGGTTCGCATCCACTTCAATTTTGGTGAAGCCCAAGCCAATGAGATAACTGTCGATCCTGGTGTCCAAGCCTTGGGTGCCTGTTTGAGACCGGACAACGCGTGCTTGTATCTGCACACATGAGACTCCCGATCGAAAGTCCCAAAACCTTTTGGTTTCTCTATGTACACCTCCTCCTCAATAACACCATTAATAAATGTTGTTTTTACATCCATTTGGTGGATCGTCCACCACATCTACACAACCAATGCAAGAATTGATCTAATGGATGAATACCTTGCTATGTGAGAAAAGGTTTCCTCATAATCATTTCCCTCAACTTGAGAGAATATTTTGGCCGCAAATATAGACTTGTACTTCTCTTTGATTTTGTATGTTGCATGCTTAACTTTAAATATCCATCTCGAACCCATGATTGATTTATATTTCGGTCTTGGGATCACTTCCCAAACATTATTCTTCATTATGGATTTGTATTCTTCCACCATTACATCAACCTAAACAGGTTTCACAACTACTTCCTTGAATGGCTCAGTCTCTACAAGATCAGTCAATATAGCCATGTAGTTAGTGTACCTCTCAGGTGACCTCCTTTTCCTGTGAAAATTTGAAGGATCTCCCACATTCTCCCTCACATCTTGTAATAATCTATCAGCTTCCCTGGTTCTTTTTCTCCCTTTGCTGGACGATTCTTCCTGAGTGAATGTCTCCACTCATCCTCCTCTCTAATCCTCAATTTGTGGTTGCTCCATAACTTCCTGAGGATTATGCTTTGATGCTAAAATCTCCTCTTCTATTGGGATCTCAAGCTCCCTCTCAAGAGAGCACCGCATCACTTTATCCTCATCAAACTTTACATCGCTTCACATAATTGTCATTTTGAGGGAAGGTAAGTACACACAGTAATTGTGTGGAGTTTCGGTGTAACCCAAAAAAACTCCCAACTTTGTTTTCTGCTCAAGCTTATTCCTTGAATCTTTGGAGACATGGCAATAAATAAAGGCTCCAAAAATCCTAAAGTGAGACACATTCGAATTCCTCCATAATAAATCCTCCTCTATTGTAATCATACCATGAATCTGATAAGGACTTCAATTCTACAAGTAGGTTGTTGTGTTACATTGGTAGGCCTTGGTCATGTAGCATAACTCTTGCAACTCCAACAATGCTCTAGTTCTTCCTCTTAACTACCCCTTCTGTTGTGGGGTGTGGGGTGTTGTTAACTCACTTTTAATGCCTTATTTCACACATAACTCCTTGAATTCATTCGAAATATACTCACCTCCATTTTCACTCCTGAGAGTGTTCACCTTCTTGTCAGTCTCTTTCTCAACTATTGCCTTGAATTCTACAAACTTTGAGAACATCTCATCCTTCTTCCGCATGAAGAAGATCCAACACTTCCTTGAGAAATCATCTGTAACAGCCCTGGTGAAATTTCCATGTAATAAAACAAAAAATAATAACCACGGTTGATGGGAAACTTATTCCAAGCTAAATGATGGGCAAAACATCCTAGTGGGTGTTCATTTGGTTTATTATGGCTAAGGAAAATCGCAAAGGCAGAGGCAAAGGCTTTTGGCTCTCATTCTATTCTATCTCTCATACTCTTGGATACTTAGACTTTTCTTGGAGCACTTTTTCTTTGGAGAAAGAAAGGCAAGAAAGCAGGAAGAAGGAGGAAGCAAGCAAGGAGCAGGACTCAAGCAACTACAACGAGATTCTTTGCAGATATTGATTTGCATGTATGATTTCCTTGCTATATCTACCATGCATGGTATTGCATATGGTTCTTTTCTATCTTGGCATGGGTTTTGCCAAGTGTGACAATGTTGTCAGACTATCCTTGTGATTTCCAGATAGTCATGGTGTTGTGGAGTTCTCATGTTTTGGTTTAGCTAGATTGTTGGATGTATTCAAAGCTTATTGGGATGGATATATGAATGATATGATATAGAACCGGTTCATGTGTTGCCTCAGTTTAGAGCCTAGTAATTCGGGTTTGGATTGCGGTAAATCCTAAGACGTGGTTTTCTCTACATCATGCCTAGGAATCTTGAGTTTGAGATATACGGTAAAGCTTGGAGAGTATGCCTCAGTTTAGGGCCTAGTGACCCATGATTTAGACTGTCGGTTGCGATAAAGGTTGAGAGACTAGGAGACAGGAAAATTCCTCATAGTTTAGGCAGAGAGAATATGGTGATATCCATTGTAATACCCTCTTCCCACATCTGCCCAAGTAACTGACCAACTAGGGTAAACATGCGACGAGAGGCTACTAATATGAGATTATACATCCTAGATGACCTTTCTTGCTCAAAATACCAAATTTCTCCAAAAAATCTGTGTGTGAAAGAGAGAGAGAGAGAGAGAGAGAGTAATAAGAGAGCTCCAAACCTGAACTGACAAAAAGTAGAAACTGATCCTCAAAAGCCTTTTTAAAGAAGAGGCCTCTATTTTATTCATTTTCCTCCTCACATGTAACCTATGACCTTTCATCTCCCTTTTCTCCTATTTTCCATTATTTTCATAAATAAATGTGCCAAAAATGCCATTTTGCCTCTCCAAAGCCTTTTCCTTTGCCTTTTCCAATTTCCTTCACCATAATAAACCAAATGAACACCCCTAGGATGTTTTTCCCAACATTCATCTTGTAATAAGTGTCCCATAAATCATGGTTATTGTTTGTTTAATTTTATTACATGGAATTTTCACCAAGGTTGTTACATACATGCTTGTTTTGGCCTAGTGATCGGGTATATATCACAATAAAGTTGATTATGACATGTTTATTGTGTTGGCCTAGTAATCTGGTGTGGATTACGATAAATACTTATTTATATGGATGAGGGTGAGGTGGTTTATGTAGGTTTTAACCCTGAACAAAAATTATCTACACATGAATCTTATAACAGAAAATAAACAATAGCGAGAGCATAAAACATAAAACAAATAAACACAGAGATTTTCCCCTGGATCCCAAATCGAGACGACCAACATTTTTCATCATTATTTTCCTTTAGTGTTACAACACATATATATACATGCCGAAGCATACATAAACCCCAATCCATTAACCCTAGATTAGAACATAACCGTAGTTCCCTTGACCGGATCTACAAAATACCAGGGGTCGAAAACCATCGTACCCCAAAAACCATGTGCAAACTCATGCACAAAACATGGGTGGGTCCGCATATGAGTGGGACTGCATACCAAAAAAAATTTCACCGGGGCGCTGTGCCCAGCGCAACGTACAGCGCGTGGACCTAGTCGTGGAAAGAATATAACACATACCCAACAGTTTACCCTCGGGATTCCTTGGTTGTCTCTTTCGGTTTGAGTCCCACATTCATGCTTGGAATATGGCACGAGGGTGATTAACTGAAGAGAGTTTTGGCTCAACCAATATATGGTCGGGTGGAATGTGGAAGTCCCATCTCCAGTTGGTTTCTACATTCATTAATGAAGAGCTCATTCCTTTGGTATTTGATACATAAATGAACTGGTTATTATGTGGATTCTATTGTTGGTGTATCCATGGCATTTATGTTGTTATTATGTTGGTTATAAGCATGAATTTTATCAGTGATGATGTATGGCTTTATCCATGTTTTTAATTGTAATTGAATGAAAAATGTATCTATGGTCAAATAGATTGTATTTTAGCTAATGATGTAAGAGATAAATGCTTCTTAGCAATTCTCAGATAAGTATGAGAACCCTATGCTCAAATTTGTTGTTTACACTTGTAGTTTTCATGCTTGTGACATGTTTGACAAAATGATTGTCATGCCTAGGAGGGATCCAGATGAGTTCTTATTGATGTGATTGCTTATGTATCATTGTCTTGTTGTTATTTATCATCTTTGAACTTTTCATGAAGTTATGGGCAGAGCAGTGGGTTCTAGGCCTGAAAAGGTGGCTCAAATACTGGGAACGCTAGCATCGAACTGAGTATTTGGGGCCCTAAACACTGGCATGCAGTATTATGCCTATGGCTATAGCCTCCTAAGCATTATCTTGCAATATTGTGCCTGCGTCTATGGCTCAAAGAGGTCAAAAGGTCAATGTGACCCAAGGGTAAGAGGCATGAATGATTGGGTTAGCTCCTGGGGGTGTCATTGATGATGTACAAGGTATGTATGTTGTGTTTCTGTTGGTTCCACTTCCTTAAGGTCGCCTAGGAGGTTGAATCTCATTATAGTAGCCTCTCGTCACATGTTTACCCCGGTTGGCCGGTTACTTGGGTAGATGTGGGAAGAGGGTGTTACAAAATGGTATCAGAGCATGGTTCAACCCTTGGACTGGATGGGTCGTGTGTTGGTCATGTCTTTATGTTGGTTGCATTTGTGTTTATCATACCTATGGTGCATATTATTGTTTCATTTGTGTTTTGTTGGCCATGGTGGCAGTGGTCTCACCATGGAAGTGTTGATGGTGTGGTTGTCAACATGTTGTCATGAGTGTATGAGTGGTTATGTGTTGTTCACGCTTATGTATTGTCTACGCACACTTGCTTACATGTTGCTACATGTTGTGTACGCATTGTTTGTTTATGCTAGGTTACATATTGGTGATGCTTGTGTGTTGTCTGTGTATGCTTGCTTATGTGATGCTATATGTGGGACATGCATTGGTCGTTCATGATTGGTTATACATGTCAAGTGGGTGCATATGGTCATTGGTTTGGTGAAGGTTGTTGTGCATAAGTTCATTGTATGCAATTAGGTCATCGTGATGATATTGGTAGGTTATGATGCTAATGTGTTGGCTAAGATAGAGCAGGAGATGCAAACCATCAAAGTGAAGTTGCAGCATTGGACCTCGAGGCAAGATCATGTCGTCATAGAGGGTTGGATGTTGGGCATGTAGGTATGTAGGTTAAGGATTGTTATATGCATTATGGTTATGAGTATTGCTTTCATTCTATTGATGTTATGATTACATACCTTATAGATGCTAGTTTATTAGTGCGTTTATATGTACATGTGTCTGATAGTCATGAACGATAGCAACTTATGGTGGTATGCATTACTATTGTTGTTTTATGTTAGCTAACTTATATGTTGTTGATGAGCATGTTATGGGTTAACTTGTTGTTGTTGTATGATAGCTAGCTTGATGATTAGGCTACATGTTGTTGATGAGCATGATATATAACTTGTTATTGTTACATGCTAGTGAATTGATGGTTAGGGTTATGACTTTCAGGCATGAGTTGACCTAATTATGATAGTATGTTTTGTTATGTCTAGACTGACTATGCATATGTGATTGTATGCATGAATGGCAACTGTTTATGAGTTTAGGGTGTGAGCATGTTAGCTAGATACTGTTATGGATATCATGACCTTATTTATGATTGGGTTGATATGTTGTGAAGTTATATCATGCTAATCTAGATTTATTGAGAAAACAAGATAGCCTCGCCTCATATACATCAAGATATGAGTGTGCTTATGTAATATACTTGGTGCTTGATTGTTTGATTATGTCATATATTTGGTGTTTGATTGTTTGGTGTCTATGATGTAGATGACTATTTGAATAATTAATTAGTTGCATGATATGAGTATGTATTTATAACATTGCATGAAGAAATGATTTGGTTTTAAGATGGTTGTACTAACGTAATATGTGTTGAGGAAATTGATATGTACTTGCATATAAGTAGGTGATAGTTGTGGCATTATGTATTATGACTTACGATTGTGAGTTAATTGTTGATTATGACATGGTTTTTAGGTTTGGTAAAGGTTTATTTTAAATTTATAAATATGTTGCCTTGATCTTTCGAATATATGATTGACATGTGTGAACAATTGTAGGGAAACATGCTTGGTATTAGCATGACAAGGTAGGCATTGAATTGTTTATATAACTAATAGTTGGGTGATGTGATAACATGTAGTAAGCCTAAATTGTAGCAAGGTAAATGGTAAAAGAGAGGAATTGGGCAAGAATTCCTTTGGCTATGCTTGGAAACCCTAATTCCAAACGAATGAGTACTTTGCATAGAGGAAGTCTTCTTAACCTTGATTTTGTCTGACATTAATTGGATATGTGTTATAGTCATGAAAATGTATTTGATGGGTATAATAATTGGTTTCCATCTATGGAGAGATTCATCAAGGAATTGGATTCACTTGAGAGACGGCATGGAAGTGTTCAGTTACAAGGAAGCGTTCTTGGCACAATAAGGTAAGATAAGAGATATATTGGCATATTTATGTATGTATTGAGATTTATGTGGTTATGGCAGTATGATGCAGGGGATTTCATGGCAAGAGACTGCCATGAAATCTTGAAGAAGGCTCAGGTTGAGCTTTCCCTTGGAAGCTTTGGGAACCCATGGGGAATTGAGTCATGGTGTTTATTGCCACTCTTGTGCTTTCAGTATTTTATGATTTGTTTGCTTGATTTGCAATTTTGTTTATGTCTGGTGCAAGGCCTTGCCACCTTGTTGTGGTGTCATATTGCTTTTGTCTTTCATGGTATTCCTCTTTTTTGTTCTTGTTCTTTCCTTTTATGTTTTGAGTGTTTGGGAACTGGTTTTGAAGAGAGGAAATTTGGTGAAGCTCACGAAGAGATGAATGAAACCTAACAAGTAATGTAACACAGATGAAGCTCGGTGCACAAATAAGAGTAGTGGAAGGTAAGAATATGATAGTTGGTTGGATTGGTTGAGTCCATTGGGTAAATGGACAGTGGCAGAGTATGTAAAGTGAATGGATCTAAGATGTTAGATGCCTTGGCTATGTTGGGAACTATTGTTATCAATGTTGTGCATGGTGTGCACAGATAAAGGAATATCTCTTAACCTTGACCTTATGTTATTTGGTAATTATGATGTGATCATGTTTATGTTGGTGTGTATATGTGTATATATGTATGTATGTATGTATGTCATTGTCCAACAGGACGACGATTTTTTTATGTTAATGATTATATATGTATTTATGTATGTATCTATGTCACTGTATGACAAGGTTTTCAAGAATCATTCTTGTGGAGCAATGATTTCTTATGGAGGTGAATGGCATGAAGAGGCTCTTGGTCTTATGAGGAATCAAGTGGTAGAGTAGCCTTGGAAGATTTATGAGGTCAATATCATATGGACATGAGTTGATATTATATGCTTGTATTATGCCTATTTTTATGATATGGACAGGTAATGTTGAGGAGAAGATCTGTGAAGTGAAGGTAGTGTGATATACAACATGCTAGGATAAGCATGGCTAGTGGAAAGACACTAGAATCGAGGTTGCTTTATGGGGTCAGAGTGTGGCCTATGGATGTGTATTATTGTTGTTGTGTATATGTTGTGCATGATGTATTTTTAGTGACTGTACCTATGGCGATGTGTACATGTAACATATGTAGTATTGTTTACATATAGTGTTTTATGCCTGTTGTATGTATGTCGTTGTGTGTATATTGCATATGCAGTGCTACTGTGCTAGGTATAGATGGTGCTATGTACATTTTTATCACTCATAAGTTTTAAAAATTTCACTGATAGGGTCTTGCACATCATTCACCCAGGTTACATTTTGTTTTCATAGTTGGCTTCATGAAATTTATAAAAAAAACACATGTAATAAGCTTTATCCTAAGTCTAAAACCCACCATGAGTCATCTCGTGTCAATCAAATCAACTCCATGTCATTTAGTTTTCGCACCCATGCCTTACAAAAAACAAAAAAAAAATGCCACTTGTCTATTTTTTCACCATTTCATAGCGAATACAATGGCAGAATAGCGGATTTCGCTACAAAACCACCTGAAAATTCCATAGCGGATCTGTCGGGATTTTAACTGTTTTCACTACAAAACTGTGTTTTTCTGCAAAAAAGACAAATAGGGGTGAGGTTTCAAATTTTCGATGGCCAAGGGTAAAGTTAGGTCAGCAAATTAGTTACCATGATCACCAAGCATGCAAGATCGTGATTTCACTCATCATTTATTTTCATTGTCACATTTGTCATCATTCTCGCTTAAGTTGTCGAATTGAATTTTAAATTTCACCTCTAAGCACCTCTTTGTCATTCATTGTTCAAAGTCTTCCATGTAGCATCATAGTGTCATCCCTGAAGAGTTTATTCACAACACAAACAGCTTGTTGTCTACATTTGTTCATCTGTAGGTGTCACAACTAAGAAGCAGCAAGGGTAAAAAGGAGCAATGGCAGCTAAGAAGAAAGTGAATAAAGGAGGTTACTGTGTGAGATATGAGCCTATGGACTTAAAAATATTGAATGAAGATGCTAATTTCATGGATGCTTTCAGGAATGTTGGTTGTCTACAGTTCTGTTAGAAGCTGAAGGGTTTTAATGCTCATATATCCAAAGACTTCGCAACCAATTTCATAGGGACAACCTCAAAGGTAGGAGTTTTGAATTTCATAGTATCACTTGATACTATCTCTCAGGCTATAGAAATACCTAGAGGAGGTGAGGAATGGTTCAAAGGTAAAAAATTTAAAATGCAGATTTGTGAGGAATTTGTCAAATAGGAGCACATCGGAGCTAACATGGCAAGTGGAATCCCCAGGAGTTATATGAAAAAAAAATATTCAAAGTTGTTGTTTGTGGTCCAGAAGTATTTTCCCTGCGAGGGGAGGTTTCATATGGTCTACTTATATCATTTCAGGCTCCTTTTGCATTTCACTGGTAAGCACCCCCTTGATTTTCCTTTCTTTTTGTTTAGAAGTATGGGGAAGATGTCTGATAAGGTCCAAGTCAAGGCCGAGGGCAGTGAAACCTCAATTTTTCACCATGGCCTGATCAAATTATTAGTGCTGGAGGAATTAAAGAAGATAAACAGACGTTGGGCATCTTTTCTCTTTCTTAGTGGATATGAAGTAGATTCAGTGACACCCAAAAAGATTTCAAAGCCAAAGATTACTTCATCTCCAGCAGTGACAAAAGAAGTTAATGAAGAAGGAGAACAACCTATTGTGGAGCTAATGGATATTGAGGTTGAACCCATACCAGAGACAGATATCCCACAACCACCACCTACAAGTCAAAAATAGAAAATTAGCAAAAATGGTAGCAGGAGGATAATCAGGAGCCAAACCATTACCAAAGGAAATCTTGAAGACATCCTCCAGGCAATAGACATTGAAGAATCTCCAATTGTCCAACCAGAAGATATTGAAGGGGATAGAAGGAAAAATCAGAAAGGTAAGTCTGTCAAAAAATTAGATTTTGCAGGAGAAGATGTTGGTTTCATTTTCCTGCCAAGGAAACCAATGACTAGGTCATAGCTTGCAAAAGGTACCTTGGAGAGTAAGAGAGAAGAAAATATTGACAAAGGCGAGAAGCCTATCATAGAAAACATTATAGACCTATCTCCAGCAACATCAGAGGACTTTGTGCAAAGAAAATGAAAAGAGTGATTTGAGGCAAAGACTGAAGTACAAATATTGCAGGGGCAATTAAGAGAGGCCAGGGAAGAAGTTATTGAAGTAAAATTGGAACTACGAGAGGCCAAGTTAGACAGATAGCTAATGGCAGAATTTTAAAAAGAAATGAAGGATTAGCTAGACAAATATGAAAAAACTCTGTCAAATGCTAAGAAAATGTTGAAGAGAAGTCTTCCTATGAGGAAAGTGGTGAAGAACACAAGAAAAGGAAATCTATGGATACAGACTGAGACGAAAAGGCTTAAAGGGCGGGTTAAGGAGCTGGAAGACCAAATGGAGATGATTGAAGAAGAACTGAAGAAAAGAGGGCTGAAAATTAGAATGGTAAATGAACCTAAAGAGGTACACCCTATTGATGCCAAATATGAAATACCCAAAGTCTGAGGCGTTGGTCTAAAAAAATTTTGATTAATTTTACAACTTGCAGGAAACATCAATTTTGGTTTAGAAGCTGAAATTTTGAAGAAAAATGACAAATCTGTGTTTTCATCCAAATTAGGCAATTTCATAGCAAAGTCCAGGCTTGAGGGCTGAATTTCGCTACGAAATCCTTGTAGGATGCTTTTTACCCCAAAAACCAGTTTTGAGGGAAATCAAAGGAGGGAAAATGATGGTATCAGCCCATATGACCTAATAAACATATCTTGATTAGTAGAGGAGGAAAAAAATGAAGTTGGATGGCTGAAGTAAATGTGCTACTAAACTACGCTACGAAACTGCCTAAGGGTACTATGTTTTTGCAATGAAGTGTTTTAAATGGATTTTGGAGGTTTGAAAGGTGTTTTGAAGGGCAACCAGCCATGTGGAGGCATCCAAGATGACAGTGGGCCATCCCATAAGAGATTCACTACTCGACACGAGTGTCACCTATCCAACTCAACATGAAGACAAGGATTAAAATTGTGTTTATCTTTTATTAAAAAATAGGGTTGTTGTTTTCTAATCTAGTGGGTACATTAATGTCTTAGTGATGGTGAATTCCACTCGAGCATTTGAAAATGAATGTAATAAATGTAAAGAAAAGTCCTATTATAAGTATAAGTCTTTAGAGACTAGGTGTCTTTTTCAGTTCCAAGAATGTACTTTATAGTTATGATAGGTTTCAAGGTTATGGTTCGATGATCTAGCTAGCTGGGCAAATCCTATGTAAGAAAAAAAAGTCTATTTATAGACAAGAAATCGAATCAGAAAGGGTTGGAGAATATTACTTTGAGACTACTATTATTGTAAATCTTAGAATATCAGTAATATACAGTGATGGTGTCTTCTGCTTAACCTGAGATTCTTTGACTGTTGCAATGAGTTTATGCCTTATGTTTTCTTAATAACTTTTCTCGATGTATTGATGTTAAATTACTCAGAATTCATGCCCTCGTGCTCTAACTTCCTTTTGAGATTAAGTTATTGAAATTTCTTGTGTGTTAGTATTATCTTTTTCATTGAAACAGTAAAAGCCTCAGCTTCCACAAGGAAACATAATTTGTCACTAGATACCTTCATACTAACTCCATGAGCCCAATGGTAGTGAAATCTATCCCATTTTTCACCTGCAATCAAATACACTAAGACACTTATCAAAGAGTTAGCCATCTGATTCAAAACCTAATTGAGAAAATCATTAGATAAGTTGAGAGAGCCCTCTCGGGCTGAAGAGGCCAATCCTCAGTCAAAAGCTAGTTTGAAAGAGTTACTCTAAGTTTTCTGGTGGAACAGCCCATCAGTACCAATTTAGAGATAACATACATGTTGGATATGTGATGTTGTGTACATATAATATTGTGCTCATGTTCGATATGTGGTGTTGTGCGCATTTTGGATATGTGGTGGTTGTGTACATGTTGTATATGTAGTGCTATGTACATATGGTTTTGTGTGCATGTTGTACATATGGTGCTATATAGATATGGTGTTCGGTGCATGATTGTACATGTGGTGCTGTGTGCATGATTGTACATGTGGTGATGTGTACATGTTGTACATGTGGTGTTTTGTGCAAGTGGTGTCGTGTACATGAAATGCATGTGTAGTTGTGTACATGTCTTGTGTTATTGCCTAAATCTACCTCAGGCTGAAGGAAGGCAGAGTCTAGGGTAACATCAAACCACGCTTAATCTGGTAGCTAGCCCTACCAGATCGGGAGAGGGCTCTCTCCGGGTCAATCTCAGCAAAAATAATTAGTGAGGCTTGAGATGACTAGAAATAAAGGCTAATTTTAGGCTAGGTATATATGTAAAAGGGTTTTATTTGATTTTAAGGGTTTTTGTTGGAATCAAAGGGAAGGGCAGATTTTGGGTCCGGGAAATGATCAGTTTTGCAGAGAGCTGAATGGGGCAAGAAAGGCAATTGTTTTGACGCTTCAAATTTGAATGAAATGGATAAATCAGACTGGTGAGGAGATGAAAAGGGAAAGAGACTTTCAAGAATCCTCTTCAGACAGTTGAGAACATAGAAAATTAAACAAAACTCAAGGTAGAGCACTGCAAATCTAATGAATTCCACCTTTATTACTTGTTTGTTTAACTTAAGAAGAAATGAGAAGGAATATGATACACATGAAACATCAGTAAACTTAAAATCACAGAGAGAAAGACATCATCAAAACAAAGAGCCACATGGATCCCAAAGAGAACTGCAAACCCTGGTCTTTTCCTTTGCCAAAATGCAGAGATGAAATGTACAATGGAGCTCAAAGCAATCCCAAGTGTCCAACCCTGAAAAATGACTGAAAAACTACAAGATATATACAAGCCTAACTCATCCCCATGCCTCTAGGGGTCAAGCTCACTAGTTTAGGAGCTGTTTCAACAAGATCTAAACTAAGAACTAGAAAATAGGCAGTGGAACAGCTTGCCTCTATAAGATAGGAAACTGATTCATTCAGTTACATTTCACTTTTTGGTGAATGAATCTGCTTACATGAGTAAAAATGTGCCAAAATTACATCAAAGCCATGAAATTACATCAAGTTACATCAAGAGTTTCACATTTGGAGATGAAAAAGTCAAACTGGCCAAAACTAGGCGAAAAACTGAGTTACTGAGTGAAAACTAGGCCAAAATTCCCAATCCGTTGCGCCTGAAATCTCTATGCATCGCGCCACTTTGGAGCCGATTTTGAGGGCCTTCCCGGAGTCCAAATTGAGCGTAGGATAGCTTGTTGGAAATCTATGCCTGTCTACTTTCCAACGCAAGTGGAATTTCTGAATTTTCTTTCCATTTTCCCCTCCAAAAATTAGTTCTCCCAACACTACTTCTTGTGTGTCCAAAAGAGGGCAGAAAGGTCATTTTTAGGGAAACTTGTCAAAATCTTTAGGTAATGGGTAGGCATGCATAAATTTTGATGACAAATCCAGAAATAAAAATTTTTCTTCAAGAGGAGCTACCAATTATAAGCGCGCGCCAAGTGGCGCTATGCTGAGCCAAGGAAGCTTCGGCCAAAATTTAGAGTCTATCATGCCTTTTGCGACGCTTTAATTCCCTCTTTAACTTTGCCTTCAGGATCTTGATTCGCGCCTTGAAAACATGATTCCTCGCCCAATAATGATTCTTCATGTGCCTGAGCATGCTCTTTTCCTTGTTGGCCTTCTCCAACAGCTTCTCCAGATGAATATTGACCCTCTCAAGCCAAGTCTCTCGATCAGCCTCAATCTCTCGCTCAATGGATGTCATCTCGGTTTGGCTTCTTTGGGCAGCTTGCCGTTTTGCTTTCATGTTTTGGAGCTCCATGAATGAATGGGACTGATGAGGGGAGGGTTTGATGCTAGCTGTAGGATTTTAGGGAATGAAATGGTTTAGGGGATGATATCTATGGTTTGGGATGGCAATTAGGGTTTTGGGGATATTTGACTAGGGATATGGGAAATGTGGAATGGGTAGATGAGAATGTAAAGAGAGGGAGAAAATGATTGAGGGAATGAAGGAGTGAGGGAGTGAGAAATGGCTTGGAGTGGAATTAGCAGCAAGAAATACAACTCATAAACCCTATGCAACTGCTTTTGGCAAGAAATGTAAAGATGTAGGGTTTTGATTTTTTCTCATTAAATCACCATAAGCACCAAGAGAAATTCATTCATTGGTCATGGAGGGATGTTAACTTACTTGGGAAATGAAAAATTTAGCAATTTTAGAGCCTTGGTGGAAGATTTGAATGGATTTCAGGCTTTTTAGCCCAATGCGTAGCGCCATCTCAATGCGTAGCGCCAGTTACAAAATTACACTGCAAACCACTGCCCAATGCGTAGCGCCATCTCAATGCGTAGCACCTTTTTTCAGGAGGCTTTTGGAGACCTTCCTAGTGTCAAAATTTGGCACAGGATAGCTCATTGGAAAGCTTATTGAGTCTACTTTCCAACCCAAGTGGAATTCTTCAATTTTGAGTTCATTTGCCTTGTCAAAAATCAAATCTCCCAAGACTGGTCAAAATGAGAAAAATGAGGCTGCCTCAAGGCAGAGTGCTGTTGCAGTCAACTTTTGAAGGTCTTCCTCAACTCAAAATTGAGCTCATGATAGTTCATTGGAAATATATTTGTGTCTAGTTATCATTTGACTCATCAAACAAGTCATTTGGCCAACCAAGCTAGGAGAAATCTTGATTTTCCCAAGGTCGCTTCAGAGGTGCATCAATTCTACTGAGGCGACTGTATTTTTTACATTTCTTTAAAACCATGACACCTGTGTAAAAATTGAAGTATTTTTTTCTTCCTTGGCCTATTGTGGACAAAAACCTCTCTCATTTTTCCCAAATTCATCTTTTATTGCTCGGAAACATCATTGGAGTAAAACCTATCCCGATGTGTGGAACAAGGGATTTGTTGAAATGAAGTGAAATGAATGGGATAAGGGGCTTCTAAATTCTTGAGAAAATTTTGGGAAGTAGGGGGGAATGTTAGGAAGTAGGGGAAAGTGGAATTTCAGAGATTGAGTGAGGGGAAGGGGTCCAAAAGGGCAAAACACAGGCCTAGCCTAGAAAATTGCCAAGTTGTAGCAAGAAACTAGGGTTTGTGCAAAAATGAGGAATTTGGGGGATCTTAGTGATGGGAAGTGTTTAATAAGGTACATTAAGGATAGGGTAAGGTGTATGAACATCAGGATACAAGTTTTGATGATGAGTTGACCATCCAAGAGAAATTACCTTCAAAACCCTAGGAGAGGGAAATGAACCTTACCTAGGCACAACTGAAGCATGAACAAGGTGTAAAATGACCCATTGGAACTTGACATGATGATGAAAACCCTTTGAATGGTGGTACAATCAGCTGAATGGTGACATGGACCAACATTTGGACAACTCTGAAAGGAGTGAAAGCAAATCTTAGACCTAATACCTAGTGACCAAATTTTACTTGAAGACTCACTGAAATGACAAAATTTGACCTTGACACCTTAAAATCACTGTGTAAGAGCATGTTTGATCACTGGAGGAAGGCTGCAAAGGCTGACACTAACATCTTGCATATGGTGTTGTGTAAATTTGATATTGTGTACACATTGTACATGTGGCGCAATGTACATTTGGCGTTGTGTGCACATTGTGCAGGTAGTGTCGTGTACATGTGATGTTGTGCACACGTTGTCTAGGTAGTGTTGTGTACAGGTGGTACTGTGTACATGTTGTGCATATGGTAGTAGTATGCATGTGGTATTGTGTTCATGTCATATATGTTGTGTTGCAGGCATGCAATACTATGTATGTGTATTATGCAGTCATGCCATCGTGACATGTGTATTCGTTGTGTTCTACTATGGGTACATATGTGTATTGTGTTGTGTTGTACAACAAATGTAGGTGTATGTATTGTGTTGTGTTGTACACCAGATGTATGTGTATGTACATGCATTGTGTTGTACATCGAGCATAGGTGTGTGTATTGTGTTATGTTGTACACAGGGTGTAGGTGTATGTCTCATATGTTGGTGTGGGTATATGTATTGTGTGGTGTTGTATGCCTTGTGTGGATGTACGTGTTGTACACTATGTGTATGTGTACGTAGTTGAAGATAAGTCGCTAGTGTTTGTCGGGTGTGGCAACTATTTCGATGTGTGTACAGAAAGAACAAAGGGAAAAGTAATGACCGATGAAGGATAAGTATAGATATTAAATTTTAGTTCTATTATGCATGTGATATACGATTCTAACTTATGATGGTTACATGTGATTTATGATTATGGTTTATGGTGATTGCATGTGATTCATGATTTTGACCTACGATGGTTGTGTTTTGAGCTAACCAAATGTGATAGGTTTATACATGATGATGATTCGATCAAACAACTAGTTTGACTCATTGTGACAGGAAGTGAACAGAATTGCAAGTGTACCTTATTGACGAGCTACCAATGAGGTATGATTTGAGTTTATTTCAATTTTTTTTTAGTCTAATGGGATTATGTGCTTGGTACAAGAAGCATGTAATGCCCAGTTGGGTAGTTGAAATTGATTGCACGAACTAGCGACATCAACAAAAGGAATTGAAACAGATAGCAGTATGATGGTAAAGGCCAGGTGTAACAGCATTTTCAGCCATGCCTTACCATTTCAAGATAGCCATGGTGTCTTGGAGTTCTCATGTTTTGGTTTACCTAGATTGAAAGATGGAATCAAAGCTGAGGGAGGTGGATCCCTGAATGATATGATATAGAATCAGTTCATGTGTTGCCTTGGTTTAGAGCCTAGTAATCTGCGTTTGGATGGCGATACATCATGAGGAGTGGTTTTCTCTCCATCATGCCTAGGAATCATGGGTTTGAGATATATGGTGAAGCTTGGAGAGTATGTCTCGGTTTAGGGCGTAGTGACCCCTGATTCGGAATATGGGTTGTTGTAAATCCTCAGATAATACGAGACAGGAAAATTCCTCACGGTTTAGGCGAAGAGAATCCAATGATATCCATGCTTTTGTTGGCCAAGTGAACGGGTGTAGATCACGATAAAGTCGGTTATGATATGTTTATCGTGTTGTCCTAGTGATCCATTTTGAATTACGGTAAAACCTAATTTCTATGGATGAGGGTGAGGTGGTTTAGCCTCAGAATGTCCTGGTACGTTCTTTTGGTTTGATTCCCACATTCATGCTTGGAATATGGCACGAGGGGGATTGGCTGAAGAGATATTTGGCTCAGCCAATCTATGGTTGAGTGGAACGTGGATGTCCCGTCTCTAGTTGGTTTCTACAATCATTAATGAAGAAAGCATTCCTTTGGTATTTGATGCATAAATGTATTGGTTATTATTTGGATTCTATTGTTGTTGTATCCATGGCATTTCTGTTGTTATCATGTTGGTTATAAGCATGTAGTTTTATTAGTGATGATGTATGGCTCTATCCATGTTTTTACTTGTAAATGAATGCACAATGTATCTATGGTCAAATAGATTGTATTACAGCTAATGATGTAAGGGAGCAATGCTTCTTAGCGATTCTCAGATAAGTATGAGACCCTTATTCTCAGATCTGTTGTTTACACTTGTAGTTTCAATGTTTGTGACATGTTTGACACAATTCCTATCATGGCTAGGAGGTGTCCATATTGTTTCTTATTGATGTGATTGCTTATGTATCGTTGTCTTCTTGTTATTTATCATCTCTAAACTTTTCATGAAGTTATGTGGCGAGCACTAGGTTCTGGGCCTGAAAATGTGGCTCAAATCTCAGAGACGTTGGCTCAGAACCAAGTATTTAGGGCCCTGGACGCCGAAATGCAGTGTTATTATTGCGGCTATAGCCTCCTAGACACTAGATTGCAAGCCTATGGCTGTGTCTATGGCTCAAAGAGGTCAAAAGGTCAGTACGACCCAGGGGTAAGAGGCTTGAATGGTTTGGTTAACTTCCATGGGTGTCATTGATGATGTACAAGGTTTGTATGTTATGTTTTCGTCGATTCCACTGCCTTAAGGTCATCTAGGAGGTTGAATCTCATTATATCAGTCTCTCGTCATATGTTTACCCCAGTTGGCCGGTTACTTGGGTAGATGTGGGAAGAGGGTGTTACAGAGTGGTATCAAAGCATGGCTCAACCCTTGGACTGGATGGGTCGTGTGTTGGTTGCATATGTGTTTCTCATACTTATGGTGTATATGCTTGTTGCATGTGTGTTGTGTTGGCCATGGTGGCAGTGGTGTCACCATGGAAGTGTTGATGGTGTGGTTGTCAACATGTTGTCGTGAGTGTATGACTGGCTATGTGTTGTTCACGCTTATGTATTGTCTGTGCATGCTTCTTACATGTTTCTACATGTTATGTATGCATTGCGTGTTTATTCTAGGTCACATGTTGGTCATGCTTGTGTGTAGTACGTGTATGCTTGCTTATGTGATGCTATATGTGGGACATGCATTGGTCGTTCATGATTGGTTATACATGTCAAGTGGGTGCATATGGTCAAGTTTGTATTGGTTTGGTGAAGGTTGTCGTGTATAAGGTCATTGTATGAAATTAGGTAATCATGATGATATTGGCAGGTTATGATGCTAATGTGTTGGCTAAGATAGAACAGGAGATGCAGACCATCAAAGTGAAGTTGCAACATTGGACCTCGAGGCAAGAGCATTTTTTCATAGAGGTTTGGATATTGGCCATGTAGGTATGTAGGTTAAGGATTGTTATATGCATTATGGTTATGAGTATTCCTTTCATTCTATTGATGTTATGGTTACGTAAGTTATAGATGCTAGTTTATTATTGTGGTTATATGTACATGTGTCTGATAGTCATGAATGATAACAACTTGTGGTGGTATGTATTGTTATTGTTGTTTTATGGTAGCTAACTTATATGTTGTGTATGAGCATGTTATGGGTTAACTTGTTGTTGTATGATAGTTAGATTGATAATTAGGTTACATGTCGTTGATGAGCACGATATATAAGTTGTTGTTGTTACATGCTAATGAATTGATGGTTAGGGTTATGACATTCATGCATGAGTCGACCTAATTATGATAGTGTGTTTTTTATGTATAGACTGATTGTGCATATGCGATTGTATGCGTGAATGACAATTGTTTATGAGTTTAGGGTGTGAACATGTTAGCTAGATATTGTTATGGATATCATGACCTTATTTATGATTGGGTTGATATGTTGTGAAGTTATATCGTGCTAATCTAGATTGAATGAGCAAACAAGATAGCCTCCCCCAAGATACATTAAGGTATGAGTTTACTTATGTCATGTACTTGGTGCTTGACTATTTGATTATGTCGTCTATTTGGATTTTGAGTGGGTGTCTATTATGTAGATGATTGTTTGAATGTTTGATTAGTTGCATGATATGAGTATGTATTTATAAGTTTACATGAAGAAATGATTTTGTTTTAGGATGGTTGTACTAACGCAATATGTGTTGAGGCAGCTGATATGTACTTGAGGATAAGTACGTGATAGTTGCGGAATTATGTATTATGACTTATGGTTGTGAGTTTATTGTTGATTATGACATGGTTTTTAAGTTTGGTAAAGGTTGATTTTAAATTGATAGATATGTTGCCTTGATATTTGGAATATATGATTGACATGTGTCAACAGTTGCAGGGAAACATGATTGGTATTAGCATGATAAGGTAACCATTGAATTGTGTATATAACTAATAGTTGGGTTATGTGATAGCATGTAGTAAGACTCGATTGTAGTAAGGTAAATGTTTAAAGAAATAAATTGGGCAAGAATTCTTTTGGCTATGTTTGGAAACCATAATTCCAAACGAATGAGTACTTTGCATACAGAAGTCTTCTTGACCTTGGTTTTGTCTGACATTATGTGGACATGTGTTATATTCATGAACATGTATTTGATAGGTATAACAATTGGTTTCCATCTATGGATAGATTCATCAAGGAATTGGAGAACCTTGAGAGATGGCATGGAAGTTTTCAGTTACAAGGAAGCGTTCTTGGCACAATAAGGTAAGATAAGAGGTATTTATTTATGTGCTGACAGTTATTCAATTATGGCAGTATGATGCAAGGGACCGGATTTCATGGTAGGAGACTGCAATGAAATATTGAATAAGGCTCGGGTTGAGCTTTCCCTTGGAAGCTTTGGGAACCCATGGGGAATTGAGTCATAGTGTTTGTTGCTAGTCTTGTGCTTTCGGTCTTTTATGATTTGTTTGCACTTGATTTGTAGTTTTGTTTATGTCCAGTGCAAGGCCTTGCCACCTTGTTTTGGTGTCGTATTTCTTTTGGTTTTCATGGTCTTCCTCTTGGTTGTTCTTGTTCTTTCCTTTTATGTTTTGAGTGTCTAGGAATTGGTTGGGAAGAGAGGAAAGTTGGTGAAGCTCAAGAAGAGATTAATGGAACCTAAAAAGTAATGTAAGACACAAATGAAGATCAGTGCATGAGTAAGCACAACTGAAGGAAATAATATGATAGTCAGTTGGATTGGCTGAGTCCATTGGGTAAATGGACAGTGGCATAGTAGGCACAATGAATGGATATAAGATGTTAGATGCCTGGGCTATGTTGGGAACTATTGTTCTCAATGTTGTGCATGGTCTGCACAGATAAAGGAAGATCTCTTAACCTTTACCTTATGCTATCTGGTAATTATGATGTGATCATGATTATGTTGGTGTGTATATATGTATACATGTATGTATGTATGTTTTTCCTTGTTTGACAGGATGATGATTGTTTTATGCTAATGATTATATATGTATGTATGTGTGTATTTATGTCATTGTATGGCAGGGTTTTCAAGAATCATTCTTATGGAGGAATGATTGCTTATGGAGGTGAATAACATGAAGAGGTTCTTAGTCTTATGAGGAATCAATTGGTAGAGTAGCCTTGGAAGATCTATGAGGTCAGTATCATATGGACATGAATTCATGTTATATGCTTGTACTATGCCTATGTTTATGTTATGGAAAGGTAATGTTGAGGAGTACATCAGCAAAGTGAAGGTAGTTTGATCTACGACATGCTAGGATAAGCATGGCTAATGGAAAGACACTAGAAGCAAGGTTGCTTTGTGGGGTCAATGTGTGGCCTATGGATGTGTAGTATTGTTGTTGTGTATATGTTGTGAATGATGTATTTTTAGTGATTGTACCTATGGTGATATGTACATGTAACATATGTAGTATTGTGTACATATAATGTTTTATTCATGTTGCTTATATGGTGGGTTGTGTATATTGCATATGCAGTGATAAGTATAGATGGTGCTATGTACATGCTGGATATGCGGTGTTGTGTACATATCATACTGTGCGCATGTTGGATATGAGTTGTCGTGAGCATATGGTGTTGTGCGCATGTTGGATATGCAGTGTTGCGTACATATGGTGTTGTGTACATGTTGTATATGTAGTGCTATGTACATATGGTGTTGTGCTCATGTTGTACATATGGTGCTATTTACATATGGTGTTGTGTGCATGATTTCACATGTGGTGTTCTGTGCATGTGGTGTTGTGTACATGATGTACATGTGGCGTTCTGTGAAGGTGGTGTCATGTACATGTCGTGCATGTGGCACTGTGTACATGTCATGTCATGTACATGTCTTGCATGTGGTGTTGTGTAAACATTATACAGGTAGTGCGGGGTAAATTTGGCATTGCGTACACATTGTGTAGGTGGTGCAGTGTACATTTGGCATTGCATACACGTTGTGCAGGTGGTGTCATGTACATGTGATGTTGTGCACATGTTGTGTTGCAAGCATGCGGTACTATGTATGTGCATTATGCAGTCGTGGCATCATGACATGTATATTGTTTGTGTTGTACTATGTGTACATATATGTATTGTGTTGTGTTGTACACCAGATGCAGATGTATGTATTGTGTTGTGTTGTACATCGGATGTATGTGTATGTACATGTATTATGTTGTACACCAGGTATAGGTGTATGTACTGTGTTGTGTTGTACACCAGATGTATGTGTATGTACATGTATTGTGTTGTACACTAGGTATATGTGTATGTATTATGTTGTGTTTTACATCGGGTGTAGGTGCATGTGTCGTATGTCAGTGTGGGTGTATGTATTGTGTGGTGTTGTACGCCTTGTGTGGATGTATGTGTTGTACACTATGTGTCTGTGTAGGTAGTTGAAGAGAAGGCACTAGTGTTTGTCGGGTGTGGGAACTGATTCGGTTTATAATAAAAGAAAAAAGGCAAAAGTAACGACCGATGAAGGATAAGTATCGATATTTTATTTCAGTTCTATTATGCATGTGATCTATGATTATGACTTATGATGGTTACATGTGATTCATGATTATGGTTTATGATGATTGTATGTGATTTATGGTTTTGACCTATGATGGTTGTGTTTTGAGCTAACCAGATGTGATATGTTTATACATGACGATGATTCGATCAAACAACTAGTTTGACTCATTGTGACAGAAAGTGAACATCATTGCAAGTGTACCTTCTTAAAGAGCTACCAATGAGGTATGATTTGAGTTTATTTCAATTTTTTTTTAGTCTAATGGGATTATGTGCCTAGTACAGGAAGCATGTAATTCCTGGTTGGGTAGTTGAAACCAACTACAAGAACTAACAGCGTCAACAAAAGGAATTGAAACAAGCAGCAATATGATGATAAAGCACTTTAGGAGCAAGGCCATTGCGGTACATTGATACCCAATAGTGAACATTGATTACCATGAGTATGCTATGATCGCTATGATGCTTTTGACGCAGGTATATGTCTTGGTTTTTGTATCTTTCAATGCGAGGACGCCTTACCAAGGGATGGATCGCCTGGGATAGGGGATGTCGAGGAACTTGGAAGGTGAGTGACTGCACGAAAATGGATTACTCAATTTCCCGAGGGACTTTTTAGCAAAGAATGGGAGGCCAAAGTTGGATTTGTTTTGGTAATTAGCATTGTCAGACTGAATCAGATGGACATTGAGAATGTGCCTTGGAACAATGAACCGGTATCTATTCACTTAGGGTACAATAGCGCAAGATTGCAGGGCCTGACATTGCATGCAAATTTTGACTATGATAGTGGATTTTGGACTTCTTGGGAAGGAAGTGAATCCCAGTACTACTTTGAGGGTGGAGGTGTGAGCCTCTGGATTCCCTTGTTATAGATGAAAGCATCATATCCTTTTATTTGTTGGTTGAGCGAATGTGCATATGTTTACATGTGTATATTATTTTAAATACCATAATGAGTTGTGTTATAAAGCTCCAGTACACAGTATGATTGTCATGATAATTTTTGCTTTTGAACAGGTTATTCATTGTAAATACTGCAACGAGTTGTGCTATAAAGCTACATAGGCCATATGTTTATTTTCAGCGGTTTACTAGTTTGTAGGTGTCTTTGAACACCAAGGACGATGTTCCCCCAAGGGGGAGGGTTCTGTAACAGCCCTGATGAAAATTCAAAAGTGAAAAGTAATAACCAAGGTTGATGGGCCACTTATTCCAAGTTGAATGATGGGAAAAACATCCTAGTGCGTGTTCATTTGGTTTATTATGGCCAGAAAATTGGAAAAGGCAAAGGTAAAGGATTATGGATCACACTTTTGGATCAAATTATATTCTCTCTCTCATACTCTTTGATACTTAGAGTTTTCTTGGAGCACTTTTTCATTGGAGCAAGTAAGGCAAGAAAGCAGGAAGAAGAAGAAAGTAAAGAGGAGCAGGAATCAAGTCGCTACAACAGGATTATTTGCATGTATTGATTTGCATGTATGATTTCCTTTCTAGATCTGGGATGCATTATATTGCATGTAGTCCTTTTCTGTCTTGGCATGGGTTTTTCCAGGTGTGACTGTGTTTTACGCCTAGCCTTTCCATTTCCAAATAGCCATGGTGTTGTGAAGTTCTCACGTTTGGTTTAGTTGGATTTCTAGATAGATTCGAAGTTGAGTGAGGTGGATATCTGAATGATATGATATACAATCGTTTCATGTGTTTCCTTGGTTTAGGGCCTAGCAATCCGGGTTTGGATTGCAGTAAAGCCTGAGAGGTGGTTTGCTCTCCATCAGGCCTAGGAATCTTGGGTTTGGGATATATGATAAAGCCATGAGAGTATATCTCGATTTAGGGCCTAGTGACCCCTGATTTAGACTATGGGTTGCGGTAAAGCCTGAGAGACTAGGAGATAGGAAAATTCCTCATAGTTTAGGTAGAGAGAATTTGGTGATATCCATGCTTGTGTTGTCCTAGTGATCGGGTGTAGATCACGATAAAGCCAGTTATTACATGTTTATTGTGTTGGCCTAGTGATCCAATGTGGATTACGATAAAGCTTAATTTCTATGGATGAGGGTGAGATGGTTTAGCCTCGGGATGCACTGGTTGGTTCTTTTAGTTTAAGTCCCACATTCATGCTTGGAATGGCATGGGGGTGATGGGATGAAGAGAGGTTTGGCTCAGCCAATCTATGGTTAGGTGGAACTTGGAAGTCCCATATCCCATTGCTTTTTACATTCATTAATGAAGAGCTCATTCCTTTTGTATTTGATGCATAATTTTACTAGCTATTATGTGGATTCTATTGTTGTTGTATCCATGGAAATTATGTTGTTATTATGTTGGTTATAAGCATGTATTTCATCAATGATGATGTATGGCTTTATCCATGTTTTTACTCGTAAGTGAATGCACAATGTATCTATGGTCAAATAGATTGTATTGTAGCTAATGATGTAAGGGAGCAATGTTTCTTAATGATTCTCCAATAAGTATGAGACCCCTATGCTTAGATCTATTTTTTACACCTATAGTTTCAATGTTTGTGACATGTTTGAAAAAATTCCTGTCATGTCTAGGAGGGGTCCAGATAAGTTATTACTGATGTGATTGCTTCTATACCATTTTCTTGTTGTTATTTATCATCTTTAGACTTTTCATGAATTTCTGGGAAGAGCACTGGGTTATGGGCCTGAAAAGGTGGCTCAAATCCCAGGGATGCTAGCATAGAACTTAGTATTTGGGGCCCTAGACGTTGGCATGCAGTATTATGACTATGACTATAGCCTCTTGGACGCTGGCTTGCAAGCATGTGTCTATTTTTTTGGCTTAAAGAGGTCAAAGGGTTAGTGTGACCCAGGGGTAAGAGGCTTGAATGGTTAGGTTAGCTCTTGGGGGTGTCATTGATGATGTACAAGGTCTATGTGTAGTGTTTCTGTCGGTTCCACTTCCTTAAGGTCACCTAGGAGGTTGAATATCATTACAGTAGCCTCTCATCACATGTTTATTCCAGTTGGCCAGTTACTTGGGGTAGATGTGGGAAGAGGGTGTTACATCATCAATAAAATAAAAATAAAAAAAGTATTTGTGTCTGGTAGTGGAGGATGTCGAGAAGGGTCCATAAACATCAGAGACACTTTCCAAGACTACATGTGCTTTTTTGGCTCGTTCATGGAATGTGGATTTCACATACTTCACCATGGTATAACCCTTGGAGACATCATATTGCTTCTAAAGCACTCCTTTAGGGAGGCCATTGGTTATTTGCTGCATAATTTTCAGGGTGTCATGGAGCAAATGGACCAATATCATGCGCCAAAGTTCGCCAACATCGTGACTTTTCACTTTCTATACCTTATTCCTTAATGTGGCACAATCTTCCACATTCAACTTGTATAGGTTCTTCACACGAACCCCATTGTGCTTCACCTGTCCAATGGTTATGTGTCTCAAGAATGCTTTCCCTTGTTGGAGATCACATCATAACCGCGGTCTTCCAAAACTGCTACAAATATGAGGTTTTTCTTCAGGCCTTGTAAAACATAACATCTTTGAGACGAAGTGGGGAGCCCTGCCCTTCTCCCTCTTGAAAATTATTGTACCAATCCCGGTAGCATTGTACCTTTCGTCGTCCCCAAGCTTAAAATGCAGCTAGAGATATTTCTCCTCCATGTCATTGAAAAACTCTCTACACCCTGTCATGTGGAACGAGGCACCGAAGTTCAAGGACCACACACTCCCCATCACAATGTTGGCAATGCATGTGATAAGGGTGAACTCTAGCTCAAACTGTGAAGCCAACACTTCACGTGATGCTCCTTCTGAGTTCTTCTTGCCAGAATTTTTGAGTGGACACTTTGTAGCATAGTGACCAAATTCATGACAATTGAAGCATTTTATTTTGGACAAGTATTTCTTCTTTCCCCCTTGGCTGGATTCTGGTTTGGTCTAAAATTTCTTCCCTTTGCCCTTCTTTCCCTTTCGAACAAATGCAAAATATTCTTCATCCTCACCCTTGGATGAGATTCGAGCTCTGGTATTTTTTTTATCTCTTCTTGTACCAAATCAGACCATAATACACATGCACACTATTTTTCTTGGGGAACCCAACTAGGAAAAACCCCTCAATCCTCTTTGCGTTAATCAGATGAATAAATATGTATTATCTGATACTAAGGGAAAAAATAATCATTTTTTATTCTTGGCGGGGCATGCCTTGCTCTAAGGACTCATTCAATTGATTTTAGTTTCCATTGTTGGATTTCTTTCATAGTTTTTTCTCAAGCATGATAAAGAAAATACTTTCTCCCAACAATTGTTGAAGATAGGTCCCTTATTGGATCCAAACCTAATCCCCCATTAATACCCTCTTCCCCTTTGGATTTATCTCCCTTCTTAGACCTTAGGTGGTATTTGAGTTTGGAATAAATTTCAAAATGTTCCTTCAATGAAAATTTGGATGGATTAATAATAAGGTTAGTAATTCTACGACTTATCATTTTATTTTTTGGTATTGAGTAAGGAGCATTTTCTATCCCTACATGAGTTATAGGGTACCCAATTCCCTATTTAATTCTACATCATATCATTCCCCTTTAAAACTCTTAATAATTTTTTTATGCATTTTACAAAGTTAGATCACCTTTCCCTATCCTCGAAACCAAAATTGACATTGTTTAAAAGGATGGTGTTTTATGAGTTATGGGAAATTGACTTACCATTTGAATACTCATCTATTAAGATTTTAGCATCCAACTGTGCCACCTTTTAGCTTTGAGAGTTGTTCCTTTGGTATTTAAGGTTCTATTTCAGTGATATTTGTGGTTCATTACCTAGATACCCCTCCAACCCTATGACATGTTCTAATTCATTCAATTATAAGCTTTTGTCAGAAGTTGTTTTGATTGAATTTCAGTCAACAAAATCAAGGATAGCCCCTTTTTCCTCCTTTCCATATGAAGGTCGCTTCCTCTTCCCATATCAACCTTCAATTGTTTGAGAAAACTTATGTTGTTAAACCTTGAAATCATAAAGGTTGCATGCATTCCTCCAAAACATTCCCATAAATATGACACCTTGCACACCCAAATGCGACTTTTATATAGTCCATCATTTCATTATGAATTGTATTTCCTACTTCTATTTCAATGCTATATGATAGCCCTTCTTTAAGTCTAACTCGGCCAAAATGTGAACAATAATCCTACAAGGACTATTTCTATATAACTCATCAATGTCAATTGTTCTTCCCAAACTCTCTTCAATGCCCTTTAATATTTTTTCAATCTAGAATTCTAAAAGAAATTCAATGACTTTACCCATATCGTTTATTTCACTTTTGACCTTCGGTTGAAGCACACAAACAACCATTGCACTGATAAAACCTTCAACCCCTAATATCAATTTCTTCTTAATTTAATTTAATAATATACATACATAGTCGTATACATCTACATCTACATCTACATATACTTATACATTTTTTTCTTGAGATGCATATACAAATACATATACAAACGTAATTTTATTTATTTATTGTTTGCTTCTTCTTTTTATTTGGACATAAATGCTAGTGAGATTTATGCTATTAGATGGAATTTCAAGGCATAACTTATAAATGGGTACCATACCTTTTGAACCCAATTGTTTGGCATTAATTTAGAAAGTTTCCTCCCATTGAATTTCCATATTAGAAATTTTCCATCATATTCCATCACTTGCTCCAACCTTACATCTTCCTCAACCACCATTCTCACTCGAATTTTCTTTTACTTCACACATCTCCTTGCCTTCTTCACCAAAGTATTGCTTGGATTTTCAACATATTCTCTAACCATTGATTAGCTCCACTCAATGCTCCCAATTCCAATCTAATCCTGTAAACCTTGATCCCCTTAAAACTTTCTCCAAGTTTATGCTTCTCACTAGCTCCTTTATGCTTTGTGCATACACTTTTATTCCACCCTAGCCAAGTTAAGTTCAACATAGAAACTTACAAGACTAGTTGAAAGAGAGATAAGATGGTCATTAATGGTCCCTTTACAACTTACCTACTTGAACTTACTGTTGTTGATATTAATGGTTGGATCTATGCCAAGTTTTTAATACCTATACCAAAATCTTCATTGAACGTGACATACCTAGCATTTCCTCCCTTGAAGCAATTTAAAAAAAAAAAAATTCCCCTTTCGTAAAGCTTTCTCCTGTATATTTGATTTCATTATGGTATGCAACTCAATGATCTCATGACTAGGCAATTCTCTACTTGATAAGACAAAAAATTTCCTTCTCTCATAAGGTATGTAGTGGAGCAACAAAGTTGTAGGCTTATTGACTTAATTGTAAAATACACAAGAGGTATTCGTAATAATAATTTATTATATATAAAATGTATAAGTGATGATGAAATGTTACAATGAGGCCCTACTTATATACCTAGACAGGTGGCCTTTCATGACTGGGCATTTCTTTTAGACATGACCTTTCACTAACTTAATGACTACTTACATAATCCTTATTTGACTATTAATAATTATATTTATTCTATTTGTTATGAAATATATTCATAACATTGCCCTTTCCTTCGAAATATTTGTCCTCAAATCTATACTACTGAAAAGTTTCCTCATTTGTGGTTGTCATCGCAGCATATGTGACTTGATCTCACTGGTACCTTCTTTGTATATTTCACTTGTACATTGTCGTGAATTCATGTTTTTTCGATTTCTGGTTACGATTTTATTTATTATTTTTTTTTTTTTCCTGCCCCCTTATATGTGTATATATATATATATATATATATATATATATATATATATATATATATATATATATATATATATATATATATATATATATAGAGAGAGAGAGAGAGAGAGATAAAATTTAAATTAATAAATTTATATAAACTAATTAATAAAATTAATCAAGTTATATGGTAATATATATGATATGGTGAGCTGCCTTTCAAAGGGCGTGACTTATCACACACCCACTCGCATGAATTTACGAACAGAAAATGTCAACGGGAGTGCGCAAATGACAATGTGGATGATTGCAGTGGGCGGCACGCTTGACGACGACAACAGATGCGATGTTGTGTCGTGGTGGAGGGGGTGCAGTGTCGAGCACGTGGGAGTGGATCCAGCAATGAGAGTCGCGTCGAAGGAGGTGCTTGTCACCAACGTAACAAAAGGAAATTATTAGCGTTGGTTCGCCGGAATTATAGAAGCGGTAGATCAAAAATTTCAGTGCACTGCATAGGTCGCTGACAACAACCTCCCACGGAATTGGGTCCATGCAATACTCATAGGCCACGTCTACACAACGACTGATAGCGACACTGGGCATATCATTCCAGTAGCGGCCGCCAAAGAAAGCGTTATATAGCATCCCACATAAACCCTCGGCGTGGTGCTGCGACATATTAGAAACACTCGGCGATGTGTTGGATCGCATTACTCAGTCACTGTTTTCACTTTTTTCGCTAATCATAATGGATGGCAACAACAACCCATTCACTACTATGCTAATATTATTCACAGGTTCCTCCTCTGAAATACTTCTAATTAATATTTCCTCTCCAGAGGTAACAAAGATAATCTCACATCTGAAATCGAAGCTATACTTATAGTCTTCTACATATTGTTTGATCTCACGCCATGAGAATCTGGAATTCCATATAATTTGAGCTTCAGTCAATTCTTCGTTAGGTTGGTGAAAATTTTGTATGTGTCGAACAACAATAATGCTATGAGGAAATCTAAATGTTGTGAGATATTCCTCATCTTCTCTTTTAGTGATCCGATTATTTAATCTGAAATGATGAATGTTGTCTCTACACCATCAATCATCTAATCCACGTATATTTATATTTTTCGATAATTTTTCTAATTGCCGAGACTGGTACCCATCTGGGAGAAGTGCACACACTATACTAACCCTCAGAGTAGACACCAAATGATCATCTTCAATTTTGCGAGTTTCAGTTGTTGCTGTTGTTGTTGGGTTTTGAGGAATAATTCCTCCATTTACCTCAGCTTCCACTAATCTCATATTTCTAAGGACGAAGTCTCTATCTTGATTATGCAAATTTTGACTCATTGTTGCCAGAATCCCTACTTCAAAACAATCCATATCTACAGCTAAGTCAATGTCATCTTCACCATCAGATTTTTTATCAAGACCACCTATAAAAATTTCAAATTGCTTTTGTTTATTCACATCCTTTAAGGGGGCAATCATGTCATTAATTTCACATTCATCATCTTGTTTCTTAAGATATTCTTCCTTCACATCATCTTCATCTGAATCTGAAATTTTCATAACTTGATCTCTACAGAATGTAGTGATTCTTCATTATTATCTTCTGAATTCTCTGAATCGGCTGAATTGTTTTGTTGATTATGTCCAATATTCGGGAATATTTGTTCTTGCATCAGATTTATCTTGTCCCAAATGGCATTTGTCTTCTGCATTGCTTTGTTATAATTTTCTGTGGACTCGCTATGGTTTTGCCAAATTTGTCTTTCTATCCGATTTGTCGTGTCTTGAAGTTTTTTGATGTCGTCAGAATGTCCTGTAAACTTATCCTCAAGATCGATTAATCTTTTAGTGAATTCATCGGAATTATTGATCTTAATCTCAAGATCAATCAACTTTTTGTTGAAATCGGCCATCATCATTGATGAAGACATTGAGCGGCAGCGATTTCGAGGCACTACATGTAACAGCTGAAGGCAACTAGCAGTAGCAGAAGGTGGTCACAACACGAACCCGCTCTGATACCAAATGGAGCAACAAAGTTGTAGGCTTGTTGACTTAATTGTAAAATACACAAGAGGTATTCGTAATAATAATTTATTATATATTAAATGTATAAGTGATGATGAAATGTTACAATGAGGCCCTGCTTATACACCTAGGCAGGTGGCCTTTCCTGACTGGGTATGTCTTTTAGACATGCCCTTTCACTAACTAAATGACTACTTACATAATTCTTATTTGACTATTAATAATTATATTTATTCTATTTGTTATGAATTTTATTCATAACATGTAGAATAATCCATTGATTTTTCCTCCTTAACCTCTATCTCCCCTAGCTCACATAGACTTGTTATCACCCCCAAAAACAAAGGAAAATAAACACCACGTATTATTATCCATGAGGTGTAGACTAGTTGGTTTGTCCAGGGTTTATTTTCCATCATGTCATAGGTTCAAATCTCATGGATAGGGGTGGAGGATGACCGCCAATTGTGGGGGATAAAAATTGTCCCATGAGGCATCAAAGCTCAACCAAATGTCACATGATCCCAGTGATAGCATCGTACAGTTGCACATATTGTTCTTCCATCCAAAATTGGGGTTGGCTCTAACCTCGGCTCAACCTAGCTTGGATAAAAAACCACCTATGATCACAAAGGTTGAAATGTTTTAACCAAAAGTAGAAAAATATACTTGACATATTTAATTGTAAAGGTCGAGGTGCCGAAATGAAATTTGTGTTTTACTATTTACACCAAACCATCCCATTGGGTAATTGGACTTGTCAATAACCATGAAAATACAAGAAACAAAATGGTGACTTAATTCAACAATTGACACTCGAGGAGCCACATTATTGGTGTTAATTTGAATACAGTTTCTTGAAGAGAGTAACAATTTCCAAGGGTTTAAAGCAAGGAACGAGGGAAATTGCATTTGCTAGAAATTAAGTTGAATGTAATATTTGGAAGTAATGATTTATTAATGCAAAGGAAGGGTTTCGCTCAAGGCATGAGGCAAGAAATGATTTTGCTAGATATGCTTATTCTCTTTCTCTTTGAATTTCCCTATCAGGATTTTTCCACCATATTCCCTTAGTTGCCTCAACCGTACATCTTCCTCGACCACCCTTCTCACTTGAATTTTCTGTTGCTTCACACATATCCTTGCTTTCTTCATCTAACTATTCCCCGCATTCTCCAAATTATTCTCTAACCATTGATTATCTCCAATCAACACTTCCAAGTCCAAACTACTCCCTTTGAACCCCAATCCCCTTAAAACCTTCTCCAAATTTATGCTTCTTGTTGGCTGCTTTATGCTCCACGTATACACCTTTCTTCCACCATAACTAGTTTCAGTTCAACATAGAAACTTATAATACAAGTTGACATGGAGACAAGATAGCTATTAACAAGCCCTTTACAACTTACCCCTTTCACCTTAACCCCCTTGATATATATGTTTGGATCTATGCTAGGTGTCTAATACTTACACCAAAACCTTTATTGAGCCCAACATACCTAGTACCTCCTCCCCCAAATAAAATTTTAAACATTTTTTTTCCCATTCCCTTAAGTCTTATCTTGCATATTTTATTTCAATGTGGTACACAACTTGTAGAAATTATATAACCAATATGTTATATGCCTAATATTCTCCTGATCACACACTATTTGACATCATGCACAGTACATAATCTATTCCACTCATTGATCATCACATGCGGAAATTAAATCAATTGCATGCACACATTGAAACCATAAAAATTCACACATATGAACACAGTGTTTTAACGGGAAAGCTTGAAGCTAAAAACCCCAACTATCTATATATAATATATGTCATAGAGATCGTGTAACAATCATAATACAAAGCTAATCACAAGCTCTTAGTATCTTCAATCGCTACACACTAATCAGGTCCGATCTAGCAAATCCATGCACTGATCTCTGTCCACCTGCTAGCCTACATCTACTGCGCAATCCCTGCTGAAGAATAGCTCTGAATGAACTCAAATCCACCTGGCTTGCACTGCACAATCCTCATTGGCATCCCAAATCCTGTGTGGTGCAAACTCATGCATCACTATGGTCACAACTGATAGTCACACTTGCTCTTTCACCTACCTCTCCACTGGTCTCCACTAAAACTGTCCATGCACTGTAGTTAACTAATGTATTCTTCAGTTGATTAATGAGTTAATAATTAGTGAATTAATTATTAATTAATTCACCACTCTCACTAGTGTATCAATCAGTTAGACTAGATACAACTAGCTCAACTGTGTCTAACTGAGTTAAACTGAACACAACTCCACCAACTACTTCTACAACTCCACCAAAATCTGTCACATGAGTTCTAGCTAAAGTCCTCCATGCAATAGCTCCAATAAACCCTTAGGAATAGCGTAATTCCTTCTGTCAGCTCCTGTGCCACATCTGTGCACTTAACTAAAGTTCTCCAAGAGAATAAGATAATGTTTAGAGTCCAAATATTATTAAGAGCTAATAATATTCAACATATCTATTTTAGATTAGCGATCTATAAATAGACTTCGCCCATCTTCTAAAAATAGAAACGCATCTAAAGATAGAATTTTCTCGACCATCTAGAATCAACATCCTGCTAACTTTAGAATATGCTCACTATTCTAAAAATAGACATACACCTAAAAATAGCATGTGTGGGCCCCAACTAGTTTAGGTGATTATTTTTCACTAGGATCAAGGAATGATGTTTCCAGATGCCACTTTCATTGTTTCTTGTTGCAATCTTCAGCACTCCCTCTCAAAAAGAAAGGATTGTCTTTGCATCGACATACGGCTTTCAGCCATTCGCCTACTGACTCTTCTTGCAACATGCAGCCCGAAGGCTCAGGCAACTCCAATCGATTATAATGCATCTATCATCAAAGTCTTGACTTATGTGAGTACGCATGTCGGGAACCACTCGTTGTTGAATACACTTATGCACTCGGCACTAGCTGTCAACTACGAGAACGCGCTCCGTGTCGACCTGTCACTTTGGCCAATCTGCTGCATCAATCAAGCCGATCATGCCTCTTGTTTCTCAGTGGGCTCTGTGAGCAGGTTCAATTCATGAGATCCACACCATCTCAATGAATCCTACCCAGAAATATCCTCTTGGGATTACTCATGCATGTCGCCCCACCTCTCACCTGGTGGTATAGCTGCATGCACTCCCTCTGCCCATCTAGCATGAAATTTCTCTGCATGAGTGGTTGCTCCCACTCCATGATCCTCATCTTGTGGCTGCTCCCCATCCCGAGGTTCACTCTTACCTGCATGAAAATCCTACTCCCTCTCAAGCTTCAATTGCATGGCTTTCTCACACTTCCCAACAGTAGGAAGCTCCGTAGAAATCCCATCTACTTCAAATCTATAAATATTCTTTTGCATCTCCAGTTGTGGCTACTCCACAACCTTCTGAGACTGCTTCTCATGTTGCATGTTGAGAGGCTCCCTCTCAACCACCAAGTCACTAACCTCTGCTTTTCTCTTTAAATCTTTTCATGCATCTTGTACCTCAGTGCATGTAGATTCTTGGCTCGCGCACATTGCAATTGTCCCGCCGTCGCAAAATTTTCTAACAAAAAGAGCTGATTTTAAATAGACGATATCTCCCTCATCCGAGCTCCGATTCGACCGTTTTTTTTTTTCCAATTTGGGTATTTTTTCGCAAGGAATCCAAATATGTTATTTGTTTCTCAAAATATTTCACCAAAAAATTCAGATATTCTCTGAAAACTCGCGCGCCCAAAAATTCCTGCTCTCATTCCATGTAGAAAATCTATAACACAGCTCTGATACCATGTAGAAATTATATAACTGATATCTTATATGCCTAATATTCTCCTGATCACACACTATTTGACTTCATGCACAATACATAATCTATTCCACTCATTGATCATCACATGCGGAAATTAAATCAATTGCATGCACACATTGAAACCATAAAAATTCACACATATGAACACGGTGTTTTAACGGGAAAGCCTGAAGCTAAAAACCCCAACTATCTGTATATAATATATGTCATAGAGATCATGTAACAATCATAATACAAAGCTAATCACAAGCTCTCAGTATCTCCAATTGCTACACACTAATCAGGTCCGATCTAGCAAATCCATGCACCGATTGTGCTAGCCCGCCTCTACTGCACAATCCCTACTGAAGAATGGCTCTGAATGAACTCGAATCCACCTGGCTTGCACTGCGCAATCCTCATTGGCATCTCAAATCCTGTGTGGTGCAAACTCATGCATCACTATGGTCACAACTGATAGTCACACTTGCTCTTTCACCTACCTCTCCACTGGTCTCCACTGAAATTGTCCATGCACTGTAGTTAACTGATGTATTCTTCAGTTGATTAATGAGTTAATAATTAGTGAATTAATTAATCATTAATTCACACCACTCTCACTAGTGTATCAATCAGTTAGACTAGATACAACTAGCTCAAATATGTCTGACTGCGTTATTATCATTGGCAACTCCAATGTATATGTAGATGCAATTCATGCATCACTATAGTCACAACAGATAGTCTATCTTGCCCTTTCATCTATCTCTCCACTGGGTCTCCACTGAAACTACCATGCACTGTAGTTAACTGTTGTATTTTTCAGTTGATTAATGAGTTATTATTTGTGAATTAATTAACTAATTAATTCACTCCACTCTCACTAGTGTATCATTCAGTTAGACTAGATACAACTAGCTCAACTGTGTCTAACTGAGTTAAACTGAACACAACTCCACCAACTACTTCTACAACTCCACCAAACTCTGTCACATGAGTTCTAACTAAAGTCTCCATGCAATAGCTCCACTTAACCCTCAGGAATAGCGTAATTCCTTCTGTCAGCTCTTGTGCCACATCTGTGCACTTAATTGAAATGCTCCAAGAGAATAAGATAATGTTTAGAGTCCAAATATTATTAAGAGCTAATAATATTTGACATATCTATTTTTACACAAGTAGTCTAAAAATAGACTCCGCCCAATATGTCTAAAAATAGAAGTCCATCTATTTTTCCAACTTGACCAACCATCTACAAATAGCATCCTGCAACTTCTGAAATATGATCATCATGTCTAAAAATAGACATACACCTAAAAATAGCCTGTGTGGGCCCCACCTATTTTAGGTGATTATTTTCCAACTAGGATCAAGGATGATGTTTCAGGATGCCTCCTTTACTGTTTCTTGTTGCAATCTTCAACACAACTCAACGATCTCATGACTAGGCCATTGACTACATAATAAGACTAAAAATTGCCTTCTCTCATAAGCTATGTAGAATAATCCACTTACTGTTCCTCCTTAAACTCCATCTCTATAACAACCCTGGTGAAATTTTCATGTAATAAAGTTAAAATAATAACCACGGTTGATGGGACACTTATTCCAAGATGAATGTTGGGCAAGACATCCTGGTGCGGGTGTTCACATGGTTTATTATGACTAAGGAAATTGGCAAAGGCTATGGCTAAGGCATTAAAGAGGCAAAAAGTATTTTTGGCACATTTATTTATGAAAATAATTGAAATTTGGAGAAAAGGGAGATGAAAGGTCAGAGGTTGCATGCGAGGAGGAAAATGAAGGAAAATAATGGAAAATGAAGAAAATAGAGGCCACTTCTATAAAAAGGCTTATGAGGATCAGTTAGCAACCTTTTCTCAGTGCATTTTTGGAGCTCTCTCATTATTTTCTCTCTCTCTCTCTCTCTCTCTCTCCCCCTCATACTCTTGGATACTTAGAGTTTTCTTGGAGCACTCTTGGGGAGTGTGGATACTTGGTGATTTGGAGCGAGAAGGAAAAGGAAGAGAAGGAAATCACAAGTGGAAATCGGGATCAACAACTACAACGAGATTTGATTGCAGGTACTGAGTTGCATGTATGTTCTTCTAACTAGTTTTGGCATGCATGTGGATTTTCCCAGCCTTGCCATTTCCTGGACAACCATGGTATTGTGGGTTTATTTCCATTGATTGTTTTCTGGTTGGTTCTCATGATTCCTTTGGTTGTGGGTTGAGTTATTAGTTACCTCCTGGGGATGTTAATGATGTAGTGTAAGGTTTGTTTGTCATGTTTCTATTGGTTCCACTTCCTTAAAGTCATCTAGGAGGTGGAATCTCATATTAGTAGCCTCTCGTCACATGTTTACCCCAATTGGCCGGTTACTTGGGTAGATGTGGGAAGAGGGTGTTATAGAGTGGTATCAGAGCATGGTTCAACTCTCGGACTGATGGGTGGTGCGTTGGTCATGCTTTTATGACGATTAATTACGTGTTTTCATAACTATGTTATATGTGGTTGATGCATTCGTGTTGTGTTGGCCATGGTGGCAGTGGTGTCACCATAGAAGTTCTTGTGGTGTCGTCGTCAATATGTTGTCATGAATGTATGACTAATTGTGTGTTGTTCTTGCTTATGTATTGTGCATGCACTATTGCTTACATATTGCTACATATTGTATGTGAATTTCTTGTTTATGTTAGGCAACATATTGGTCATGTCGGTGTGTTGTCCGTGAATGATTGCTTAAGTGATGTCATGTGTTGAAAAGGCATTAGTTGTCCATGTTGGGTCACATGTTTCTTATGTTTGGCATATGGTTCGTGCTTGTGATTGTGTGTGGTCAAACTTGGATTGGTGTATGGATGATTGGACTCCTACTAGAATTACATTTATGTGCTTATACGCATAGACATTATATGTTTATATGTTGTCATGATTATATCTATACATGTATTAGGTTGATTGGTTGATCTTCTAGGAAGTAACCTCCCCAAATTACACTAAGGTATGTTGGTTTGTTTATGAATTAGTTTAGCTGACATATGGCACATTATAGGAAGAATTGAAAGATGAATATAAGAATGGTATACTACCGAGATTCTCCATATGAGTCATATGAGCAACATGGTATTGGACATTCACCTCATTTGGCAGATACACTGAGAAGTCTAGATGAAGAAATAAGGAGTTACAAGGCAAACAATGATAGACTTATATAGGCACCGGAAAAGCAAGCAGAGGTTAATGCAGGCATCCTTCAAAGTTTGTCAGAGTTGCTGAAGCAGGGCCCACTTAGGATTAGTTATAGGTAAGAGGACAGAACTAATGGGGTATATGGAAGTAGGTCTCCTGGTAGGTGTAGGTCAAAGAGAGCTAATACAGTGAGAGATGGAAGGTTGTTGGACACTCTGGATAGGAAGAGTGATGAGCACATGTATCATTCTAGTTCTAATTCAGATAGGCATCATGATCGTCATTGGTATCATACTTATACAATGAGTGACAGGGGATATTTTCTAGAAGAGTTTAAAAATGAAAAACCACATACATTTGACAGAGAGATGAAGAAACCATAGGATATAGAGGCATGGTTGCTTGGCACGAAAAAGTTTTTTTTTAGATTGCATGATTGCTAAGAAAGTATGAAAGCTAGGATAGCCACCTTCATCCTCAGAGGTAGAGCAGACATTTGATGGGAAGATGTGAAGAATGTCAGGATATTTTTGAGGAGGAGTTGACTTGGAGTGAGTTCGAAAGGCTATTACCAAAGAAGTATCTATCAAAAATATACTATGATGACAGGGAAAAGGAATTTTATGAGCTGAAGATGGGTTCCATGATAGCTGAGGAGTACACTAGCAGGTTCTTGGAGTTACTGAGATATGTGCCTTACATCAAGGAGGAGAAGGCCAAGATTCAGAGATTTATTAGTCGGATGTCGATTGCATTCAGAGATAGGATTGAGTTCAACGAGCCTAGATCATTGGAGGAGGACATCCGAAAACTCAATCATTGCTATGGAAAATCGAAGCACAGATAAAAAAACTAAGCTAGATTGGAGAGGTAATGATAATAACAAAGTAAAATGGGATAAGAAGTGAGAAAGGCCTCAAGACACAAGTAATAAGGAGAATCTAGTAGAGGACGGGGATTTTAGTCAGAGGAGCATAGTAAGGATGAGGGCTGGAAGACTATACAGTGTTGGACTTGTGGCAAAGATCATAGTAGGATATATTGTCCACAACATCAAGGTGGAATGGCACAAATCTTCAATGCGCAGGAAGTACAAACAATGGGAGATGTTGGGAATATCATTCCTTGGATTTATGCAATTGTGGACAACATGTAGGTAGATCATCAGGCTTCTATCATTCAGATGGACGGTAAGCTTTGTGATCAAGTTGTTTCTATTTTGATTGACCTTGGACCTAAATATAGTTGTATTAATCCTGACTTGGTGGATAAGTGTGGTTTGAGTAAAGATATGCATGCAGAATCTTGGTTAGTGCAGTTGGCTATAGGTACCAAGAAAAGAGTTAAATATTGGGTAAGAGCATGTGCATTTGAGTTAAATGGCATGCCTACAACAACGCACTTGAACATATTACCGTTGGGTTCCTACAATATTGTATTGGGTATGGATTGGTTATACCTCCACAGGACCAAGGTAGATTTCTATGACAAAGCTATTGAGTGCTTGGATGATAATGGGGAACCAAGGGTCTTGCAGGGAAATAAGAAAGCCACATCAGTTAGGATGGTGACAACCATGCAGGCCAAGCGCAGTCGTAGGAAGGGGTGTGTACTATTTGCAGTTCATATCTCTAGTGACAAAGATAAGGAGGTCGAGGATGTAGATATTTTAGGTAGTTATCCAATGTTGCAACAGTTTCAGCATATGTTTCCTATAGAGATTTCAAAGTTGCCACTGCACAAGGAAGTAGAATTTTCTAGTGCATTGGTGCCAGGGGAAACCCCAACATCAAAAGCACCTTACAAGATGATTACACCAGAGCTAGTAGAGTTAAAATTCCAGTTGAAGGAAATGTTGGTCAAAGGGTACATTAGGCCAAGTGTATCACCATGGGGTGCACCAGTGTTGTTCGTGAAGAAGAAAGATGGCACTCTCAGATTGTGCATTAATAACAGCCAGTTGAACAAAGTGACCATCAATAATAGGTGCTCAATACCGAGGATTGATTATTTGTCTGATCAGTTGAAGGGAGAAACAATTTTCTCTAAGATTGGATTGAGATTGGGCTATCATCAGGTATACATCAAAGATCAGGACATCTACGAGACCACATTCAGAACTAGGTATGGGCATTATGAGTTTGTTGTAGTTCCATTTGTTTTGCCTAATGCCCCAACTACATTTATGTGTTTGATGAACAATGTGTTATGTCCATGTTTGGACAAGTTTGTGATTGTGTTTATTGAAGACATATTGGTGTATTCTAAAAATGAGGAAGAGCATGCCGAGAATTTGGTAGTAGTGTTGAGGTTTTTGAGAGAGCATAAGTTGTATGCTAAGCTCAACAAATGCAGTTTCTTCTAGACTGATGTATACTACTTGGGACATGTTTTCTCCAAGGAGGGAATTGCAATAGATCCATAAAAGATAAGAGCCATCATGGAGTGGGTAGCTCCTAAGAAAGTAGGTGAGGTGAGGTCGTTCATGGGATTGGCAGGTTAGTACAGGAGGTTCATCAAGAATTTCTCATAGATTTCTTATCTTATTGCATCATTGCATAGGAAAGGTAAGAATTTTGATTGAAAAAAGGAGTGTGAGGCTAGTTTTGAGCAGCTTAAGCAGTTTTTGACACATGCTCCCGTTCTAAAGATTGCAGATCCAGACAAGGAGTTTGTAGTGTGCACAAATGCTTGCACGAGAGGGCTTGGTGGATTTCTTGTGTAGGATGGATATGTGGTATCCTATGGGTCAGAAAAGCTAAATGAGCACGAACAGAACTACCCGAAACATGATCTTGAGCTAGTAGTTATCGTTCATGCATTGAAGATGTGGAGGCACTATCTTCTTGGCAAGCGGTTTGTGTTAGAAAATTATATATTACAGAGCAATGCAACACATAAAATATGCAGAAAACACAAGCACACAAAACACCTAAAACCAGAGAGACACAGATATACATGGTTCACCCAGTTTGGGCTATGTCCACCCTGAAAAACCATTCCTTCCTTTCTATTATCCAGCAAAATGAAGAGACACAACCTACAGAAAATCTTCTATAATATCATATGTTCTCTCTCACAGTCTCCCTATCTGTTTCCCGGTCTGAGAATACACATACAATACACAGCCGCAATACAATGCCCTCATACAAGAGAGGGGTTACCATGTAGGGCAAAAAACCCTAAACTAAACATAACTTCTACCGTCAGATGATCTGCCTAATGAACGGCCTAGATTGACTAGAAATTACTATACTTTTACAAGGAAATTTTACATATGTTTTTAGTTTCAGGGGCGCTGCCCCTAAAACCCCTCGCCAAGGGGGGGCTCCACCCCCCCGGACCCCCTCGAGCGTTGTTTAATTATGGGGGCGCACGCCCACAAGTTATGTGGGTCCAACGCCGTGATACAAAATAAACAAGATAATCGAGTTCTCATTCCAACAATCTCCCACTTGGAGACTGATTGTAGCAACTCCACCGCTACTTCATTTGTTGAAAAATGACTCCTCTTTGGACTTGGTTGTTTCTCATCTTCATCATCATCCTTGAAGACCAATTGAAACTGAGCACATTCTCAGTTTCTCCCTGGTTACAAATTTCGTTAGAATATATGCAAGATTCTGGCTAGTGTGTATCTTTTCCAGCTTCAACTCTCCATCTTCCAATACCGACCGTATGAAATGGTACTTGAGATGTATGTGTTTAGTCCTGGAATGAAATGCTGAGTTCTTTGCAATATGAATGGCACTTTGGCTATCACTATATAACGTGCCCATATCATGCTTCTTACCCAATTCACCCATAAGCCTTTGTAACCAAATCATTTCTTTACTAGCCTCTGTAGCAGCAACATACTCTGTTTTTGTTGTTGAAAGTGCAACAACACTTTGGATTTTTGAAACCCAACTGATAACCGTTCCACCTACAAAGAAATACACAATTTCGTAGTGCTCCTCCTGTTATCTCTGTCACCTGCCATATCTGCATCAACATATCCCTATAGATTAATGTTTGAACCACCAAAGCATAATGCTTGATTTGTGGTACCTCTCAAATATCTGAAAATCAATTTCACTGCCATCCAATGTTCTTTTCCTGGATTTTTCATGTACATGCTTACAACTCCCACTGCATGTGAAATATCAGGCCTTGTGCAGACCATTGCATACATTAAGCTTCCAACTGCTTATGCATATGGAAATTTAGACATGTAGTCAATTTCTTCTTGGGTCTAGGGGCACATCTCCTTGCTAAGTTTGAAATGACTAGCAAAAGGTGTACTAACTGGTTTTTCATTCTGCATATTAAATATTTTCAACACATTTTGTATGTACTCATTCTGAGACAGTGTTAATTTGCGATTTTTCCTGTCTCTAGTTATTCTCATACCAAGGATTTGTCTTGCAGCTCCCAAATCCTTCATTGCAAAGGAATTTGCCAATTTTCTTTTGAGAACATTTATTTCCTGCATGTTAGACCTTGCAACAAGCATGTCATCTACATACAATAACAATATAATATAGCCGCCATAATTTTGAATTTTTAGATAAACATTTAAATAGATCACAAAGTGACATCTAGTATAACCTTGTTTAGACATAAACATGTTAAATTTTAGATACCACTGCCTTGGAGCCTATTTTAAGCCATACAAGATCTTCATTAACCTGCACACTAATTTTTATTTCCCTTTGACCTCATATCCTTCTGGTTGCTGCATATAGATCTCTTCCTCTAAATCTCCATGGAGAAATTTTGTCTTTACATCTAATTGTTCAAGATGCAAAACTTCTGCTACTACAAGACTTAAAATAGTTATGATTGAATTCATCTGAACAACAGGAGAAAAATTTTCATCAAAATCAATACCTTTCCTCTGTGCAAACCCCTTCACCACAATTCTATCTTTGTACCACTGTTTTCCTCCATCTTCTTCCTTCTGCCTATAAACCCATTTATTCCCGCAATGCTTACCTCGAGGAAACCCGACTAAGTCTCAAGTCTGGGTTATGCATTAAGGATTCCATTCCTTCTTTCATTGTTGTGTCCCACTTCTTCCTAGTTTCAACCTACATTGCTTCTTCATAACATTCGGGTTCACCAGAATCAGTCAACAATAAATAATATAATGAAGGAGATTATCGTTCAAGGGGTCTACTTATCCTAGTAGATCTTCTAACACCACTTTTAGGTGTTTGAGGTGCCTGTTGTTGTGGTGGTGGTTGTTGTTGTTGTGGCTATTGATTATTATTATTTGCAGGCACCTTTACTTTTTCTGTGATCTCATCAAGAACTGTATATTCTTTGTTTTCTTTTTCCTGTTTCTTTTCCTGTAACTGATTCTTATACAAGACCTTTTCATTGTATATTACATCTCTACTCCTAATTATTTTGTGATTTTCATAATCATATAAGCGATAACCAAAATCATTAACACCATATTCAATAAAGTTACATGTCTTTGATTTTTCCTCAAGATTTGTTCTATTTTATTTATTAATATGGACAAAGGCCTCACAACCAAAAGGCTTTAAAAATGAGCAATTTACCTTTTTACCTATCCATGCTTTCTTTGGAATACCACTATCCAAGGAACTTGAAATCCCTCTGTTTATTAGATAAACAGCAGTATCTACAGCATCTGCCCAAAATTGTAAAGGAAATCTTGCATGCAATCTCATGCACCTTGCACGCTCCATGATTGTTTTGTTCATTCTTTCTCGACACACCATTTTCTTGTGGTGTTCTTTGGAACTCGCTTTCTCCGTGAATTCCATGCTTCCGAATGTACTATCTCAACTCTACTGCAATATTCACTCCATTGTCTGATCCGAGACACTTCATCTTCTTTTTTCCGTCTCAATCTCAACCAAAGCTTTCTATTTCTTGAAAGTATCAAATACATCGTATTTATTCAATACAATAAATCCAAGTCTTTTTAGTTGCATCATCAATAAAAGTAACATAATAATGAGAGCCACCGAGAGATGATACCTGAGCAGGTCCCCATACATCTGTATGCACAAGCTCCAATTTTTCGCTCTTCTTTTCTTTCCCAACTTTGAGAAATCCGACTCTCTTTTGTTTTCCATAAATGCAATTCTCATAGAAATCCAAATCAACATTCTTCAAACCTAGCAACAAATTTCTTGAGTGAAGAATCTTCATTCCCTTCTCACTCATGTGTCCGAACCTATGATTCCATAATGCTGCATCTGCTCCTTTGGAAGTTAAAGCATTAACAGAGTTAGAAATACCATTGCATAAATACAATGTACCAACCTTTTCACCTTTTTCTATTACCGGGGCTCCTTTGCTTCCAGTTTTGCCCTGTGAAAGTTGTCACACAACCTTCACCGCCTAATCGCCCGTTGAAATCGTATTTTCCTTAACACTGGAACATGCCTTACCTCCTTTAATAGCCATTGGTTTCCATTCTGTTGTTTTACAAGAACTTTACCCATTCCAACAATTTTACAGGGTTTATGATCACCCAAACGAACTTGTCCAAAATCTCCTTGAACATAGTCATGAAAATATTTCTTATCACGTGTGGCATGGAATGAGGCCCCTGAATCTACCACCCAAAAATTAGTAACATTTTCGAAAGAAAGAATCAAAGCATCTTGTAACACATAACCTATCATATTTGCTTCACGATTGTTTTCTTGTTGTGCGTCTCCTTCTTTTCCCTTCCGAGATCCACAGTCTTTCTTTAGTTGTCCTTTCTTTTCGCATTTCTAGCACACTATCCCCGATCTGGACTTGGATCTGCCTTTCCTTGATTTATTGCGATATCCCGAGCTCTTTCCTCTTTCAATTTTTCTTCCCCTAGACTCTGCACTCAAAGCATTACCCGATGTCTCACCAGAGCTTTTCCGTCGCATTTCCTCGCTAAGGATAGCACCGACAACATCATCAAACTTTAAAGTACTAGATCCAGAGACAAAGTTACTAATGGCCATAACTAAACCATTCCAGCTTTCTGGCAATGAGCACAAAAATAAAATAGCCCTAACTTCATCATCAAAGTTTACCCCTATAGAACTTAACTAACTAGTAACTGTATTAAAATCATTTACATGGTCTGCAACAGATCCACCTTCCGACATCTTCATATTAAATAAACGTTTCATAAGAAATACCTTGTTTGAGGCCGAGGGTTTTTCATATAATTTCACTAACTTTTTAATCAAACCCTTTGTTGTTGTTTCCTTTGAAATATTGAATGCTAATGAGGCCGCGAGGCACAACCGTACTGTTCCGAGTGCCTTTCTATTGAGAATCTCCCATTCTCCATCTGTCATAGTCGACGGCTTCTTTGTTTTTCCGCTCAATGGTAGGTACAGATCTTTCTGATACAGATAATCTTCCATCTGCATCTTCCACAGCGGGAAGTTTTGGCTGTTAAATTTCTCGACCCTAAATTTACCATCTTCCGCAATTGCTCCCCCTCGAACCAGGAACCCTTCTTTCCTGCGAGTTTATTAGCCAAATAAACCTTCGGCTCTGACACCAATTGTTAGAAAATTATATATTACAAAGCAATGCAACACATAAAATATGCAGAAAACACAAGCACACAAAACACATAAAACCAGAGAGACACAGATATACGTGGTTCACCCAGTTTGGGCTACGTCCACACCAAACAACCAGTCCTTCCTTTCTATTATCCAGCAAAATGAAGAGACACAACCTATAGTAGATCCACTATAATATCCTCTCTTCTCTCTCACAGTCTCCCTATCTGTTTCTCACTCTGAGAATACACATACAATACATAGTCGCAATACAATGCCCTCATACAAGCGAGGGGTTGCCTTATAGGGCAAAAAACCCTAAACTAATCATAACATCTACCGTCAGATCATCTGCCTAATGAACGGCCCAGATTGACTAGAAATTACTTTACTTTTACAAGGCAATTTTACATATGTTTTTAACTTCGGGGGCGTTGCCCCGAAACCCATAAAGTCGCAGCCACCCCCCCCCTAGACCCCCCAGGCAGCGTTTAATTACATGCGGCGTTGCCACCCTATTAATGTGCAGGGGTCCAATGTTGTGATACAAAATAAACAAGATAATCAGGCTCCATACCCAACAGTTTGTATTGATGAGTGATCACATTGGGTTAAGGTACTTGTTTGACCAGCCAAATCTAAATGAAAAGCAGGCTAGATGGTTGGCCACGATTAGTGAGTTTGAATTCGAGATCAGGTACATCGAGGGAAAGAAAAACAAGGTCGCAGATGATCTTAGTAGGAAGGTACAGGTAAGTCACATAGTAACTATGAGCTCCAATGGGACAGACTTACAAGATAAGATCTTGCAGGTAGGTCAGCTGGATCACAGGTATATGGATATTGTGCACAGGTTGCAGCATAGTACAGGTACATGTATAGGTGTTGTTATAGGTATGACTACATGTGTTGTTACGTGTATAGGTACATGTGGTAGTACAAGTACAGGTGGTAGTACATGCGCAGGTACAGGTAGTGGTACAGGTACCGGTATAGGTGTATAGGATTTCGACTAATGTCTCATGGTAGATGGATTGGTCAGATTTCAAGATAAAATATATGTACAATACAACAATGAGCTCAAGAAGGTGATCTTGAGGGAGTTTCATGCGAAACCATATTCGGGTCACCCAAGCTACTAGAAGACTTCGACTGTAGTGAAGAGATTCTACTATTAGCCGAACCTGAAGAGGGATGTGGCAGAGTTTGTAGCCATATGTTTGGATTTTCAAATGGTTAAGGCTCAGTGTAAACATCCAGGTGGATTGCTACAACCGATTGCGATCTATGGTTGAGTGGAACGTGGATGTCCCGTCTCTGGTTGGTTTCTACATTCATTAATGAAGAAATCATTACTTTGGTATTTGATGCATAAATGTATTGGTTATTATTTGGATTCTATTGTTGTTGTATCCATGGCATTTCTGTTGTTATTATGTTGGTTATAAGCATGTAGTTTTATTAGTGATGATGTATGGCTCTATCCATGTTTTTACTTGTAAATGAATGCACAATGTATCTATGGTCAAATAGATTGTATTGTATCTAATGATGTAAGGGAGCAATGCCTCTTAGCGATTCTCAGATAAGTATGAGACCTTTATTCTCATATCTGTTGTTTACACTTGTAGTTTCAATGTTTGTGACATGTTTGACACAATTCCTATCATGGCTAGGAGGGGTCCAGATTAGTTCTTATTGATGTGATTGCTTCTGTATCATTGTCTTCCTTTTATTTATCATCTCTCAACTTCTCATGAAGTTCTGTGGCGAGCACTGGGTTCTGGGCCTGAAAATGTGGCTCAAATCTCGGAGACGATGGCTCAAAACAGAGTATTTGGGGCCCTGGACGCTGGCATGTAGTGTTATTATTGCAGCTATAGCCTCCTGGACACTAGATTGCAAGCCTATGGCTGCGTCTATGGCTCAAAGAGGTAAAAATGTCAGTACAACCCAGGGGTAAGAGGCCTGAATGGTTTAGTTAACACCTGTGGGTGTCATTGATGATGTACAAGGTTTGTATGTTATGTTTTCGTCGATTCCACTGCCTTAAGGTCATCTAGGAGGTTGAATCCCATTATAGTAGCCTCTTATCATATGTTTACCCAAGTTGGTCGGTTACTTGGGTAGATGTGGGAAGAGGGTGTTACAGAGTGGTATCAGAGCATGGTTCAACCCTTGAACTGGATGGGTCGTGTGTTGGTCATGATTTTATGTTGGTTGCATATGTGTTTCTCATACTTATGGTGTATATGCTTGTTGCATGTGTGTTGTATTGGCCATGGTGGTAGTGGTGTCACCATGGAAGTGTTGATGGTGTGGTTGTCAACATGTTGTCGTGAGTGTATGACTGGCTATGTGTTGTTCACGCTTATGTATTGTCTGTGCATGCTTCTTACATGTTTCTACATGTTGTGTATGCATTGCTTGTTTATTCTAGGTCACATGTTGGTCATGCTTGTGTGTAGTACATGTATGCTTGCTTATGTGATGCTATATGTGGGACATGCATTGGTCGTTCATGATTGGTTATACATGTCAAGTGGGTGCATATGGTCAAGTTTGTATTGGTTTGGTGAAGGTTGACATGTATAAGGTCATTGTATGAAATTAGGTAATCATGATGATATTGGTAGGTTATGATGCTAATGTGTTGGCTAAGATAGAACAGGAGATGCACACCATCAAAGTGAAGTTGCAACATTGGACCTCGAGGCAATAGCATTTTGTTATAGAGGTTTGGATACTGGGCATGTAGGTATGTAGGTTAAGGATTGTTATATGCATTATGGTTATGAGTATTCCTTTCATTCTATTGATGTTATGGTTACGTAAGTTATAGGTGCTAGTTTATTATTGTGGTTATATGTACATGTGTCTGATAGTCATGAATGATAACAACTAGTGGTGGTATGCATTGTTATTGTTGTTTTATGGTAGCTAACTTATATGTTGTTTATGAGCATGTTATGGGTTAACTTCTTGTTGTTGTATGATAGTTAGATTGATAATTAGGTTACATTTCGTTGATGAGCATGATATATAAGTTGTTGTTGTTACATGCTAGTGACTTGATGGTTAGGGTTATGACATTCAGGCATGAGTCGGCCTAATTATGATAGTGTGTTTTTTATGTATAGACTGATTATACATATGCGATTGTATGCATGAATTAGAATTGTTTATGAGTTTAGGGTGTGAACATGTTAGCTAGATATTGTTATGGATATCATGACCTTATTTATGATTGGGTTGATATGTTGTGAAGTTATATCGTGCTAATCTAGATTGAATGAGCAAACAAGATAGCCTCCCCCAAGATACATTAAGGTATGAGTTTACTTATGTCATATACTTGGTGCTTGACTATTTGATTATGTCGTCTATTTGGTGTTTGAGTGGGTGTATATTATGTAGATGATTGTTTGAATGTTTGATTAGTTGCATGATAAGAATATGTATTTATAAGGTTGCATGAAGAAATGATTTGGTTTTAAGATGGTTGTACTAACCCAATATATGTTGAGGCAATTGATATGTACTTGAGGATAAGTAGGTGATAGTTGTGGCATTATGTATTATGACTTATGGTTGTGAGTTTATTGTTGATTATGACATGGTTTTTAAGTTTGGTAAAGGTTGATTTTAAATTGATAGATATGTTGCCTTGATCTTTGGAATATATGATTGACATGTGTGAACAATTGTAGGGAAACATGATTGGTATTAGCATGATAAGGTAACCATTGAATTGTGTATATAACTAATAGTTGGGTTATGTGATAGCATGTAGTAAGACTCAATTGTAGTAAGGGAAATGTTTAAATAAATAAATTGGGAAAGAATTCTTTTGGCTATGTTTGGAAACCATAATTCCAAACGCATGAGTACTTTGCATACATGAAGTCTTATTGACCTTGGTTTTGTCTGACATTATGTGGACATGTGTTATATTCATGAACATGTATTTGATAGGTATAACAATTGGTTTCCATCTATGGATAGATTCATCAAGGAATTGGAGAACCTTGAGAGATGGCATGGAAGTGTTCAGTTACAAGGAAGCGTTCTTGGCACAATAAGGTAAGATAAGAGGTATATTGGTATATTTATTTATGTGCTGACAGTTATTCAGTTATGGCTGTATGATGCAAGGGATTTCATGGTAGGAGACTGCAATGAAATATTTAAGAAGGCTAGGGTTGAGCTTTCCCTTGGAAGCTTTGGGAACCCATTGGGAATTGAGTCATAGTGTTTGTTGCTAGTCTTGTGCTTTCGGTCTTTTATGATTTGTTTGCACTTGATTTGTAGTTTTGTTTATGTCCAATGCAAGGCCTTGCCACCTTGTTGTGGTGTCATATTTCTTTTGGTTTTCATGGTCTTCCTTTTGGTTGTTATTGTTCTTTCCTTTTATGTTTTGAGTGTTTAGGAATTGGTTGGGAAGAGAGGAAATTTGGTGAAGCTCAAGAAGAGATTAATGGAACCTAAAAAGTAATGTAAGACAGAAATGAAGATCAGTGCATGAGTAAGCACAGCTGAAGGAAAGAATATGACAGTCAATTGGATTGGTTGAGTCCATTTGGTAAATTGACAGTGGCAGAGTAGGCGCAATGAATGGATCCAAGATGTTAGATGCCTTGGCTATGTTGGGAACTATTGTTCTCAATGTTGTACATGGCCTGCACAGATAAAGGAATATCTCTTAACCTTTACCTTATGCTATATGGTAATTATGATGTGATCATGATTATGTTGGTGTGTATATATGTATACATGTATGTATGTATGTTTTTCTTTGTTTGACAGGATGATGATCGTTTTATGCTAATGATTATATATGTATGTATGTATGTATTTATGTCATTGTATGGCAGGGTTTTCAAGAATCAATCTTATGGAGGAATGATTGCTTATGGAGGTGAATGACAATAAGAGGTTCTTAGTCTTATGAGGAATCAATTGGTAGAGTAGCCTTGGAAGATCTATGAGGTCAGTATCATATGGACATGAATTCATGTTATATGCTTGTACTATGCCTATGTCTATGTTATGGAAAGGTAATGTTGAGGAGTACATCAACAAAGTGAAGCTAGTTTGATTTACGACATGCTAGGATAAGCATGGCTAATGGAAAGACACTAGAAGCAAGGTTGTTTTGTGGGGTCAATGTGTGGCCTATGGATGTGTAGTATTGTTGTTGTGTATATGTTGTGAATAATGTATTTTTAGCAATGTTGCAAACATCGCGATCGAGATTAAATCGGCGAGGGGAAAAAATCGGAAAATAAAAATAAAAATAAAAAATAAATTAAATTAAATTAAATTAAATTTAAATTTAAATTTAAATTAAAAATTTTAAAAAATAAATAAAAATAAAAATAAAAAAAATAAAAATAAAATAAAAAATTTGTAAAAATCGGGAAAACATCGGTAAAAATCGGGAAAAAATTGGCACATACAAAAATATTCATTTTTTTTCAATTTTTTTAATATCTAAAGCATCTACAGCATAAAATAAATGCATTGACGCATAAATATGAAAAAAAAAACTAATATATAAGATGTGTAATATCATGTCTAGTGCTACATCACACATAAAAGTTTAAAACTGAATCCTGTCCTGAATACTAAGTCCCGAGTCTCAAGAGTCAACTCAGCTTCAAAATATCAACAAAAAATATAATAATGTATCTCATATCATGAGTCATAATGTCATATACAAAGGAATGTCAATGCACCATATAACCTATGGTCCTATACTATTGATTTCCTCTGCCCCTCTTGCGAGAAAATACAACAGCTTTGTCTTTCTCTCTAGATGAAGAAGTTGGTGGGACTAGCAATGGGCTCTGTCGTGCTCTAGAAGTAGAAAGTTAAACTGAAGCACCAGAACGGGAACCTGAAGCACTAGGAGCTAAAGGAGGCAGACCACGTCCTCTACCAGTAGTAGTGGTAGGTGGTGTCACCTCCTCCTCCTGTTCCTGCTGCTGCTGCTGCTGCTCCTCCTCCTCCTCGTCCTCCCCCTCCACTACCTCCTAATCTATCCAATCAGGGGCTGACTCCATGACAGGCCTCTCAGCCTCAAGCCTCCATTTAGCAGTGGTGTCAATCGCATCTAAAGAGATGGCCTCCATATCAGGGGTCCTCTCAAGTTGTCTCACCCACAATCTAAGATTGTAGTAGACGTAGGAATATTTTAAGTTTTTTACCTGTTGCGCTTTTTGGTGTGTATTTTTTCAAATACACTCCAGTTGCGCTCGCATCCTAAAGCGCTACATGTTTGGTTGAGTATTCTAATGGCAAGTTTTTGGAATTTTGGTAATCTGCCACCGTAGCTCCTCCACCATGCATCTAAAAGTTACAAGTTACAACAAATAATATAAACTTATAAAGTTACAAACATAAGAAAATTTTTAAAATAATGAAAATCTTACCTGGCATTTTAGTAGTCCTATCTTGGACAGCCATGTCGAAGCTCAAGGTGCCACCTGCCATTCTGTATACCTCCATCTCTTTGGATATCTCTGCACGTTCTGATGGATTTGGCACCATCTTCTGAACACAAGTGAAAAAGCCATCCATGACCTCAGCATCAAATAGAAAACCACATGAATAAGCAAATGCGGAGTTCAGGAAGAGCCCTGCAGCATGAATGGGACGATGGATTGTGTTGTTCCATCGATCATCAATCACTTCCCATAAAAGAAGTTGTCTCTGAAACCCCTCATCACCCTTATCATCATAATAGTTGTGAACAGCTTCTTTGGCCCTATCCATGGCCTCATACAAGTAGCCCATTGCGGGCTTGTCTCCATCCACCAATCTAAGAACCTTTACCAAAGGTTCACTAATGTTGCACACCTCTTCCACTCCAGCCCAGAAACTTTCCTGATATGAAACCAACCTGCAGATGGCCTGTCCCTCTGATTTACGGTTGATAGTCAAAGCACGCCACTCATCTGAAAGAAACATTCTCTTCAAATCCCACTTAGAATTCAAAAGGGATTGAAGAGAGATGAAAGTAGTGGCAAATCATGTAATATCAGGCCGCACCAACTCCTTCTTGTTGGTGAATGTCCTCACCAAATGAAGCACAGATGCATGATTATATATAAATTTTGTGATTCTCTTTAATGATTTTACAATCTCTTTGACAAAATCAATCTTTCCGATGTCCTCCAACATCAAATCAAGGCAATGTGCAACACAAGGTGTCCAAAATATGCTCGGATACCTCTCCATAAGCATATTTCCAGCAGAAACATAGTTTGCAGCGTTGTCCGTTATGATTTGGACAACATTTTGGGGCCCAACCTCCAGAATGAACACATCTAATAAATCACATAATAATCTTGCATCTTTGACATGTGCAGATGCATCAACAGATTTCATAAACATTGTCCCCTTGGGACAACTGACCAAGAAGTTAATAAGGGACCTACCCTTTTGATCAGTCCAACCATCTAACATCACAGTGCATCCTGTGACTTCCCATGATGCCCTTAACTCTTCCAATCTCTTGGTGCAGTCAGCTTTCTCATTTTGCAGAATGCGCCCTCTAAGGTCATTATATGAAGGGGCTTTGTATCCTGGGCCAACAACAGCGATAACATCAACTGTAGCCTGATAAAATGGATTGTTCCTGGCAACATTGAAAGGAATATCACTCCAAAGAAACAGTTTGCCCAACAACTTATCAGCTTCTTCCTTCTCCTTTTTTTTAACAAGGGAGGAGATAGATGGATGTGCCCCATGAGTGGTTCTAGGAGCAAAAAATGAGGAGGCAGCTACAGGGCTGCCTGTAGAAGAGGCTGATGCTGAAGAGCCACTACCACTCTCACGGTCAACTCGAAACCCTGATATTTGACTCTTCAGAGCTGCCTTACTAAGTTTAGTGGTTTCTATTTCTCCCAATGAGTTCATGTCTCTTCTGATTATTTCTAGAATGGTGTTTGTGCAAGCGCCTACTTCATGCCCAGGAATTTGTGCCAGGTGGTATTTCAACCTGTATCCCCCCCTGTCATGTGATGACTACATAATTTGCAAGTCAAGTTTGATCGGTCAAACCCCTGATTAGGTTCACCAAATTCCCATAAAGGATCTAATTTCATTGGCATGTTGGAAACTTTGAACTTTGAATGTTGAAATTTGAACCTAGGGCACAAGAAAAATTGCAAGTTAAAAAATAAAATAAAATAAATTACAATTTTACATACAACATTTTGATTTTTTTCACAAAAAAAAAACCCTCAACTCAATGCAAAAATAATGGGAAAAAATACATGTTGAAACACAAGCAAAAATAATGGAAAGAAACTAAGAGCACAAGAAGAAATATAAAAAACAAAATTTGACAAACAATTTTTTGCATTTTTGACCAAAATAAACCCTCTCCTCTCAATAAAATAAAAATAAAAATAAAAAAAATAACACAACCAAATGCAATCACAAATGATGAAAAATACATGGGTAATAGAAACCCATGGAAGAACAAGAAAAAAACAAAAAAAAAAGGGTCAAATTTGATGCCCATACCTGGAAAAAACGTTTTGTCGGAGACACTTGGTCCAAATTCGATTTTTTTTTTGCTTGGCTTGCAATAAATTCTTCACTTTTGTCCAATCTTGGGCTTTTAGATCACGTATCTCCCTCCTTGGCTCTCCTCCTTCACTCCTTAGCTCTCATAACCAAACCTGTCCAAGTAAAAATGAAAAACAAAAACACCAAAATCGCATTATAACTGCGCTGTTTTAGGAGGCAACGATTTTTTATGTTCGAATCGCGATTTTTTCAAAAAAATCGCGATTTTTTGGCGATTACAATTTTTTCAAAAAATCGCGAAAAAATCGCCGATAAAATCAGCAGTTGGAAAAAATCGTGATGTTTGCTTCTTTGCTTAGGATGTCTTCAATAGATTTTTCAGATTTCCCCAGTATGCTCGTAGAGAGATTCAACATTCAGGAGGCTAGGGATTTATCTTCATTGGAGGATGAGTTTGCTTAAATAGCTTGCTCATAGAGAATTGCACCACCCCTATGATTACGAAGTGGAGGAAGATCAATGCATCAAAGGATGAGGACATTAGCCCAACCTTGTATAGATAGTTTATCGGTTCCCTCATGTATCTAGTCAACACTAGGTTAGATATTTGCTTCATGTTCAACACTCTTAGTTAGTTTATGGTGGGACCAAAGAGAGTGCAATGAACAACAGTGAGGCACATTCTGATGTATTTGCATGACACGATCACGTATGGTATGAGGTATACTCAAGGTGATGGTATCAGGTTATGTGGTTTTACAGATGTGGATTGGGAAGGCAATTCAGTGGATCAGAAGAGAACATGTGGGTGTTGCTTTAGTATTGGATCAGGGGTTGTATCTTGGTGCAACAGGAAGCAGAATTATATGGCATCTAGCACAGCTACGTGTAAAGCTATATGGCTTCGGAATTTATTAGTCAGCTTGTTTAGTCAGAGGTTGTAGATGACCAATATCTACTATGATAATCAAAGTTTCATCGAGTTCTTTGAAAATCTAGTGTTTCATGATAGGTCGAAACACATAGACATCTGATATCACTTCATCAGAGATTACGTGCAGCATGGATAAATTCAGCTACAACATGTTCCCATAGAAGAGAAGGTTGCAGATATACTCACAAAAGCGATAGGGAGAGCTAACTATTACTATTTCATAGAACAAAAAGGTATAGTGGAGAACCCTTTTTCAGTAGCAAGAGGATCAATGTTCGAGTTTAGAGTCAGAGCCAGTCAGGGCGCAAACAATTACTCAGTAGAGAGTGCAAATGCTACTTGCAGTCAGAGACTAAGGAGACAGTTGTAGAGCCATTATGGGGATACAATGGATCCCTAGATTGGTCCTCAATTGTAGCAGTAGCAACATGAGATCAAATGCAATGCAAGTAAAGTTAGGAGCAGTGCAAGGTGGCACAGTGCAGTGTCAGTAGTAGTGCAGATGTAGGGTGATTCAACTATGGGGCTAGTAGCTGAATCAGAGTATGCACAGTGGCTTGATGGGAAATGACAGGTTGTTATAGACGTAAGACATCAGAAACATGAGGGAAGACATTACAGGAGAAGACAAAACACATTCCTTGCTAACAGGGAGTATTAGGTTTTTTAGTATCAGACAGGTGTTCTAGTCTCGATTTGTGTCTAAGAGACTAGGGAACACGAGATCTTCAAAAAAAAAAAAAAATTCGCAAGATAAGCTTGTGAAACGCCTGAATTAAATTAATTAGCCTTCATTTAAATTTTTCCTAAGTCTTGTTACTGCTCAAACTAGTAGGGGTCTTAGGAGGGGATCCTATAGAGAAACTACTAGGTCAAGTGGCAACAATGGAACAATAGCCCAATGTCACCCCAGCTAGAGCTCCCAACTCTTTATGGACTTTCACTAATTGGAGGAGTCCTGATATGAGAAGAATAACTTGGAATAATAGATCAATGATGGTGTTATCACTAAGGCTGGTACTAATTGGGTTGCTTAATGGTCAACCTAATACAACTATTTCAAACCACTTTGGACTGGAAATTAGCCCTTCCTGTCAGAGAGGGTTGTCTCAAAGAAAAGATGAAATATTCAAGATAAAACTCATATTTGCAAATGGCTAACTCTATACTGTTTGTGTTTTAAATGATTTTGCAGGTGGAAGATGTATGAAAGGCTACCATTGTGCGTGGACTCAGCTAATGGGACTTCAATCACAAACAAATGTATTTGATGGAAATTGAGGCAATTAAGCTTAAAAAGATAATTTTTTACAGTATACACAACACATGAAGGAAATTGGAGCATAATACTATGAATTCCAAGTAATCATGAGAATGTGAAGCTGATGATAATATCACAAAATGGAAAAAACACAAACACATAAGCTTAAAGAAATTCTCAGGCCTGAAATACACTTTTGCAACTGTATCTTATCTTGGTGAAACCAAATTACATAATAGTCCTTTCCTCTACATTCATCAACCCCTCTCAGATTTACTAAACCTCTCATTTATATAGTTAGATCTTTGTTACAAAGGTCTGCCACCTAGGCTAGACTTCGACACTTGGCCTAGAGACCTAATTTAACTAGGATTACATCACTTTGAGGAATAATAGGGATATTTATATTTTAATAAAGTTGGTAATAAAAAACGACTCTATGATTATTAATTACTTAAACATAATTTTTAACAACCCATGTTTGTCATCCTTATTGAATCAAACTGCCATGTTGAGGTGTCCAACTGATACACTAGATTTAAGGTCTTTATACAACTTAATTGAAGATGAGTTGTCCATTTCTATGAGGTGGCATCATGATGATCTATTTTAACCATGTCAACCATTTGGAATGGATTGTTGAGCTGCCCCTGAAACACATAGCCCAATTATACCCCTGGTCTCATTAAATGACTCAACCACTTTTCTTTATGTGTGGATTGCAATGATGGAGCTTTAGAAATGAAGGAAGGGTGAGCGATCTGCAAGAAAAAGGAATTAAAATGGTGGCGAAATGGGTTTTTTATATGGTTATAGAGTAGTTTCCATTAGGGGTGTGGGTTCATTGAGATTTTGAATGGTTATCTCGAGAACACATTTAATTGGGTAACGGTCTATGCTAGGTGTTAGGTGATGAATGGAGGGAGGCCCACAGGAAATCTAGTGGGAAAGGATGGCAGAGAAGCAGTTTTCGGAAGGGGTTCAAGGCACTTTATAGTTTGGGGGGGGTGCGAAGTGTCGCAATGGTGACACGCATGATGGGTCTGGTGGGGGAGGTAACAACTTTTGTAACCCCCCCCCCCCAAATGATAAATATAGTATGGGAAGGAGCGGGTGAAAATGTAGATCCGGTGGAGTGAAGATCGAGTGGCTGATTGGAGCACAAAGTTTAACCACATATGACAAATTGCCCTTGTCGTTTACAAATTTTATCAAATGGGCGGAAACATTGGCTAAAATACATAATACCCCAAACTTAGGATAAAAACATTATGATCCAAAACTTAGGATACGAGGCCTTGATGAGCCTAAACTTATGATGAGAGCCCCAATAATGTAAAATCAACCTTTTTTACCCTTTGAACCCTTTTTGGAAATAATTTGTAGGATGAAATATTATTCACATTTTCTCAAATATAATAATCATCAGTTATAATCAAGTGACCCTATAAAAATTATAGGACCCTAACATAGGCTTCAGTTGGCGATGTTGTGCCCCCCGTGGTGCAACAAAGAACCAGCAGCTCCAGTGCCTTATTGGAAACTGAAAAATTACAACTTTGATGATGTCCTCTCCAAGTCTTTATGGCCTTCACCTTGGGCTCAAACTTGTTGAAAAGATCATCCACACCTGCAACTTTGAACTGTTTGCAACCAAACCTAACTGCAATTCAAGCTGAAAACTAAATCTGCACATGCTAAAAATATGCCCAGAATACTTGAGCTTATTCACACACACACCGACCTACCCTATACTGCTGAGAAGCTACAAATCAAATGACACAAAAATGCCAGTGAATCTAGTCAAGTAGCTGCTGAAAAAAAGGATTGCTTGACTACGCAACAACAAAATCGAAGCTGGAAAATATAATGGCAACTGACAATGGATCTGTTTCTCACAGCAATGACATGGTTGAAAACTTAGATTGAAAAAACTCTCCATATATTCTGCTATAGGATCAATAAAGATATGATATTTTCGATGAATATTTTCAAAATCTTGAGCAAAGCAATCCTAATAACTAAACACTTCACAGTTATTTTCCATTTCATCATATATTTTCAGTTATGTGTCATCAGACCTATTTTTTAAAACAAAAAAATTCTCAATCTTGATGTCAAAAGACAATACCTCCTCTGCTTGTTTTGGGTGGAAAAAAACTTTCAACAGGCTGTATATGATCTTGAAAATGATAAAAATGAATTTGAGCTTCAACATCTTCAATATCTTGTTCAAGCTCACAAACCAGTTCATCTAAAAAACTGATCTTATTTTGAGGATTTCCTTTATATGACTTTAAATAAAAAGACAGTGATGAATAAAAGTTCTCACCAACTTCTACATCAGAGCATATATCGTTCCATCCTGTGAACTCCTGAATGGAAAGAGAGCCTACCACAAACTTTGTCTTCTCCATCCATGTTTCCAAGAAAATATGCCAGAAAGCTGAAAATGATTTAATAGATCTAACATGTAACCTTTCCACCCAACTTTTACACTTTCCTTGAAATGAATCATATAAAATCCTAATGAATACATCTTCATATTTGACTCTAAGGAGCTCAGTAAAGTCATGAAACTTTGATACATGCTCTAAAGTCAAGCTTAAATCTTCTCCATAATATTTAGGGCCAATACTTAAAAGATATGCATCCCTGGGCAAAAGATTTGGAAATCCATAAATTTTTGAAAATTCCACACATGCATACCTTGAAGAAATTATAGCTGTATCTAAGTCTCTCATTTTCTAGTAGTGTTGCCATGAAGCTATGAATTTCTGAATTCTTCAAGAATGGAGTCACCAAGGTAGAAGTACAGCCTTCGAATTTTCTGATCTCCTACTACCTTCAAGAGCTCAGTTTCTTTCACAGGAATCACCCAGGAGGATATGACTTTCAGACTCCCGACAGATGCACCAAACTGTTATCACTAGGTTGGTACCAACCTACTGATAATAGATGGGATGATAGGTGATTCCTAAAGCCCATTCACAAGAGAGGCTCAAATAATGGGCTTGCTTGCAATGGAAGAAAGATATATAGCTCTCTAAGAAGGGCTATGAGGACACTTAGACCAAGGTTTCTGGATTAATACCTGGCAAGGTGTATCCTTGGTATAAGAATCTTAAAGAAATAATGGTTTCTATGTAATCCTTGTGGAATGTGTGCCACAAAGTTGTGGGACCACAAAGAACCAGAGTGGTCCTAGAAGATTCACACTCTGTTTAATTAATACACATTTATTATTTAATTTTCCTAAGTTTGGACTTAGCGTCTCCATTAAAATAATTAATTATTTTAATAGAACATGAACTGAGTTGAATGTCTACAAATGGTTTCTAGGTTCTTTGAAATACTGATTTCCAAGCCTCCTTACAAATTTGAGAGTTGGAACACTTTTTGATGCTACAAAAATCAACACTCCCTCTTAGCAAGGAAAATGTTCTAACAATATGGCTACTACATTTTGCTTTGTCTTGAAGCATCCTATGCTTTGTTGATGCATGGTTGCTGCCCCTCATTTGCTGCGTTGCTGCCCTCTACAATGCTGCCCATGAAATTGTTATTGTCACTACCGCATTTGTACTGTAGCTCCCTTTGAATCCTGAACCTATCCATTCTTGCTATTGAAATGGATTCTTGATCATCCCCATCTTTCTCTAAAATAGACAAACTTTATCTTTCCCAGAGCTTTCGCAAGGATATCTGCCACTTGTTCTCCTGTTGGAGTGTACTGCAATTGTATAGCTCCTCGTTGGACACAGTATCTTATGAAGTGACACTTCATGTCAATGTACTTCGACCGATCACGAAACACAGGATTTTCAGAGAACTTGATGCAACTTTGATTATCACATAGAATGTTGGTCACCTCCATCTTTTCCTTGAGTAAGTTCAATGCAATTTCCGAACCCATATGGCCTCACACGAAGCCGTGCTTTTTGGCATATATTCACCCTCTTCCGAGCTCAGAGCCATGGATTTATGTTTCTTACTGCACCAAGAGGTCATTCAAATCCAACACTAAAATAGTACCCACCGGTACCTTTTCGATATACTGGGCTCCCAACCCAGTCTGCGACAGTGAACCCACTCAACCTAATGTCATTGCTTTGGGTGTCTTTCAATCCAAGCTCGATTTTTCCTTGAAGATATCTAAGAACATGTTTGGTTGCTGCCCAATGAGCCCTCCTCGGTTCCACCATGATCTAACTGAGAGTGTTGACAGCATAAAAAATGTCAGGCTTCCTATTGACCAAATACATCAGAGATCCTATGAGCTGCCTATACAGGGTAGGGCCAGCATTATCATCTTCAGATCTGTTAATTTTCTTCCAGTTGGTAATAATTGGAGTAGGCATGGGTCTACAGTCCTCCATCTGAAATCTCTTCAGAATTTATATGGTATACCTTCCTTGACCAAGGAATATCTCATCCTTCTACTGCCAAACTTCCAACCCCAAGATATAGTAGAGATTGGGATCTGTGTCACTCTTGAAAAATCCCATCTTCTGCGAGTAGTTGTCAATTCAACCATACCAAGCTCTAAGGGCTTGCTTCAGTCCATAAAAGGCCTTCTTGAGCCTGCACACATGAATTTTCTGATCATGTGTCTCAAAGCCCTCTGGTTGTTCAATATATACTTTTTCCTCTATCACCCCATTCAAGAATGCAGTCTTGACATCCATCTGGTGAATCTCCCATCCCATCTGTGCAGCAAGGGATATCACGGATCTAATAGAAGTATATCAGGGTACTGAGGCGAAATTTTATTCATAGTTTATCCCTTCCTTCTGAGCATACCCCTTAAACACAAACCTAGCTTTAAATTTCTCAATGTTGCCATCTGCAGCATATTTGATCTTGTAGATCCATCTTGAACCCACAACTGATCTGTCGAGAGGCCTAGGAACCACTTCCTAAACATCATTTTTCATGGTGGAGTTGTATTCTTCCACCACCGCATCTACCATACCTGATGCTGAGCTACCTCCTGAAAACTAGAGGGTTCCTCAACCTGGGATACCAAACCTTGGTACCTTTCAGGTTGCCTGTGCTTCCTCTTCTCATTTATGGGCTCTCCGACAAACTCCTTTACGTCCCTCATAATTTGTCATAATTCCCTACTCGTCCTACCACTGGTAGTGTGTGGATCCACCTGCTCTCCTTCCTGCAACTCCTTGGGAGATGTATCCCTTGGATCCCCATGTCTTGGAGAGGAACTCGTATTACCCTCTGTAGGTCATTGCGGTTGGACCAACGGATCCTCCTCAGACTGCATAGCAGAAGGCATATCCCAGGATTTCCTAAAGGCCCTTTCCTTCATGAAATTCACATCCCGTCGTACTACAATCTTCCTACTCTTAGGAATGTAAATGCGGTAAGCCTTTGCATTCTCGCTATAACCCACTAGATATCCCTTTTCCACAATCTTATCCAGTTTCTTCCTCTTCTCTTTGGGCACATGGCAGTATGTTGCACTACTAAAGATCCTAAAGTGGCTCACCTCTCGCTTCCTGCCAGGGAAGACACTCTCTGGAGTGATCTTACCCAATGCAATGTGAGGAATCTTGTTATGTACATAGACAGTTGTATTACAAGCTTCAACCCACAGGAATTTGTGCATGTCTTGATCAGACAGCATTTCCCTTGCAGCCTCGATCATAGTTCTATTATTTCTCTCTTCAATTCCATTATGCTCCGGATTGTACGGGGCAGTCCACTCTCTTTTGATTCCTTCCCTTGCACAAAACTCTGTGAAGTCTTTATCGATGCGTTCTCCACCATTGTCTGATCACATTGTATTTATCCTCTTTCTTATCAGATTCTCTACCAGATCTTTAAACTCCTTAAATGATCAAAGACTCTGTCCTTGGTCTTCATAAAGTAGATCCAAGTCTTCTTGAAATGGTCATTAATAAAGGTGACGAAATATTCGGCACCACTAAGAGCTCTAGTGGACATTGGTCTGCAGATGTCCAAGTGTATTAATCCCAACACAGTCTTAGCCCTATTGTTGCTTCTATGGTATGCTGTCTTGGCATACTTCTCCAATATGCACCCTCTGCAGATATCATCTCGCTTAGTGCTCAATTATAGAACCCCCATGATAGTCTTCTTGAGAATTCTTAACGCCCCATGGTGTAAGTGCCCCATTCTCCTGTGCCATAGTTCATTCAAATCCTTCTAATCAATGTTTCCTATCAGCGCCATTGGGGATTTGAGATGTAACTTGTAGAGTTTATTTCTCCTGACTCTGATTTGTGCCTTCTTCTTCCAACTTGGGTGTTTGACGCATACTCTTTTTCCAATGAAGTAAACATCATAACCTTTGTTTTGAAGCTGTGACATAGGGAGTATGTTCATCCCCAAACCAGGCACATGCAGCACATTGATGGCCCAAATCTTATTACTAGCTTCTGTTTGAAACACCGGTACCTCTTCCAACATGGGTACATTTCACCTTATTTCCCATGGTTATCTTAAAATTTGTCTGCTCTTCTTGCTATCTTGAGAAACATTCTCGTACTCCCATCATGTGAGTAGATGCCCCACTGTCAATATACCAGATCTCAGGAGAAGTGGAGCTTCACACACAAGCAAATTCCTTTTCCAATATGGATGCCAGAACAGAAATGTTGCGATCCATCTGCTCTTTCCCTTTTCTCTGGAGAACTGCGTGAACCCTTCCGAGTTATTGCTACAACAATGTTTGGACTTTGGTCCATCGTCAATTCTCTGCTCCTGTTACTCATCTTTGCTCTGATACCATATGAAAATTTCAATCTGGAAAAATACTTCTGCAGTGATAGATTTATTTCTCCTACTTATTATTTACAATAAGTTATTTACATAAATCTTCCAGTAAATTTTGAAATAAATGCTACTACAACTATCACTCAAGTATATGCAGAGAACATAACAGTAAGAAATACAAGCATAAGAGTCAATCACAAAGACACAATTATTTTTGGACAATTGTCCCAGGAAAAACCCAATGCAGGAAAATTGGTGCAGCAGATGAGGGCTTATATATTATTCTTCGGCAATGAAATTCTTTACAAGGAAAAGATTGGCAAACTTGATTGGAAAACACCCAAGATAAATTCTCACGAACCCTCTGGGGAATTTCTGACACCTGGGAGACTCACAGCTCCTTTATGCATTCCTCTACGTGTCTCTCTACGCATAACTTGTGTGAGACTGTGTCACCCTGCGTGAGCTCTTTGTATTGCCTTCTTTGACCTTCTGCGTCCTCCTTACATCGACCCATGTCACTGATGATGCCCTCTGCTTCCTCTGTTCTGCAACTCTCCATCTGAAATCAAATTCTATTCCTTCATAATTGACTTCCTTCAGGTTACCGAGTGTATTCCCAACTTACTTTCCAAATGACCCTCAAGCTTTCTTTTATAATCTTCTCATTGATGAATCAACGACCCAGATTAAAACCTGAATTGATCTTCCTTCCCTAGAAGATTCACACTATTTTTTATTAATACCCATTAATTATTTAATTTCCCTAAGTTTACACTTAGGGTCTCCATTAAAATAATTGATTATTTTAATAGAACATGAACCGAGCGGAATTTCCACAAACAGTTTATGGGTTCTTTGGAATAATGATGTCACCAATTTTGAGACTTGGAACACTTTCTGATGCTACAAAAATCAACATGCACCAACACCCGTCCTCCATGTCCAAGCCTTCTCTCAAAGCTACGGCTTACCTCCACTTAATTTTGTCGACAATTCTCTGTCATTCTGGGAAATTACCGACCCCAAATAAGCTCTCGCAGCTTCCTATTTCAAGGAAGATAAGGTTTGTGCTAACCTGAAGTATTCCTTCAGCTTTACGGCCCTCTACCCAAGGAGATATGTCTGCGTCCTACCTGTCCCACACTTGGAAGAATTTCGGCCTGCTTTATGGAGGAAGACCACACTTGAATCACACCAAAACACAGCCCAAAAGCACCTTATGCCTGCAACCTCTACTTGAGGTAAAATCGCACCTGTGGCGAAGGATAACCATGCCCAAAACAACCCTAAACCTCCATGTCTTATCCTTCTTTGAAATCTGATGCCTTAGATGTGTTTAAAAGTAGATATATGCACATTTTGACCCATGAGTCTAACTTAGGAAAATAAAATAATTAAAGTGAATTAATTAACACATGTGATGAAATTGTCTTAAGTCACTTGGATGTGATCTTTTAATCTCAACCGTCGATGGATGATTTAATCTCGTCCGTTGAAGGGTTCAACGAAAAGTAGAAGAGATAGGCTTGAGGGTCAGTTGAAGACACAATTTCTGTAGAACTAAGGAATAGATCTAGAATTCTAGGGCGGGTTTGCTAAGAATTTCTAGTGGAATTTCCTGCAGTGAGGGGTAGTATTAGTTGAGGGATGATCTGATCCAGAAAACACTGCGAGGCAAAGCGGCATCAACAAAGAGATGCGTGGAGGGGCTTCGAGCCATGCGGTCAGACATGAGAGGCGGGCAGGGAAGAATAATCACTGATTGCCCTAACAGAGCCACGGAAATATCCCTGCCTTCAAAGTGACCAGTAGGGCTACAGAGTAGCGCTGAGGGTTTCTAGGGTCAGATCTAGGTTGAGTTCTCTAAATCATGTTTGAGGGTGTAGATCAGTCTGATATTTGACACTAGAACTTCATGTTAGCTACAAATTTGATTTCTTTTATTCTCTGTCGAGTTTTCCAGATCTGAAACCCAGATTTGTTGTACTCCGAACTACTTAATAATAAACCCTCATATCTTCTGCACCGGTTTTCCCGCTTTAGGTTTTTCTAAGGACTTATGTCCAAAAATCCATGTGTCACTTTGTTGCATGAGTGTATAATTCAGTAAATGATATGCATGTGTAGGTTGTGGTTGTGTTTATTTTTGGTATTTTCTGAACCTAATTTCTAGAAATAATTTGTATTATTTAAATTAAGTAGGAGGATATAAACTAATACGCTGCAATATAATTTCCACACCTCTTTGATGCCAGGGTTGCGTCTTCCTCTTCCTCCTTCCTCACCTTGCTCGAACTGGTGTTGTAATGCCTCTTGGTGATTCAACGGATCTCCTCGTCGAAGGATAGCCCACATATTGTCCCAGTTAGGAAGATCCACTCTGCCCAAGAGACTTTAGACAAACGTTTCGCAGTTCTCTGTGACAAAATTTAGAGTGGTCCTCACCATGACATCATCATCCACCTTCACCCCCATCCTAGTCAATTGATCCCCGGATCGACTGCAGTCTGGATAGGAAAGGATCGATTTCCTCTCCCTTGGACATCAAAATAACTTCAGTTGGTTCTCTAAAAGAATCTTTCTCTGGACGGACCTCCCTTGATACAATGTGGTTAGGGCTTCCCACATCTCATGAGTCTCATATAAGAAAACCATGACATAGAAATCCAGCTTAGCTTCAGTGCTCTGCCAGTGTGTGTGTTCTCCAACTGACCCCAAGCCCTTCTCTTATACTTTTCTCGTTGAAACTTCAACGGTCATGATATAATCTCTAATAAACAGCTAAGATTAGATTTTTCTTGATCCACGTCACATAAGTCATTCTCATCACATGCTTAATTTAATTAACTTTAATCCTTTAATTTTCCCAACTTATACTTAGGGTTTTTAATTAAAAAGATTAACTAATTAAATATATCTTAAACCATATGGAATTTCTTAAAACACTTTCTGGGTCTTGGAGATCTTATGTACTCTAGTCCCTCCACAAATTTTGGGAGCTAGATCACATCAAATTCTACCTCAAAATCTCAACATGGAACAACGCCGAGAGGCGGAAACAGCAGCGTGGAAGCAGTAGCGCAAAGGCTGATGGGATTTCAGTAGTGCATAGGCTATTCTTACGTAGTGTAGAGCATTAGATAGTGCAGAGCTTCAGAGGGTCAGCGTATTGTAGCAGCAAAGGGTGCTTCAGTATCGAGATGCAACCATACTGACTTGTCTGTTAGTATTTTGGGTGATGTCCTTCAGTTGCTTAACTCTCAGCAACTGAGTTGCAGTGCAGTAGTTAGCAGTGACAGTGAAATGGGAAGCATGATGCAGCATTTGAGAGGAAGTTGTAGCATAGATAAGGCAGTGGCATGGTCAGAAGTACATAAGGTAGCGGTGCAGTGGATAAGGGGCAGAAACCGAGCATTAGTTGTGTAGGGGACCGATGTCGTGGATCATAGTAATGCTTCAGATTAAAGTATTGCTAGAACACTTTCCTCGCTAAGAGGGAGTGTTGATTTTTAGGTAGCATCGGATGTGCTCTACCTCCAAAAAATTTTAGAGGGGCTAGAACACATGAGATCTCAAAGACCCAGAATCATTTGGAGAAATTCCATCTAGAACCTAATTTATTCAAAAAATTAATTATTTTAATGGAGACCCTAAGTCTAACTTAGGCAAATTAAATAATCAAGAAGTAGATGTAATTTAGACATGTGGTGAGAATGTTCACAAGTCACGAGTTCTCCATTCTTTTCTAATCTTAGTCATCGATTAGAGATCAAATCACGATCGTTTATTCTCGAAAAGTATTAAAGGAAGGCTTGGGTGGGTTGGAGAACACATAGCGGTAGCACTTCGGGCTAAGTCAAAATTACAGGGCGTGAGTGGCAGGAATTTTCCAGGTGAGGTAGCGGTGCAGCAAGGGGTAGTTGGGTATTGGGATTTTAGAATATGGTGAGAATACGATTGCGGAGGAGCAGCGCATTTGGTGGAGGGGTGACACGAGAGGCGTGAGCCCTAGCGGGGGTTGACGCGAGCAACGTAAGCAGAGGGGTGAAGCGAGCCCGGGAAGGGCTCACGGAAGACATGAGCCAGCCGGGTCAGAAGTAACTTCTCGGCGGCGTTGAGGCAAAGTCGGCCAGATAGGACTCGTTTTCGACAAATCCAGTAGGGGTGACATAACCACACTGAAGGGTGACATAGTGACTGCGTAGGTACCTATGGGGTTTCTTCATCCTCAACTGAATCGGCCATATTGTCTATCTTCGGAGATAGAGGTACATATTTCGGGATTTTATCACACTACTAGTGTTATCACACATAAATTTTCAAATTTATTAATAGGATCACTCACCTCACTCACCACGATTTCATTTGGTCTTAATAGGTTGGTTCATGAATTATTCATGTCATGTCAGTCAAATCCACCCAATTCCACTTAGTTTTCACATGCATGGCCTCAAATTAAACATATGCCACTTGTCTGGTTTTTCACCATTTTGTAGCGAATATAACTGCAGAATGGAAGATTTCGCTACAGAATCACCTAAAAATTCTCAGCAAATCTGCCAGGTTTATTACTGTCTTTGCTGCGGAATTGTGTTTTTCTGCAGAAAAAATAGAGCATAGTGAGGTGTCAAAATTCCAATGGTCAAGGGTAAAGGTGAGGTCACCCAATTAGTTATCATGATCACCCAAGCATGCAAGATCATAATTACCCTCATCATTAAATTGTATTCCCACATTTGGCATCATTATCCCAACTTTCAAATTGCAATTTTTAATTTCATTTCAAAGCATCTCTCTGTCATCTATTGTTCGAGCCTTGCATGCAGTAGTCTAGTATCATCTTTGAAGAGTTGATTCATACCGCAAGAAGCTTGTTGTCCATTTTTTTCATCTGCAGGTGTCATAATTAGGGAGAGAGTGAGGTTATAAAGCAGAATGGCATGAAGAAGAAGGAGAACAGAGGAGGCTCTTGTGTGAGATACGAGCCTATGGACCTCAAGCTATTAAATGAAGACCCCAGTCTCATGGATGCATTCAAAAATGTCAGATGTCTACAGTTCTGTCAGAAGCTTCAAGGATTTCATGCCCAGATATCAAAGGATTTTGCAGTGAACTTTACAGGCACAGCCTCGAAGGTGGGGGTTTTAAATTTCACAATCTCACCTGATACCACCTCTCAGGCTATAGAGATACCAAGAGAAGTTGAAGGGTGTTTCAAAGCCACTAAATTCAAAATGCAGATCTTTGAGGAATTTGTCAAACCAGAACATATTGGAGTTGATATGGCATCTGGCATTCCAAGGAGTTTTATGAAGGAAAATTATTCTAAGTTGTTGTTTGTGATATATAAGTACTTTACCTGTGAGGGGAGGTTTAATATGGTTTACCTGTACCATTTCAAGCTCCTTTTACATTTTACTGGTAAGCAACCCATTGATCTTCCTTTCTTTTTGTTTAGGATCTTAGGGAAGATGTCCGATAAGGTTCAAGCCAGGGATGAAGGCCGTGAGACATCATTTTTTCACCATGGTCTAATTAAACTCTTAGTGCTGGAAGAATTGAAGAAATTAAACAGAGATTGGGCATCTTTCCTTTTCCTCGATGGGTATGAAGTTGATTTAGTGACACCTAAGAAGACTTTAAAGCTAAAAAATAATTCATCTCCATCTGTGACAGAAGGTGTAAATTAAGAAGAGGCAGAGCCTATCTTGGAGCCAATGGATGTTGAAACAGAACCTATACCAGAGGCAGATATCCCATAGCCATCACCTACAAGAAAAAAACAGAAGATTAGCAAGCATAGTAGCAGGAGGATAACTAGAAGTCAAACCATTGCCAAGGGAAATCTTGAAGACATCCTCCAAGCAATAAACATTGAAGAGACTCCAATTGTCCAAGTAGAAGACATTGAAGGGGACAAGAGGAAGAAACGTAAAGGTAAGACTGTTAAAAAGTTATATTTTGCAGGAGAAGATGTAGGTTTCATATTCCTGCCAAGGAAATCACTTGCTAGGCTACATCTTGCAAATGGTGTCATGGAAAACAAGAAGACATAAATTGTTGACAAAGGAAAGCATCCTATCACATAAGACATCATAGACCTATCTCCAACAACAGAAGAGGTTTCTGTTCAAAGGAAAGGAAAGGAGCAGATGGTGGAAAATATTGAAGTACAGGTATTGCAGGAACAGTTAAGAGAGGCCAGATCATAGGTTATTGAAGTCAAGTTAGAACTACAGGAGGCCAAGGTAGACAAAAATTTGATGGAAGATTTTGAAGAAAAATGAATGATTAGCTGAACCAATATGATAGATCACTGGAAAATGCCAAAAAGTTGTTGAAAAGAATACTTCCTTTGAGGAGAGTAATGAAAAACACCTAAAGAAAAATCGGTGGTTACAATCTGAAAGAAAAAAGCTTAAGGGATAAGTTAAAGAACTAGAAGACCAAATGGAGATGATTCAGGAAGAGTTAAGAAAAGAGGGTTGAAAATCAAAGTGATAAATGAGCCTAAGAAGATGCAACCTTATACTGCTAAGCATGGAGTGCCCAAAGTTTGAAGAGTTGGCCTAAACATTTTGACAAATTTTGCAGCATTCAAGAAACATAATTTTCAGTTTGGAAGGTGAAATGGTCAAGAAAAATGAAAATTTTGTGTTTTTCTGCCAATTAGGAAATTTGGTAGCGAAGCCCAGGCTTGAAGGCCAGAATTTGCTATGAAATCCCTGTAGGATAATTTTTCTACAAATCTCATTTTGGATGGAAATCAAAGGAGGGCAAGAGTTGTATTTAGCTCGTATTATCTAGCAAACATATCCCAATCAAAAAGAGAGGCTAAAAGTTGACTTAGATGGCTGAAATGAATTTGCTACCAAACTACGCTACAAAAATGCCTATTGCACTCTGTTTTTGTAGCGAAGTGTTTTTAGTTGTATTTTGATGTTTGGAAAGCGTATTGAAGGGTAGACAACCATGTGGAGGCATTCAAAGGTGGTAGTGGGACACTCCAGCAGGGATTCACTACTCGACAAAGATGTCACCTATCCAGCTCAGCATGAGGAATATGATCAAATGTTATGTTTATCTTCTCCTTAAAAGTAGGGGTGTTAGTTCCTAAATCTAGTGGGTATATTTTTGTCTAGGTTATGGTGTGTGCCACTCGAGCGCTTGGTCATGATCAATGTAAGTATCCTATTCTGCAGATAAGTGGGTGTAATAAATGAAAGATAGAGTCCTAATAAGCTTGTAAGTCTTAAGTTATTAGGTGTCATTTTTAGTTCCAAGAATATATTTTATGGTTAAGATATGTGTCTAAGTTGATGGTTCAATGATCTAGCCAGATGGGCAGATCTAATGTAATGAACAAAAGCCTATTAATAGGTAGAACTTCGAATGAGAAGGGGTTGGAGAACGTTATTTGACACTACCACTATTGTAAATTTTTATCATCAGTAATATACAGTGACTGTGTTTTCTGCTTCACTTGAGTCTCTTTGAGTTTTTCAATGATGCTTATATGTTATGTTTCTTAATATGACAGTTCCTCGTACATCCCAAAATGGGGATTTTCTACAACAAATAGAATATCTAAAGATATTCCAAAGTTTTGGCTTCATAAAATCATGGCCATAACAATGCATATTAGCTCATAAGATGTAAAAGGAACATTTAAGAAGAAAATTAATGATCATTCGCAGAGATCTGCCTCACTATTCTCTCCCAAAGTGAGGAAATGCAACATTCTGGACCATAAAAACATCATTTTCAGAAAATAACGCAATAAATATGGGAAATGGGACTTTTATCCCGTGGCTTATACATTATACATCTTCCATACCAAATTTTAGCTTAAACAAATCATTCTATCTAAGTTAAACAAACCTCCCCAACTAGAGATAGCTCAAAAACACCCCCAATCCCATGACTTTCAACTACAGAATTTCTGAAGACTATGAGAGCGTAATTCCCATGAGGGTTTCTATAGAAAATTATGAAATAATACTGATCATAGGTTTATATTAATCATGTAGCAAATAAATGGAGATTTAACCTCTTTTACAGCAGAAATAAGACACCCGACAAGGGTTTCCGGCATTACACATGTATGAAAGGAAGTACTACAGAAAATAACGCAGTATACTACAAATCTATATTAAAAATGACTGAATACAACATAAATATCTTATCAGCATATAAATTTTCCAAAGGCCCTTCTTATTAGATCCTCCGGAGGGAAATAAACACCTCCTCCTCAAATACTAGCACAAAATCCAGGGGTCCAGCCCTGCTACTACTGCACCTGCATAAAAGACACAGTTTCTGAAGGGAAATGTGTTGTATATGTATATGGATGATTGGAAATAATCCAAATGATGAAATTGAAGCTCTGATCCTTCCATTTAGATCCCTTAAGCAATCTGATCCAAAGAGAGGATGGAATCCCCGCCTGGGAATTCCTTGCACTAAACAGTGTTGCAACCACAGCTAAAAAGTTGAAGCATGCAAGTAGTAAAAATACCAAAGATGTATGATTACTGAATGAATTCCTTACTACTATCCCCTCATTTTTATCCTTGGTGAGCCTCCTCACCTCAGGCCCCACACATTGTTGAGGTGACTTCCTAGTGAAGATTCCTCCCCCAAAACTGCATTGTCTTTGTTGGTTTCCCTCCTCTTGTAACAGCGTTGTTGACTTGGTCAACTGGACCTAGTTCTCCTATATTTCCTCCTTTCACACCAATGTATCTTCAATCAAGTTCTCACATGTGTGTCTAGGCTAATCCTTTTTCACATTGAGCTAGTTTATTTGGATGATCTCTTCCTCCTCAAGAATGCATGTTGACTTAGTCAAACTTGACTTTGTCCACATCTATTTTTCCCTTGTTCACACTTGAAAGTGTAAAATCTAGCTCCTAAGGTGATCCCCTTCCATACGAAGATGGAAATTATTCATATTTTTATTGCTCATAGGCCTCCTTACCCATTTATTCCTTTCCTAGGTGAAAGCATCAAAATCTAATATTCCAATTTGCTTGTATGCAAATTTTGGAATATTACGCCTAACATCTTGATTTTGAATTACTCAAAATTCATGTTCTGCATGCTCGGATTTCTTTTTAACATTAAACTAGTGAATATTCTTGTGTGTGTATTGTCCTTTCATTGAAACAGTAAAAGCTTCAGCTTCCAAAAGGAGATCCATTTGTCATTGAATTCCCTCATAATGACTCCATAAGCCCAATAGTAGTGAACCCTATTTCATTTTTCACCTGCAATCAAATACATTAAAATACACATCACAGAGTTAGCCATCTGATTGAATCCTAATTGAGCAAATCATAAGTTAATTTGACAGAACCCTCTCAGGCTGAAGAGGCTAATCCTCAGTCAAAAGCTGGTTTGAAAGAGTTACTCTAAGTTTTCTGGTGGAGCAGCCCATCAGTACCAATTTAGAGATAACAACTGGTACCCTAGTTTGTATTCAGAAACTGCATAATAATAAAACCATCAAGAGTTGTTGCACCGGTTTTCCCGCATTGAGTTTTTCCGGGGACATTTGTCCAAAAAATATTGTGTCCTTTGTCGAATGTGCTTAATACTTCAGTACTTGATCTGTATGTATGTTTAGGCTGCAGCTTGTTTACTTCAATCTTTTCTGAATATTTCTGAAAATAACTTGCTAATTTAAAAACAAGTAGGAGAAGTAAACCAGATTTCTGCAGTAGAATTTTTGTTAAGTGAATTCAGAAATTTTCACAAAGAATTGTTCATTTATGTAATGTAAAGGAGGTTTCCCCATCAAAGACGTGGATTTCTAAGTCGTTAATCTATCTTATCTTATATTTTGTGAGTTGGTTGCATAACATTTGGTATCAGAGCTTTGGATTCTAGGGTTTCGCTGCTGCAAACAAGTCATCTTGGAATTTTCCTTATAACTTTTTTTCTATGAAGGCTCAGAGGCTGAAATTTTTACCACGATAAGTTGAAATCCTGAGCAACTTCATATAAACATTTCAGATCTTGGTTTGCTATATTTTTGGAGATATGATCAGAGGAAGTTAGGATTTTTGTAGGCTCCATAATTTTATCTCAAATAGTTGACCGAGGGAAAATCTCCATAACTTTCGTTCAGACATCAGATTTGAATTTTATTCGAAGAGTTTGAAATCACACGGATTGTAGTTTCTTGTTTATCAATTTCAAGGCCGAAGGTCAAAACATTGACACGTGGCATGTCGTACAAGTTTGCTCTACTGAACCAGTCCATAATTAGGACACTGTGGGAGATTGGGCATAACTTTAACTTGAAGAATCCAAAGTAGGTCTGACCTGTGGCATTGGAAAGAAGTTCAGATCTTGGAGAACCAAAATTACAAATTTACAACTGTTTCAAGATCGAGCTCCTACAAGCAAGAAAAAGGTGTGTATTTAAAAAAAAAATGCATAACTTTTTTTTGAAAAATAAGTTGAAGTGATTCCAAGGGCATATTGAAGCATAGATATCTGTATTGGGTTCTAAAATGGCTCCAAAAAATAATTCTGCACCCATTAAGCCCTAAGAAAACTCTACTATGACACAAGAAGAGGAAGAATTGCAGCATGATATATCAAAATTATGGGACCAAGTGCAACAAATTTCTCACAAAGAGCAACCAAAGATGACATAGATGGTTTAAAAGCAGACATGGAAGCTAAGATGGATTGTTTTAAGGATGACATGAAATCTAAAATGGATGGTATAGAAGAAAAAATTAAAGGAAACATGGAATATTTGAAGAATGGTTTAAAATAAAATTTGACAAAGTTGCTACAAGAAATGCTTCCTAATGGAGAAAATGTATTAGATGAAACTCATGATGAGAACAAAAAAAATGTTAATCATGATTCCATAACCTCTAGCATTGGATTGAAGACCCACCATATTCCAAAGATCGATATGAACAAGTTTGATGGCAAGGATCTAATAACATGGATACAACAGATGGAGCAATATTTTGATCTTCATAATGTGAAAAACACACAAAAGGTATGCATTGCAACTTTATATATAAAACCCAATCAATTTGTATGGTATCGATGGCTTTCCTCTCGTAAAAAAATTGTCACTTGGTCAATTTTTACAAAGTAAATGATAGCACATGATGAGGATAAAAAGACCAACACCTTTAGGATAAATCTCAAACAAAAGGGTTCAATGATGGAGCACATTGAGGACTTACAAGGTGTTGCAAAAGATTGGTACTATGGAATTCAAATTGGAGCTTTCTGCCTCTTCCTGAGTGCACCCAGTTTTCCATGTTTCATGCTTAAAGAAGGTTATAGGTGAAAAACCCCATTTCAAACAATATTGAAAAAACTTGACGAGGAAGGAAAAATCATATTGGAACCTGAAGCAACCACGGAAATAAGAACTCGACAGCTACGAAATCGATCAATTTCAGAGTATCTCATCAAGTGGAAGAACTTACCTGCTGAAGTTTCCACATAGCAGGATGAGAATTTTAAACAAAACCATTTGGAACTACTCAAGCGTTGAGGACAACACTTGTTTGAACGAGAGAAGCATGTTAGGTCCCTATAATACTAATGTAGTCCCTTATTGTTACTATTAGTGTAGCCCCATTATTATTATTGTTGTGCCCGTGTGGTCCCCACATTGTTATATTGTGACCCCTTAGGCTCCTATATATAGAAGATAGGTTTTTTCATCTGTATCATCAAAGAATTGTTCATTCATGTAATGGAAAGGAGGTTGCCCCCTCGAAGAGGCTGATTTCTAAGTTGTTGATCTATCTTTTCTTCTATTTTGTGAGATGGTTTCATTACATTGTCGCCCAATACCATGTGAAAATTCGAGTCCCATTCAGCTACAATCTCGAAAACCTCCTGTGACCCTGCAATATGTTTCGACACACTATTGTCCATGTAGCATCCACCCTCATCGATAGTACCCTACGAGAAATGAGAGATCATAGCAAAGAGATCATAGCAAAGTCCTCCTCCTTCAATATCCTGGTAAGAGCATCTATCTCAGCATAAGTGGCAATACCGGCAACCTACTTCCCTTTCTCCTACTCATGATCTCCCTACTTCTTCATCGGACATCTCGACGAAAAATGACCCATCTCGCCATAGTTGAAACACTTGACTTTACTTAAGTCCTTCTGCTTACCCTTCTTTCCCAAGAACGCTTCCTCAGGTGTCATATTCTCAAGAATTCTATGAGGGTTTCTATTTTGTATATATATTGTTGTAATTTTTGCTTCTCCCCATCGAATTTTTGGTCAAAAATCATTGTACGTATGCATTCTTCAATTGTCCTATTTTTCCTTTTGGCCACTAAAATTTCTTCGGGATAGTAGGGAACAATGAGCTCCCTCTTAATTCTTGCTTCTTTGCAATATGCAATCATTTCTTTGGAAGTGAATTCCCCACCATTTTCGGATCTCAAAGTCATTATTCTTCTTTCGGTTAGGGTCTCCACTTCAGATCTAAACTCCTTAAATTTCTCAGATACTTCATCCTTTTTCTTGAGAAGGTAGAGCCATATCTTTCTACAGTGATCATCAATGAAGGTCACATAATAAAGATGACCTCCAAGTGATTTATCAGACATAGGACAACACACATCTGAATGAATGAGGTCTAGTATATCTTTTGACCTTGTTTCACTATTTGTAAATGGTTTCCTTGTATTCTTTCCCAAAGCACATTCCTTGCATATTCCTTCACGGTCTTCTTTGATATTGGGGATGTCATTTACCAATTGATTGGAAGAGGGAATAACCTTGTAATGTAAATGTCCATATCTTCGATGCCATAGTTCAATGGGATTGATTTCCATGTGAACTAGGGCTTGAGGAGATCGTGTTGCGACTCTATATAGACTTTCTTCACGTACTCCAATAAACCTAGCTTTATCGATGCTTGAATCTTGTACCCAAAACATAACTTTTCCATCTACAAAAGCAACTCTATCTCCTTTATCATCTAAGCAAGAAATTGAAAGTAAATTCTTTTTCAAACCTAGAACATAGAGTATATTGTTGAGATGTGGCTTTGCTCCATTTTCCAGCATCAAAGAAGTTGATCCCAAGCCTCTAACATCATAACTTTTGTTGTCTCCCAACTCCAATACAAGAGTAGATGGTTCCTTTGATGGAGTGTGAATTTGTTTACTTTCTCCTGTCATGTACCTTGATGCTCCATTATCAATAATCAATGCATTGTCACCATTAAGTGAACCTGTAAGTGCTTCCAAGAACCCTTTGCTTTTGACCTCATTGAATAAGTTGTAGATGATTCTTTTGATACAACTTCCTGCAATATTTAATCCCATTTTCAAGTAGCCTATCATAAAGGGAGTAACCCTTCCTTTCAAGCCAACTGAGTGATCTCCAATATTTCTTGACCTTAGCTCTGAAACCCTATTGAGAAATCAATGCTAGTAGAATTAGGGTCTGATTCCTTTGTCTTGATAATTAATTGTGAATTATGTTGGCTTCTTTTACTTCTTTATTATATTATCTTTCATTAAGCAATTACCAGATTATGTGTGTATGAAGATTGCAAAAAACAAGAGACAAAAGACATAGGCACTCAGCCAAGGAAAAACCCCTATCAAGGGGAAAACCTAGTCAAACCTCTTCCTTCAGTAGTTAAGATGAGAAAATCCTAGACTCTTTGACCTAGACATAGACTTCCTCCAATCACCAAGTCATCCCTTCCTTCCAACAACTTTGATCTAGACCTTCGATCTTGCAACAACATTTTGACCTATGCAACAATAGCACTTAAACCCTGGCATCTTCGACTTCTGCAACTTCGACCCCAATAGCTGTAGAACTTTGATCCCTGCAACTTCCCAGTAACTTCGTAGAAAAGAGAGAGAGAGAGAGAGAGAGAGAGAGAGATAGCCCAAAACTTCAATCCTGCAATTCTCCTTATCCTTGAACTTCACACTTTTCCTGCATTGCTTCCTATGTATATCGAACTTGTTGAGTGTATGAACAAATAGATCGAACTACACTTCTATATATAGCCTTCTTTTGGGTCAAATTACTCTCATGTAGGCCAAATTCATCAGGGAAGGGCCGACTTCGTGTGGAGGTGACAAATTACATATTTGACTCAAAAATAATTCTTTTTCAAAATCCCATGAAGGGTCTCATAAAATGTACAATGACTCTAATGACTCAATATAAAACCTAGAAGTCCCCAATGGGGACTTTGACCTATAAAATGGTGACCCAAGCATGAAACTCATGCTTTAATAAGTCATTGTAAAAATAATAATAATTAAAAAAAAAAAACCATTTTTTTGATAGATACATTTCATAATGACTCAAATACAAATATGAAGACTGAACCTAGTTACATTCTTCAATAGAAACCACCTGCCAATTACATATAAGATCCAAATGCGCTTCATTGTCTTGCAGTATAATAATTCATTATTGCATTTAAGTGAACCAAGCTTGTTAATCAAGGGAACATTGAGGCTTCATAATGGGATTACCTTCTAAATTTGTGACTTCAAGCTCATAATATTGTTACCTCCTTAGGTAGGAGTGGATAATAAACAACCCTATTAGGTGTTCCCAGGCCCTAATGGGCAATACAGGTCAAAGGGACATCCTTCAAGAGATAGGGGTCATGTGAATAATTATGAGATGGATGGGGACACGGGATCTCAAAGCCAAATTCCACGAGTTCACGGATGGTAGTGATGAGGGATGTCCACATACTTGGGTGTATAGATGTAGAAGGGAGAAATTATGGATACATGAGCTACCCCGACCCTTTTTTTTTCCACTCTTCTTCAATACCCTTTTGCCTTTTCTTGATTTTTCTTTGTAGTATTGCTCGGGGCTCCAGGAGCTGAGAGCATGTTGTGTATGGTATAAGATATTATTACCCCCTTAAGGTGGGGTAGTTCATCACCCACCAAAGGTTGGGACATGCATTTGGTGTGGGGGCACTCATGGGCCCTAGAAACCAGGGTGATGGCAATAATGATAAGGGTAGAGCTCATGTTTGGCTTTTCCCCATGTGCTATTTTAATGTCCTGTCCATCTTTTGCATTTTATTGTTGGAAATAGTGAGAGGGGGGGTGAACCAATATTTCTTATCAATTATCACTTTTAAATATTTTCAGAGCATTAGTTAATCTTCAATTATTATTGATGTTTATCCAGTAACAACAGTAAATAATAGAACACAATAAGCACACAAATTTTAGGTGGAAAACCCCCTTTAATATTTAGACCCAACTGAAATGAAAGGTACAACTTCCTAGAATTTTAGAAAAGCACTCTTCTCTAGCTCCCGCTGGAAGGACACCCCAACGCCCTAGTTTCTTCAGTAGTCAATTGAATGGATGCCTCGACATCCTAGACCCTCCATAGGATCATGATGGTATTTGTAGGGTGAGCATTGAGATCCATGCTCCTCCATTCATGTTGAAAATTGATTGCCACACCATGGGCTTCTTTGGCACCATTATTTGTTTGTTCTTTGCCTAAGTTATTCGAGATAACGATGCACTTGGACCAGGAAGCCCTAGCTAGCTACACATTGCACCCAACAATTGGTAGTTCATCCAAGGCCAGACGAGGTTGTGTCTTTCCTAGGGAGACATGGGAGGGTATGTGTCTACCTTTAAGCCCTCATTGATGGAGCTTCGACTTGGCTTTAAGCAACTTAGAGACCCATGAGACCCATTTTGGAGCCCCATGCCCAAAATTGGGGTCCCAAAGATGTTTTGCAACATAATGAGGGTGTCACCCTCTTCATCATGATTTGTGATGCCCTCTACCACATTGCTCGCACAAGAGGCCTCAATGTTGCCTCTTTAGGCCACCACGCATGCATGACATCATCCTTGTCTGGGCTAGAGAGAGAGATGAATTAAAATTTAGAAGCTATCATGGTTGGCTTGTAACCATGAGTAGGTTACTTAGAATTTTAGTTATATTAGAGGGGCTAGTTCACTTGTTATTCAAACTACTTAGTCATGTATATATTTGTGAGATCTCATCATCACTCTTTGGATTTCCGACCTCATTAGCAATTTCTGACCCGCAATTTGTGGAGGTTTTTTGGTGATTATGTATGAATATTTATGTGTGGATAATTTTGTCTCATTTTTGGAGCTTCTAATTGACATTGTTGTGGATGGATATACTCTTCACTATCTTTTAAGTGTTCTTTCATGATGAATTTTTTTACCTTCGCTAATGTCTAATGCATGGAATAATTTCTCATGGTAATTAATCTGCCCTAATATATTAATAGTCTTATAAGTTATTAATTGATGCCCTAATTATTAATAAAAAGATATTGATTTTTCCTAGAAAAAAAACATTTGAATTAAAAATCAATTTTATTTTTTTTAAATTGAAAGTCATCAAACAATTCATAATTTAAAATTACAGACTAAATTTCATACCATGAAGTGCAAATTTGAGGTGATGTTTTATTACATACCAGAACCAAGATTCAAAATTGAACACGCCACCCGTCAAGACCCTCAAAGAAAATTTAACCATCGAAAAAAATTTAAATTTGTATTTCTAAAGCCTTAAAATAAAAATGTGAATGATATTATAAAATGTCTTATGAAGTGCTTCAGGTTCGCTGGACATTTCAGAAAATTCCGGATATCTATTACCTTGGTCCTTGGTTGCAATTTACATTGTTCTCTTACCGACTTATTAACCGGAGCAGTGGTTGCAACTTAATTGTTTTTTTATTGACGTATAAACTTTAGGGTACACATGCAGCAGGAAGTTGTTGCATCATTAAATTTTCACATGGACTCGAAGAGCCACATTTCTTTTTTTCAAGTAATTCAAAGATTCTTTCTATGTCTTACCTAGTGACCCATAAGCATTAAGTACAACAACATAAGTAAGGGTAAAAATCACAAATTTTTACTAGAATTATAATTAATAAACACTATTAAGATGAAAAAATCACAAATTTAATAGAATTATAATAAATAGAAACACTATAAAATTATGAAATATACATCTTACAATATAATACAAAAATATTAAGTTCAAATATATCATGGTTTAATGTCGATCCTCTTACCAAGCATATTTCCTAATGCCAATCCTACTACCAAAACTTGTTTCCCTATTGAATTGCAGAGCTTGTTTCCACCAAGAATATCTACTGCAAAGCTTGTTTCCTCTATCTATTCCCAACTTGTCATGATATTGAGCTTGTTTCCTCTTCCCAATGTAGAATATGTAGTGTTACCAAACTTGCTTGTTTCTTCTACTTAATGTTGAACAAATCTTGTTATTGCAAATTAATAGTGATAGATGGGAGATGGTGGGTTTTTTTGAGATTGGGAGAAGAAAGTAGAGCCTAAGAGAATTAGGGTTTGTTGGATATTTTAGCTTGTTTTGAATTTATGTTGGTTTTCAAGCGTGGCCATGTTTAATTGATTAATTGTTTCTGCCTTAAATTACGTTAGTGTTTTGGTTTGGTTTTTACTTCTTTTATTTTGTTTTTCTTTATTTTTTGTTTTAAGAGAATTAGGGTTTGTTGGATATTTTAGCTTGTTTTGAATTTATGTTGGTTTTCAAGCGTGGCCATGTTTAATTGATTAATTGTTTCTGCCTTAAATTACGTTAGTGTTTTGGTTTGGTTTTTACTTCTTTTATTTTGTTTTTCTTTATTTTTTGTTTTGGCTTTGTTTGTTTTTCTTTCTCACTCTGGTTCTAAAGGTTGGCTCTCGTTGGTTAGGGTTAGGAGGGAGGATGATGCTCTACAAAAGAGAAGAGAAGGTAAGATGGGATGCAATAGCCAAAACTAACAAAGTATACAATGGTGTATTTTTTATTTATACATTGGAGTATTATTTTTGGATAGTTATGTAATGTATTGTCTAAATTATTTATGTGTAGACTATTGTGGCCTTTTGCTATTGCAGGTGAGTTTCTAAATTATGGCTTCCCTCTTAAACAAGCCAACTTTTGTTTTTCATTGTATTTCAATTCTATGTAAGAAATGAGAAAAAATTCATAATCTGTGATGCCTTAGATGTCTAATAATTTATTTAAAAACAAAGAATAATCTGATATCATTAATTTATTGTGATTCAATGTCCTTGAATAGTTAGAAGTTTATTTTATTTTATATTATTTATTTGTTTTTAATAGAGTTATGTTTTTTAACATTGTGATTTTATTTTTGGTTTTAGAAAACCTGTTAAATTTAAACATATGAAAAATAATAAAAATAAAATAATTTATGCAGTTTGATTCTCCCATGTTGTTTGAAAAAATTCAATAAGTTTTATTTCAAAAATGAAAATTTGGTCTAGAACCAAGTATGGGGGCCCACTTGGCATAGCTAAGGAAACATGTCCCTACTCTAGAGTAAGCGCTTATTCACTCTGTCTCGGTAAATTTATTACACAAGAAAAATGGCAGCAAGCGGGATGAAATAAAGGGACATATACGAAAACTATATGGGCATTTTCTAAACACATGCTTTACCAACTTGACTAAGCTCGGAGAAAGCTATGAAAGGAAAGAAAGACATATCCTTGAGTTTTCATTAGAATATTATCCTCAAATATGAAAAAGTATTGATGGAGTGATCGACTATGCAAATCCAAAGAACAATGAAATAAACCGGACCTTATTCTTCAACGCCTTGACTATAAACCAAGTAGGTTAGTATCTTCTAGCAACAGTTGATTGAGCAAGTGATTCTTTTGTTATATATATATCCTACAAATAAAATGAAAGAAGCAATCTTCAAAGAAGCAATCTCATGAGAAAAATCTCACAGGGTTTATGATTAGCTTGTAAGCAAGGATGTGAACCTTAACTATGCCAAATGGGAATTTTGGGGCATTTTCTTTGAAATAAAGAATATTGAATTTTGGGACAACAAAACTACATAAAATTCATTTTTTTCATAAATTTAAATTTTATTAAGTTTTTAAAACTTAGAAAACTAAATCACAATATTCAGCTCTATTAAAGATAAAAACAACAACCAGTATGAAAGAAACTATACTGCTTACTATCCAAGAACATTGTGATTTTCAAATAGACTTCTGGTTATCCAAGAACATTTTGATAAATTATTCATTATTAAAGAACATTGTGATTGTCAGATTTTTCTTGGTCTCTTAAATAAATTTTAGATATTTATGGGCATCAAAGATCATGAATTTTTTTATCAATACATGCATGAAATTGGAATACATACAAATACAAGGGGAAAAAAAAAGAATAGTGGCACATGTGCATTGAAACCCTAGTCAATATAATTTTATCCTTTATTTATGAGGGAAGCCATAATTTGGATGGTCACATGCAATAGCAAAAAACCCCATAGCATTCTTGACGATACATTACATAACTATCCAAAAATTCAAAAATGTTTCAAGTTTCAAAAAATGATTTAGACAATCATCCAAAATTTCAAATAAAATTGAAAAGATGCATACATTGTCACAGCCTTAGCCATTCGATCTCATCTAATATTCTCCTCTTAGTTTCTTCTCTGCAAGATCATCCATCTTCTCAACCCTAACCAATCAACCAGAGCCAAGCTCTAAACAGGATTCAAAAAAGAAGAAAAACAAACAAAAACAAGCCAAAACACAAAAAACTAAAAAAAAACAAAACAAAACAAAACAAATCAAATTTAGTCAAAAACAATTAATTACGTAAACATGACCCTGCTTAAAAACAAACAAAAAAAATTAAAATATGTCACCAACTCCAAGGTCTCTACAACTCTATTTTCTTATCCCAACCAAACATAATCTATCATCTCTAATCTTGTTCACTAATCTATATCTCTAATCTTGTTCAATGCATTACCAAGATAGTACCCAACGAAGGTTAGGCTACTCTTGCAAATAACGCTTACTCCTGACTTGATCTCTCCCCGCCCTGATTCTTTTTTAAATGAAAAATGCAACTCTAGAAATTTCACAATGTCGAGTTTGGGATCACCTGCACAAATGTCGTTGCTCTGCTCTGTGCATTTAATTTCTTGCCATAAGGACACACACCTTCGCAAATACCAATGTCAGTACGCTTTGTGCAGAAAATCCTGTGATAAGGACACTTAGACAAAATGCCAGCCTATTCTCCACGGCAAGTAGAGTAACACATGTAATGAGATGTGTATGATTTTGGCAAATGTGTGCTTTCCATTAATTAGGATATTATAGATTTTTAAAGTTTTCAGGTTATTAAAACTTCTTTGCACGTGTCTAGGTTGTTCAAAATTTGATGTCTGGTTGTTCACTTTTACTTGAAAATTTGGAATAAGAGGTTAGATTTGAGAATCGCGTTGTGATCTAATTTGTGTGTCTTTCCCATTTTTGTATTACCTTCAATGTACTTCTTACCATTTTCGAAGCTTTTTGTATATGCAGCCCAACTAATATAAATGAAACTACGGTTTAAGGAATGATGACATTTAATATTATTTCAACAACTGGATTAAAATTCAATTTGTTTTTAATTAAGTTCAACAAAAAAAAATTTAAAATTTAAAATTATAGAATTAAAATTTCATACTATGAAATGCAAATTCTTGAGGTCTGATTTTATTACACATCTGAAATCGCGGAAAAGCCTTATTTTACAGTCTATTGGCCCATTAATACTCTTAAAAGAGTACTAATGGGCATGTCTATGCCATGCCACCCATGCCATACTTGCCGTCCTCCTCACCTTCAACTGGTAAATCTCTAGCCGCCGAAAATCTGATCTCAACTGGCGAACAAGACAGGGCCATTTATGAGCGCGACTGGAAAATAAGGCTTTCCCTCGAATGACATGGCACCTTTCGTTTCATTAAATCTTCTCCTTTCTCGAGAAAATCCAGGCCATGATCTTGGTGCCAAAAGGATTTTTCCCTTCTCAAATACGTTATACACACTCTATAAAATCAGGCATTATCTTCCTTGAATCTGTGTACTACCCTCTGTTACCAGCTTTGGTTCGTCTCTGCTACGAAGCTCGACAGTCGACAGGATTATCTTTGGGTATGAAGAAGCTGTCAGGTATGCTTTAGGGATAAAATAATTACATTGCTTTCAGATTTTGCTGGTCTGCTTTTATTTGTTGGTCCTTCCTAGTTGACTATTGTGTATTATGATAATCAAATAATATTACGGGTAGCTCTTAAAACTGTTACGGTTCACCATTATTGTTCAGCTGTGATTTTTTTTTTTTTAAACATAAATTAGAAAATATAACATTTTAGCTTCTTCACATTATAACAACTTACTTTTTATATCTCACCAGCCATATTCATTATTTCTATTTCTTTATCTGGAATGATTTTGCTAATCCATATAAACCCATCGGTATTTTTCTTTAATTAAGCCTTCAATAGAACAAATAACTTTTGTGGAGTAATTTTTTTTCTCCTAATTGTTTCTCATAGATAAAACGAGTTGTTTAATTATATAATTAATTATTAATGAGGTTCCAAACATTACATTTTCATACTAGAATTTCATTGCATTTCTCGGTCTCCTAAGCATGGACTCTCTATCTCAATTTCTCTATATTTTTTGCAGTCATGAGAATTTCATGAAAATAAATTTATTCATATATCATACTGACTTTTCCAACATTGTTACCATTATAACTGAAATCAAGTAAACTGATTTTCTATTTCCAATAATGGGTGAATTAAGATTTCTACCACGTTCAAAAGATAGAAGATTTTTTAGATTTTTTAAAATATTGAGAAAATCTATCATCATTCATTTGATTCCAATTGCGCAGAATGGAATATATATATATATATATATATATAACACTGACATGCTACGATGAGATGAGAGTTGTTACCTATTTCAAAATGCAACATATGAATTACATCACATTACTTTCCTAAAAAAATAGTGGGTCTTTTAAACATGTGTTTATTTTAAATGAATAATTATGTAAAAAAAAATTAATAACATCATTATTATTATCAGTAGCATCATTTTTATTTTAAAAGAATTAGAATTATTAATTAACATTAAATCTGTTATTTTAAAAGAATTAGAATTATTAGTTAACATTAAATATTTGTATAGTAATAATTTAATTTTAAAGTTAAAATCAAAACATATATCAAACTGTTATATAATATTTTTTTAATATATAATTAAACATTAAAACTTATTTTTTTGATGTAATTAATCATTCTTATTTTTATTTATTTGAAAAAAATCTCGAAAAAATAATTGGCTTTAATGACTCTATTCTTGTATGTGCTCTTTGAATTGGCTTTACATTGTGTTGATATTTCTTGACTGTTAGACATGTGTGTTAGCTTAACTTTAGTGTAGCTAGTGCATCATTCTAATTTTTAGTTTACTATGATATACTCACCTAGTTTAATTAGGAGACAAGAAATGTATCCCATATCCACACATGTCATCTAAATAAGCTGATTATTGATAGTAGATATCACACACATAGGTTAATTAACAAAGAGTAAGTGGCCCAAGTCCACACATATTTAGTTAGTTTTCAAATTCTTGCATTAAATCAAGTTTTAATTTTTGCATTAGGATTTCGGGACCAGAATTAAAATACCAAAAGAAAGCAAGTAATCTTTGCCGCCCTTGCACCTAACGGTGACCCTGGGTATGCATATGAACGCTCTCTCTTGATACTTTACAATCTCCCTATAGAGCAAACATTTAGTTTAAATAGGACAAGTTGTAAGCGGCACACCATAAGCAAATATTTTCTTTTCATTTTCCTAGTTGAAAGTCATTAATATTAGTTCAATTTTTGGCACTAGGATTCGGGACCAGGATCGAATTATCTTTAGAAGAGCAAGTAATCTCTGCTACCTTTGCACCCATGGGTGATCCTAGGCAAGCATATGAAAACTCTCTACTGATAATTCACCATCTCCCTATAGTTGATGAATTAGATTAACTAGGAAGCATTGTAAGCGGCCCACATCCGCACATGTTTTACTTTTGGGCAAGGAACAACCAAACCTAGTTTAAATAGAGGATTTTGAAAAGGATCACCGCATATCCACATGTTCAAACTATGCGCTTTTTCACCTCTTTCTCACACACATTCACACCTTAAGTGAATCAAAGCCACCTAAAACTCACTTAACTAAACGCATTAAACTCTCCCCACAGGGGCCACAAGAGAAATTATAGCTTAAGTTAGGACCAAGGGGGTAGGCATCCAATAAGCTGCCTTGGTCATTTTATATCTTGAAACATAGAAGTTGACTATTTAGGGAACTTTTAAATCCATCTATCCGCCCACGGCAAAGAAAACCCGAGCGTGGCAGAGACCCGATTCAGAGGGGGTTAGGCTTTGGCCCAGTGCGTGCGGTATTATTCGGGGCTACCTGACCCGTCTAATACTCTTATTATTATTGTTGAAAATTTCCCCAAATTTTATCAATTTTTCAAATCCCGCCACCAACCGTCGCTATACCGACGTTTAGGGACATTTTCGCTTTTGCAACGTTTATGAATGTCGTCGAAAATGCAACATTCTAAACTATTCGTCAGAAGAGTGACGTTTTTGGGACATAACATCGGAAATGTGACGCTTCTAAAATATGTGTCGGTATTGCGATGGTTTGGAGAAGCAAGATCGACGTTTTGCTCCAAACCATCGTAATACCGATGCATATTTTAGAAGCGTCGCATTTCCGACGTGTCTAAAATATGCGTCGGTAGCCAAACCTTACCATATGTTTTGACATATGCCATGGAATATGATTTGTCATTAATTTAAACCTTGGAACTTTGGGTTAATATATATGATGTGTTTTAAACCTTGGAACTTTGGAACTTTGGGTTAATATATATAATATAACTTTGGAACTTTGTTTTTTTAAACCTTGGAACTTTGGGTTAATATATATAATATAACTTTGGAATTTTTTTTTTTTTAACCTTGGAGCTTTGGGTTAATAATATATAATATAATGTGTGTAATTATATAGTAATTAGGTTTGGATTAAATACAAATATATATATTATTTTTATTAGAAAACATTATATACATTTTATTATATAAATAATTTTAAAAAAAAATTATTTAAAAAATACATTAACTCTTAACCTTTCACTTAATTTTTTTTTATGAACGCCTTCTGATCTTTCATTGAACGCATCTGCCGTCTTCTTGCACCTCGCCGGACAACTAGAACACCTCTCATTCTTGCCTCTCGCCAGAAAAATAGAACACCTCGGCTTCCCCTGCAGCCAAAGGTTTATCATTGTTAAGGTTTTCCCCGCGACGCACTCTCCTTCCCCGGCAGCCATACCTTACTCTTACTACAGGCCCTTCCTCCATCAGTAGGAAAAATGGTAAGATCTCAACTTTGTTGTGAATTTTCCTTTAGTCCTGTGAAGTTAATAGAAGAAGTAGGGTTTGGTAGCAATGGTTTAGTAACATATTCATTGAATCAAGTGGTAGAAAACTTTAGGTTCGATGCCCTAACAAAGATATGAATTGCTATTTCAAATTAGTTCGTATGAACAAAATTTAGTTTTGATTCCCTAACAAGTCTCCAAACACAGTCTAAGAATGTTCAAAAGGAGCATAACTAAGTCCTCAATTTATTCGTTGATCTGAGAAAGGGATCATCATGAATTTATTGATTTTTTGTAGTGGATTCTTTGATGAGGATGAAATAATAATACAATTAAAAACAAAGGGATCGGTATAGCTTCAAGAGGAGATTTATCTAAACAGATCCCAAACCGTAAAGAATAAAACAAAAGGCCAAAACTTGTAATAAATGATCCAAACGAATTCCTGAACTGAAACCCTAAAAGAATCCAATTTTTTTCCAAAAAACATATGCCAAAAACAAGAATCCTTTAGCTCTTTCGCTAGTCAGGAGAGACATTCTATTTGTTGTTTTAGAGAGCTTCATATATTCTTGAATAATTTCCCTAAGAAGAGCCAAGTCCCTACTTGTACAATGCACCACATACCGGATCGAACACTAAACCTTACAAGGGTCAAAGTTTAGAGTAATGGTCACAATAGATTGTTCGTTGAAGTGCTTTTAGGAGAATTAATTAATAGTATTTATATAGTTCTTCAAGGCTTGAGAGAGGGATTCATAAGGTTATTCATTGGAGGATTTCTTACTAATTAAATTTTTAAATTTTAATTCCTTAGGACCTAAGCATTAGCCCTTGTAGAGAATATTGACATTTGACAAAGATCAAAGCCCCTTGTAATACTTCAGATCTTTTATAAAATATCTTTACCACACCTAAGATAGAATAACACTTCTTCCTTGAGTTAAATAAGTGTTGGGCTATGGCAGGGTGCCACATCACCATGCATTGGGTTTTAGCCCATGATCTGGGGTTTTCAACTTCAAATGAGGATATCTCACAATCCATGAAGAACCACTCGGCATGCCACATGGAACTAGAAACATATCGACAAGGAGAATCTAATGGCAAGTATTTTCATGACAAATTCTAAATAATTTTTTTCTAAACCACCTTGAGTTTCTACTCTCTCCTCAAAACCACATTGAAACTATGGGAGGTTTCTCAATACTCGTGTTCACACATCGTCCACTATCATAGGCCCTACTCACCCTACTTGTTGCTATCCCATAAACAAAATGTTCAATAAACACTGACGTCCCAAGTTCAACTTTTATCTTTCTCATCATCGTGATCTTGTCCTAGATACTCAAATGGATTACCATTGTTTTCAAAAATAAAGAAATTGAGCTTCTTTCTTGTTAAAAGGAAATATACTCTATTCATCCTTCACGCCTTCTCCAACGCTCCTCATCATTCTACTTCAATTGGAGCCTCCCTTTGATATCAATCCCTTACTATTTGAATTAATAGGATGATGGAAATTAAAATATGTTCTATGTGGGTAGTGTCAATAAAAAACTGCACATAATGTAGCCAATCATCAAAAAGGCATGTAGCTCAGTTATAAAGTAGCCCACTAGCTAGGGACTGGTGCTAGGTTCAATCCCCATCATGTCCAAATGAGAAAATAGAGTTTGATGTTCCAATGAGAAAATAGAGTTTGTAATAGCCAATTCTATCAATTCTCCAAACCTCGCCTAAAGTTGTGGGTGTGACATCCTCCAAACATTATCGAATAACTACATGTCCTGAAGGTGAAGTATGCTAGAGGAATTTTTCGAGGTTGATAGGATAGAAATCCATCCAATTGAACTAAAGGAAAAAAATATGTAAAACCAACAAGTCCCTAAGTCTCAATTTCATGAAAATTTTTGAAGCATTTTTGGAATAAAGCAAGGGGGGGAAGGCTAATTGCTGTGAATATTGATCTTCTAAAAATGACCAGAATATGGCCTAGGTCCTGATAGCCCTAACACAATCAATTATTTTCCAATGATAGTGTTTTTTCATTTTGTGCTTGAAAAAAAGTTTCAAGCTATGGGATAGTAAAACATGCAAAAATTTGTTTGGATCAACGTAGAATCAACTTAGTTTACTTGTTAGAAAAAAGGGTACTGAACCCTTACTATTTGAATTAATAGGATGATGGAAAGGAAAATATGTTCTATGTGGGGAGTGTTAATAAAAAACTGCACATAATGTAGACAATCATCAAAAAGGCATGTAGCTCAGTTATAAAGCAGCCCACTAGCTGGGGACTGGTGCTAGGTTCAATCCCCGTCATGTCCAATGGATTTACATGGTATTAGTACTGCAATTATGGCTATACATTTCATATCCTTGGGTCTAAATGATCGATTTGGCTTGAGAATCATGTTGCAGTATCAACCCACCCATGAACATGTTATTTCCCTTCATTGGAAGGGCATGTGGCTAGGTGGTAGATTAGCCCAAAATCTAGGGGCGAGTCTTGGGTTACAACAAACAGTTACAACTAGCATATATCAGTTATAACTTGTGATAGGTTTGTTTCATAACTCAGTACCTTGCATGAACTATTCGGTACTAAGTAGTTGTTCAATACTATATTATGTACTTAATTCAGTACTAATATCATTAACCAACAAACCAATAGTATATATCTATGCTCCTCTCAGGAAATGGTCAACATCTGTGTGGTACATCCTTTTAAATAAATTTGGAGTCAACCTAGATTTTCTAGGAACTTACTAGACCTCAAATAGAATAAATTTGGCTATATTTGATAAGGAGACTAGTTCATGTGGGAAACGATTTGTATGGATTGGAAAAATGTTCCAAGAAATCTGATTTTGTCCTATTATGACACTATGGAGCATTGTATTTGGAAGAATCTGGATCTGAAGTAGAAAGGTTGTTTAATCCTTCTCTTAGTAAATTTTGCAGTCTCCTCATGAGAACTAAAGGTACTAAAAAAGTAAGAAGTGTATAAGATGTTTGTTTACCTACAATTGTCAATATATAACAATAATTCTCACTGAAATCTCATTATGTATCAGTGAACTTCAAGGATCAAATGCACTAATCTAATGATTGAATTCTCATCTGCATAATTATAGTATACCTTGATAGTAAAGAAACAATCTCAACCATATTGTCATCATTGTCATGTTATAAACATAGGTCCCTGTAATGACTATTGTTCATCTAAAATTTATTGTCTCATAGATCAAATCCAATGTACTATAAAACGATCATTAATATATCTCTGAGGCTCAGTTACTATCAAACATCAATGTTGTTTCCATATCAATGTTAATAAGAGGACATATTGTTACAGGTAGAATAATGTCGTTAAGTGTTGTCAAATTTAATTTTGTTAAGTGAGGTCACACCTCAAAGTGTCACTGTTAAACTGTTATCAATGTTTACACCATAGCTGTATACATGGAGCTTTAAGGGACTACACATCTGTTAATGAGATTAAGGTGTTTTGTGCTTGAATTATGATCATAAGGATACCCTAGGGATGGCCGAAGGTGACTGCATTAAAATTTCTTTCAAAATATTACAAACACTCCAAACAAATCCTTGTTTACTAAGCCACAACTCAAAGAAATTTTCTGCCCAAGGTTCACTATCTTAGAGGGCTGTGTGATGTTCATAACTGTCAGTATTAAAGGAGGGCTCATGGCCTTCGCAAGTCACAAGAATTATTTTGATATGTTACTGATGTCACAAAGATAAGAATTGCTATTTCAGATTAGGTCGCATGAACAAACTTTAGGTTCGATGCCCTAACAAGTCTCCAAACACAGTCTAAGGATGTTCAAAAGGAGCATAACTAAGTCCTCAATTTCTTCGTTGATCTGAGAAAGGGATCATCATGAATTTATTAATTTTTTGTAGTGAATTCTTTGACAAGGACAAAATAATAGTACAATTAAAAACAAAGGGATCGGTATTGTTAGTCATCAATATGTATAGCTTCAAGAGATTTATCTGAATGGATCCCAAACCGTAAAGAATAAAACAAAAGGCCAAACCTTGTAATAAACGATCCAAACGAATTCCTGAAATGAAACCCTAAAAAAATCCAAATTTTTTCCCAAAAACATATGCCAAAAACAAGAATCCTTTAGCTCTTTCGCTAGTCAAGAGAGGCATTCTATTTGTCGTTTAGAGAGCTTCATATATTCTTGAATAATTTCCCTAAGAAGGGCCAAGTCCTTGCTTTTACAATGCACCACATATCTGATCCAACACTAAACCTTACAAGGGTCAAAGTTTAGAGTAATGGTCATAATAGATTGTTCGTTGAAGTGCTTTTAAGAGAATTAATTAATAGTATTTATATAGTTCTTCAAGGCTTGAGAGAGGGATAAGGTTTTTCGTTGAGGATTCATTACTAATTAAATTTTAAATTTTAATTCCTCAGGACCTAAGCATAGCCCTTGTAGAGAATATTGACATTTGACAAAGATCAAAGCTCCCTTGTAATACTTCGATCTTTAAATATTTTTACCACACTCCAAGATGGACAACACTTTTCCTCGTTAAATAAGTGTTTGGGCTGCGGCAAGGTACTACCACCACATGGGTTTTAGCCTCATGATCTCGGGCTAATCCAATGAGGATATCTCACAATCCATGAAGAACCACTCGGCATGCCACATGGAACTAGAAACATATCGACAAGGAGAATCTAATGGCAAGGATTTTCATGAAAAATTCTAAATATTTTTTTTTTAAACCACCTTGAGGTTCTACTCTCTCAGAACCACATTGAAACTATGGGAGGTTTCTCAATACTCATGTTCACACATCATCCACTATCATAGGCCCCACTCACCCTCCTTTGTTGCTATCCCATGAACAAATTTTTCAATAAACACTAACGTCCCAAGTTCAACTTTTATCTTTCTCATCAACATGATCTTGTCTTAGATACTCAAATGGATTACCATTTTTTTCAAAAAGAAATAAATTAAGCTTCTTGCTTGTTAAAAGGAAATAGACTGTGTTCATCCTTCAAGCCTTCTCCAATGCCTCCTCATCCTTCTACTTCAATTGGAGCCTCCCTCTGATATCAATCCCATGATCTAGTTGAAAGCAATAGTAATCCAATTGATTGTTATTCTAATTGCACAAAAAAAGATAGGCACTACAAGCCAAGAGAAGCATCAGTGAGTAGCATAGGCATTTTCTCATTTCAATTAGGTAGCGTAAATTAATGGATAGTAGTTGGGCAAGGAGACACCCTTAGAGTTGCTAGGCATTAATGGGAAATGTGAGCAGATAGGTGGCAATTTGTAATGAAAAAAATCAAATCTTTAGACCCTGGCTTGGGGTCAGCTATTGAACTAGGTGAGAAGCTGCAAGGATAAAGAAGAGATTTAAGGAGAGAAAATAAGTCAATTTTCTGGGATTTTTGTTGGTAGGGAGGCATTACCAAGTCACCCATAATACTGGAAATTTTTTCTAGTGGGGAGGCATTGCCAAGTGACAAAATTCATTGTTGGAGATGAAATACAATCTAGGAGGCAACCAAAATACTAGAAGATTTTAATATTATCATTGGAGGTAAGAGATACACTCCAAGAGAAAGCCATAGCATTATGTTGTAGTTAGTATTCACTAAAAGGTAATCCACTAGTGGGAGAGAATATTAGATTATGAGTCCCTAACAATCACAAAGTCCAACACCAAATGGATATGAGTTTTAAACCTTATCCTTGATGAGGTGTTGTCATGATCCACTGATGAATTGTTAGTGAGATCCAGATCTAGAATGTTTCAATTGATGTACTATAAATTCAGATCATGAGATCAATACAAGAGCAAGAATATGACATAAAGTCTTCTCCACCATTTTCTTGTCATGTCTTGCTTGTGCTTAATTATTAACATGGTTCCAGAGCCATGGCTAGCTGATTATGAGAAAAGCTATGTTTCCCCTCCAATAAAATTGCAGATCTACATCCATGAATGTAATATAGAGGGCACCAATGAGATGATCAGTGAATTGTTGTTGGGGTTGTCTACAACATAAGATCAAGTCCAACAGTGTGTACCCAAATCAAGATCAAGGCTTCTCAGAGGCATGCTATACAGCTGGTCTTTCGACGAAAGCCAAGCAAGATTTGAGCTTTTCTACTAGATCCTTTTAGCATTTCGAGCTCTTTTTATGTTTCTTGGTCAAGTTAAAGTCAATCCGAGACTTTTCTGTTTCTGATTTTGAGTATCTTGAATGAAATTCTATTTTCAGCTCTTTTTCTATTTCTAATCCTTTGTTTCAATGTTTTATCTCTGTCATTCATCATGCGAATCAAATAAAAGAGCTTTCTTACAAGTTGGATCTAGTTTTTGAAGTTCCAAGTACTTAATTCAATGAAAGTTGATCTGATTTGTGTTGTTGGGTTTTTCAAATTTGTGAAGCCTGATCAATATACAGTGAGGCTGATCATCAAGATCTACATCTTACAAAATGCCAAAAACCTATCACAAGCTTACCGTGACACTTAGTATGGCCATACGAAGGAAAACTGTTATCTTACCCGATCAATGGTTTTTATCTCAAGAACTACTTAGATATTGTTGAGGGATCTGTTCATGTATGAAATTATTCTAGTCATTTTTCATTTTTTTTGTTTCATTTGATTTTATGTTTACTCTCTTTTGATGTTTTATATTTTTACCCTTTTTCCTACATTCATTCTTCGTTGATACATAAAAATGTCAGATATGTCTTTTTGATAAACTGAACATAAGAACACCATTTTGTTTTACTCGCTACAACCTACCCAAAGGTGAAACAAGCTCAGAGGTATAACTATAACACTTTTAACATTACTTGATTTTAAGCTTGAGTAATCCTATCATAGTTCTAGTATAATCCTTTCATGAACTTGTCACTATAATGCGACGTTTCATTTTTTTTAAAATATTTGTAAACTTTTGTCAGAAGAGCGACATTTCATAATCTGATATCTCCTGATTTATGCAAGCTCCAAAACACAAAAGTGGACAACAACAAGGAAGATGATACAATTTGCAAATGGAACATTGGAATTTGGCATTATACATGAGAACAGCAAGGACTTCAGTTGTATGGTTGTTCATACTTAGAGGTAACTAGTGCACAACATGATCTATCTTACCACCACTAGACCCAATTCAAGCTATGCAGCCAGCAATATCTCCCAATTTATGCAAGCTCCAAAAACATAACACTAGACAACAATAAAGAGGGTACTACCATATATAAATGGGACATTGGACTTTGGATTTTATATGGGGAAAGAAACAAGTCTCAGTTGTGGTTTGTTCAGAGTCGGATTGGACAAGATCCATGGATGAAAGGAAGTCTACAATAGGTTATGTGTTCATTCTTACTTTTAATTATACTCAACCACTCCAGGGCCTCTTTAATGCACAACGTTTATGTATTAGAAAGGTAGATTTAGAAATTATTTCAGTTTTCATTTTGTATTTTCAAGTTAGATATTGTTTTCAAGTTTTCACATTTCTAATTTTATTGCAATGTGGCAGACTGATCAGGGCAGTACAGGAACAACCCTGAGACATGATGATCGCAGAAAGGGGCCAGCGGAAGAACATGTAAAGTGCCAGCATTGCTCTGTCTTCAGGTATTTTATTTATTTACATAATTGAAATAATATTAATTTTTTTCAAATATGCAGACACCTAGCCATGGTACGCTTAATGATTCCCTATATGAGGAAGATCTTTCTTCATCCCCATGTCCATTGCTGTTGCTGCGAAAAAAGGTGCGAAAAGCAAAGTTGGAATTTGAGCGTTTTCTAGACGTGCCTCAAACACCTGAAATAGAAGCGAGGAAAACACAACTTGTGACCCAGCTAGAAACATATAAGGTAATAATAAAAAATCAAAAGGATATTTTTTTTGTTCTGCATGAGATGAATTTTGATAGTTTGATTTTTAATTTTTACATTAACTAAACTAACAAAAAAATTCTTTTGTATGTAGCGTTATCTGACACCTGATGCACCCGGTGTTGGTGGTAATGATACACAATGGAAAGATATTTCCGAGCAACCCTCTCATACACCTTCTACGACTTTAGGTGGTAGCCAAGAAACACACCCAACCCAAGAAGACACCCAACCAACCGTTGAACGTGTTGGCAGTGATGAGGCTGAAATGGCCAACTATATTATTGTGTTTCCTGGAGCTACACATGTCAGCGCCACGGAGACCATTGATGGCACATTTTTGGTGAACGATGAAGGTGTCCCTATAAAGCACGTACAACTCCCAGGTAAGTTTTAATATTTTAACTATTTCATGTACTCTATCTAAACTATATTTTATCATGATTTTTATTTTTAAATTAATGATAATATCTTTTTTCTGTGTAGGAAACAATGAGTTCTACAAGTTTTTGGAGAGCAAGGTGTTGATAATTTTTGGCCCAACCATATGCACAAGGTGGAATTCCCATAATTCCAACCCGAAAAAAGAACTTCTAGATTATCTAGAAGCCCTTTTTGGGGTGGGCACATTTGACAGAATAGGGGTGGCTCGGGTAGTTGGCAAATATTTGAAATATACCAGGGACACCTATAGGATGTAATTGCAATTTAACCATAGATATGAGCATCCTCTCATAGTTTCATAGAGTGAGTGGAGAGCACTCATCCATGATGGAAAATAGAAAAGGACAAAGAAAGAAGGAAAAATGCTAACTGGACCCGCAAGGTAAATTACAACTTTAATTCAATAGCTTTAATTTTCTCTATGTCTAAAATAAAGTGTGCTACATCATATCTGACTTCAATCTTTTGATGATAGGTTGCCTGAAACCTCGAAGGCAACTGAAGCTAGGATTGAAAAAAAATGGCCATCACAAGCTAGGCCAAGGCGGCTACTTGAAATTAGCCGTAAGAATTGTAAGTAGCTAAACATCTTATAATTAATTGTATCGCCTTCCAAATTTTTTGTAATCCCATCAAATAACATTAAAAATACACAATCATATGTAATGTAGGGTGATGAATTTGGAACGGAAACTACAGATGAAGATAAAAAGATCGCTTCCCATTTCGGCTATCAAGCCGTAGTTGAACATCGTAGAAGCTTGGGACAGGTCCCAAGATCTAGAATGCCTGATAAGGTAAAACGTTAACCTTTCAATATGTTTGTTTTAGTCCATAAATTTAATGTCTAACAACTTTGTTTAAATCAGGGGAGCAGCACTGCCGACGAACCAAATAACCCAGTTGTAGAGTAGTGCTATGAGAGTGAAATATTTCCAGATGTACATGTTCCTCACGTGCAACCTGATCATTGTAGCGGGGACCAGGCCGTCAATGCTACTATCAGTGAGGGCCATGATGGTAATTAATTTCCACTTATAATTTTTTCTAATTATACCTTGATGGTTGTCTTTATAACATTTTTTGTTTAAATGACAGAGAATGTTGTACTTAAGGATCTTACCACCAGAGAGGAAGATAGGGAAACGGTCCCAACGGCGACAACTGGTGCACTAGGTAAATAATCTCATTGCAATTTTTTTAATTAATATTACCAAACTAGTTCAATGATATTTAAAGTCTGACAATTAAAATTTAATATTATCTGTTTTTGTAGGTGATGCGTCGTCACTGCATGAGACTAAACATCGTGACTACGCAACTAGGTCAGCTATGCGGGAAAGGCACGAAACAAGAGTAGAGCACATTGATGTTGATGATGTAGTTATGAGCTTTAGAAGTAGGAAGAAGAAAAATAAAATTTGATAATGTAAAATATTGTATTATTATAAGACAAATGTTACCATACTTGGAATGTTTTTTGCGTTATATTAAAAACTCATTTATCATACTATTTTTATGTCAAACACTTTTAATGTTTTCTTGTGTAATTTTTGTTGCATTGATTTTTTATTAGTTAATGAATATTTTTTTTATGCTCATGAAAGTAAAAAATGAAATATAGATTGGGTATTGGGGATTTGAGAGTGGTGTGAAGGGGGGGGGGGATAGGGGCCATAAGAGCTTCCACCTTCACGTGGTTGGCCCTGTTTAGTAGAGAATAATTTATTGGAGTGAATTAATCTTGGAGCAAACCTCCCTCTATCCAACATAGCAACAAAAAAGTCACTGTTGACTTAGTTGCTTCTCTTTTAGATCGTGGGAGGCTTGTTCCAAGTTCATGTGACTCTAATAAATTGTTCTTGAAACGAAGAGGAGCTTATTCAGGTATGTTTTGACATTTTCAACATATGTTCTAACATTATCATACGAATGCATCTTAGAGTAAAAAATAATACATCAATTACTTCTATTTATTGTATAGGTAATTATGGATTTTGATTGACTTGGTAGCGCAGGTACAAATCCTCTTGCATCATGAGAAATACAACTTGTCAACCAAGGTCATGTCTAGGATATTTTTTCTTGTGCACTTGACCAAGTTAGTAATGTCACATTTTGTAAGTTCCTTTATAGTTCATAATTGAATATTAAGCTTGTTCATGATTATTATCTTGGTTTTTTGTATGTGTTTTTTCATCTATTTGATTGTAAGAAACTATGCATGTTTCCTGTTTTTCACTATGATTTCTCCATTTACCACTACTAAGATGAATCTAAATTTATTGTCCAATTTCAGAAAATCAAGCTGAAGGTTGTCCAATTGGACTTTAAGTAGTTCCTTGGCCTTTGCGTTCAGCTGGGGAATCAATAGCGAAGGAGACTGTGCCCTATCCCCCAGGGGAAGTGGCCTGAGAAGGGCCGACAGTGTCTTTTCCCATCTCTGTAGCATAAAGCCTCCAAGATACCAAAATTAACTTCTTTATATGAGAAAGATAAGTTGATATGAAAAAAGAATCAAACAAAATGGTTTGCAGTTTGTTCAAGAAAATAAGATTGAAAGAAAGATATGATATTAGTGCCTTTTCACTCAGCATATGGGTCATGACTAAGGTTTCCCAATTCTAAATCTAGAATATCCACCTAGTACTTTTTACATTATTAATGAATTACATAGGTAAAATTAATAATTATAGTATGATTTAATAAATCCAAAAAATAAAAATTCATATGGAACTTCTATTGTGTTTTTCAATATACAGTGGTGGTGGTGCTGAGGGGGTGTGGGGAGGGTGGTACTGGTTATTGGACATGTTGTTTCCAAGGCATTCATAACTTCTATAGGCAATGAAATCAAATTCTGTCGAAGAATCATTTGAGGTAGCAAAGAGATCTTTCTATTGGTTTATCCAAATTGTTCTTTCGTAGCTCGTGGAATGGGGAAATTCCCACAGGAACTCAAGGTATGTGCAACATTGTTGTTTTATATACCTTTAGAGCTTCAATTGATTATATATTAAAATTCGAGGAGTGAAATGGAATCTTGTAAAAAATCAATTTGGAACAATACCCCTTTTCTCCCAATGATTGCTTTTCTGATATTTTCTCCCAATGATTTCTTTCGAATATTTAAATATATCTTTGTAGTAACTTGTAAGTCAGGATATGCAAGATACCACATTTATTTAAGGTATTCACAACCAATTCCATTAAGGTTATTTTCAAGACATCTATGGTTGATTCTTGATTGCATTATATTTCAGGCTTTGGGGAAATGCAAGGTGGATTGATGTGAAGGTATCTATGCATGACCACCCTACTTTCCTCAATAATTCTCTAGGATTGGAAAAGAGACTTAAGTGCTTCGAGGATTATTTCTTCAAAATATTTTTTCCTTGGTGGTACGACCATTAGGGAAACTATCTTATTCTTTGCATCTCTAGGAATTAGGGATTTTAAAAAGGATTTGATGTGCCTATCCCCTGACATTAATCCATCCATTTTGGTTTTCAATTGGGCTTTCTGAATCTTCTACATTTTATCCACTTGTAAATCATGTTTGAGATTGGATCCTGAAACTGAATTTTCTTGTCATAGGGTTTGAGCTGAAGCCTCTTAGGAAGTAGTTGTAGCTCATCTTTAATAGCTTTGTCATGATTTCACTGATGGTGGCAATCTTTCTCACATAGTCATGCAGGAAGGTTGATAATATTTCCCTATCAGGTAATACATCCTTTAACCTCCCCTTTCTCTTGGCAATAAATTCCAGATTATTTTGATAAACTCAACAGAAGAGGGATGTGAGTGTGAGATGTGAGTAGTAACCACAATTTTGAATGCAAATTTTTTTAGTACCCCATGAGATGGAAAAAACAAGAGGTTTATGGTTGGGTTGGCGATTTTTCCCATTATTACTTGAACAATATGGCTACCTGCATGATCTAAGAAAAAATATTTTTCTCGAATAGTAGTGTCCCGTCAAGTTTGTACAACACTCTAGTTGATTTTTTTGAAAGTTGACATGTGAACCATAACTTAGAGGAGACAGGGATTCTAAATTTATTGGGTTTCCAGAGGCCCAGTCTAACGTTAAGGGATTTTCGAACAACACATTCCCACTAGGGGATTTGAATGACTAGTAGCTCCTTATTGTCATGGGTCTCAATCATGTTAAAGTCACTACATTACTAGCTAGTGGGCATCTGGAAACTCATCATCCGTTCAGTTTCCAAAGGTTGTGCATTCTGCAACATCATTTCAAATATAAATGTTAGCTGGACAAAGAATCCATATTTCAAGATTCACCAACATCCATATTTCCATATTCGTCAACATCTAGCAATCCAGATTCAGCAATATCCAAAATTTTCCCCGACCAACAGTTGAGGGTTTTCTTTTGGGGCATTAATTCCTTTGACCAACATGGAAATTCCATAATTGAGTGCCACCCCTGCTGCATACCTGTAACAACCACTGCAATACCTTCCTTCCTTGTATACCATTTTCAATAAATTTTTCCATTTGTTATCTCTATCCCCCAATTCTGATGGTAGCCCCACAACTACACAAAAAAATCTGTAATCCAATGTATGTTTTGATCATAAACACAGATTCCCATTGATCTCAATATCTTTGGTTTTTGGGGTGGCTCTGTTTATATATCATAAGAAGGAGTAGGAGACGAAAATGAAGATAGTGGGAAGCAGCAGATGCATACGAATCATCTACTTGTGGGTGTTTTTCCTCTCCCATTTTCATTCTTCAACATGTGTGGCGGTTAGCCAAGAGGAACATTACCCTTTTAGGGGATATCTTTGGCCTCATAAGGACAAATAAATTTGAAATAGTCATGCAACCTAGGCATATATTTTAACAACCACGCTGAAATGTTTTATCTTTTCCAAGCATCGTCCTCATTTGATTTTAATAGGTGACTTTAATAAATCCTTTCATTATCTTGCTATGGAAACTTTTTCTTTGAGCTCATGCTTTTCTATCTTTAGAAAATATTTTTGAGTTCACTTGCTTGGATTCCTCACACTCAAGTCAAACATGTTTTAAGAGACCTAAGCAGGGCAACAAACAAGTTTGAAAATCTATCCTTATCACTCCCTTCTGGAACTGAGGGTAAATAGAATGCTACATGAAGCAATGATACCTTAAAAATACAACAATGAATTTCAATTCAATATTTTTTATTATAAGACTATTTTCATGCCATGAATGCTGCATTACAAAGGCATAAAGGATGCATGTGGATGTCATTATTATAAAAATTCTCTCTGCACAATGATTGCAAATTTAAAATATGAGTATTAACATGCAACATATTTAGTCTCAAGTGCAGTAGCTACATGGCAGTCAATGCTTGTTATATTTTGATGCCAGCTAAATGTTATAGTGCTAATGGAATTTTATATGGATTGTATCCATATGGTTTTTTTGGAACTTAGTATTAGGGTTGATGAACAACTTGTCTGGCCATACTAGTGTACTCTTAAAACCCTTTGCAATATTCTCCATGGAACTTATGGATGTATCTTATCTGCGCTTTGACACATATTTTGCTAATATAATCTGCCTTGTTATTGTTAAAAAAAAATTGATATTAGAGGTTACATGCAATATTTTTTTGGTTCTAGGTAGATCTGCCTTCTTGTTTTCAGTATTTTGCCTCAGTGGTCCTCTTTAGTTTAAATTTGCAAATATTCAATAATTTTTGAGAGATTCTTCATTACCTTCATCTGAATCCTTGTAAATTATTCTCTTAGATGATGATAATTGCTTTGTTTTCATTTTAGTTCTTGCAATTCATCTCTTAGCATGCAGTTTTAATAGTTCAATGCTTATTTTATTTGCCTTTGTTTATGCAATGTAATATATATATAGTGGATAGGATTTCATCGATGAATCCTACAAGGGACAGGAATTGATGGTTGTTTATGCACGTGGCAACACGAGAATCATAATATGAAGTTAAGGTCCAAAATTGTTGGAATTGATTAAGTTTGTTATTATGAAAGCTAAGAAAAGGTGATGAATCTACTCTGCCTTGAACAACATGCATGTTAGTATGTGCTTTTGTAGAGTCATATCGAGATACCTTCTTCAGTTTTACATAGGTGATATAGTTTTATATGTGGGAGTTTTTTTTTCTGAGATCATTAATTATCTAAGGCATTGGTCTCACAGTTGAATCTCCCAATTGTAAAGATTTTGTCTCAATAGTATTTTGTGAAAAATGTTTAACTCATTGAAACCTACTCAAGCAAAGGAAAATACTCATTTTTTCTCAATATTTTACTCTCATTTTGGTCTCAATTTAAAATATATGTCTGTGTGTGCATTTGTATGTCAGAGGGAGGGGGTGTTTGTATTGGTTTACACAAGTGAATATTGAACAAACATATCATTAATGCTTGATTAATCTGAGTAAATAGAGAGTTGTCTGTGAACAAACACGTGCCCTTCATCTATCAAAAGAACATCACCCAAGAGTTTTGCGAAAGTTGTAGCTATTGGTATTGTGATTCTTGTGCAATCTTGAGTGGAAGACATGTAACTTCTAATGAAAAAAGATGTATCTTTTCAATGTCATCAAAGTTTATCCTCCTTGACAGCTTACCCAGGTTGTCTTGTGGTCAGCCTTTTGGTTGGTACAATATTTCACAGACCTTGGAGTACCATGAAGTAGAAACTCTAGTATTTATCATGAAAATTTTCCTTGGGCTTCTCTTGTGCTTGGTGTATTGTTTAAAGGGTATTCCTAAAGAGCAGTGGCTCACAGATTTAGGAGTATCCTGATGGACTGGAAGGATTGCCTAGGGACTGTCTTAATGATCTATTTTTTTATAGCTTTCATGAAAGGGCAATGTCTCATAGACAAGTATCCCCATTTTTTTCTTTTTCTCTTTGGTAGAAGGCAGTAATAAAACAAGCTTCAGGTATCTTCTATTTATCCCTTCATAATTTTTATTTTGGGTCTAGATAGCTCCTAATGCCCAAATCAAGTGCATTAGTTTCTCATATAAGAAGAATGCAGAGAATATAATTTCGCAACATATTTAGAACATCCATCAAGCTAAAATAATAAGTTATGACTATGCAACATGAATATTGCAGGAGCTCATATAGTCAAAAAGCATTAACAGTTTCCAAAGAGCTCATATCACTTTTGAAGTGGTGAGGGTAGTTGGATTTTATTGATGCTTTCTTTAGATTTTAGGTCTTTGACATCAAACAATAGAAATTCTTTTCTAGGACCTACACTCCCACTCCCATTATGTACTGTTTCAATTGTATATTTTTTCCTACGAAAAGAAACCCGTATTTTCATTCATAAAAAAAGAAAATACATTTGTATATACAAATTTTTCATGTCTATTCTTCAAGGATGAGCCCCGACCTTTGTGTGGCAAAAACTATCAAAACATTTAATAGTTATCTATATACCTGAAGCATACAATCAGTGTTAACATATAAAAAAGCATACATGAATACAAGTTGATGTTTGTACAATATCTAAATCGTGTGGGTTTATACAAACTTTGTTATATAAAAATACAAAAAGGGTTGCCCGCATGTGATAACCACCTAAAGCAACAACATGGGAGATTCTTCTCGAGCTTAGCCAATAACTGCTGCTAGTCGACTTTGTCATAAAAATTTGGTTTTTTCTGAAGAATACCACCTTCAGAATTTTCATTCTTTAGCAGTAGTGTCGATTAGCCAAGAAGCTAGACCACACAAAGTTCTCAAGAAGCTAGACCACTGTGTCATCATTGTCTCTTCAGAATGCATAATGGGATAAATTTTCTAGATCTTTTAATCAAACTGAAAATGAAAAATCGTCCTTAAATGTTAATTACTCTGAAAATTGCCCTGAATTTGGTTATTCAATTTGCATTGAATTGTGAAAGGCATTGAAAATGAAGGATGAAACCAAATTTTCTACGCAGGATGAAACCAAATATGTAAAAAGATAATCCCCAGTCAACTCATCGAAACCTCTCTACACAGAAAAATTTTGATAGCAATAAATAATAGTTTCCATTCAAGTGTACAGTCCTTAATTGATAGAAAACTTTGTGCACATGAAATACAATAGCAGGCTAGAACATTTGACATGGCATGACTCCAAAACATACATTAATGGGTGCTTATTTAAGTGCTTGTTGTGGAGGGCTTGACTGGTGTTTTTCCTTCATTGTCTTGATCCTCTAGCTTCAATGTTCTTTTCCATTATAAATTATTGACATGATGCTCAATGTTGACCTATCTAGATCCTTTCTAGCAGTAATGAGTAAGGTTGGTGTTGGACTGTCCATTCACTTATTTTGTTTTCCGTTTCTTATGTTGCAGCCATATTAAATAAATCACTTTGTTGGTTATAGCTTATAATAGTAGCATAGCCACACAGGTTACATAACAATACTTGTAAAATAATGCAAATCAATTTGATAAACTAGAGAAGCCATGGATGGCTTACATGATATCAAATAATTTAAAGGGCTAGGCATATTGGATTGCTTTGCATTGGCATGCTTGTCGATTGTTGCATCCAAACTAGGTGAATTTGGAGATTGATAACACATAATTGTAATATTAATCTTAGTACTGTCATTTTCAACAGGGAAATAGATATACCTTTGTTGCTGGGTTGGAAATTTGGAAAACCTTACTACTTTGGACTTTTATGCTATCACGGTTATTAGGTCATGAGGAAAAATGTGATGGGATTATCTTGGTTAATTTCAAGTTACCTAAGTTCTAAAACCAATTTCAAATAACTTTGTTTCAATAGACTTGTAAGACAATGTGAAAGTAGGTTAATCGGCCAACTATGAAAGTCTAAGAATTATCTCAGGCTTGTTATCATCTTGTGCTATTGTCAATCTACAATTGTTTGGTCTAAGTTTAAGTCTGAATTTCAAGGGTAAATGAGCCTTAGTCCGAAAGGATCCTCATCCAAGGTATGAAATGTCATCACAAGATCTGAGGTAAGGAGATATTTTCAAAACCTTGTTGAAGTTCTCCTTTTTGTGTGACATTTAATATGATGATAGATATACAAATATTTGAATATGACACCTTTTTTCGAGCCTCATCTTTCCTATGTATATCTCTGCATCTTTGAAAACATATGTGTTATTTATGTGGATGGTAGAGTCAATGTGGCTTATATATATATATTTAAGCACTGATAGAAAGTCAACTTTGGGAATATGAACTTTTGGGGGTCAAAATTAAAGTGTTTTGTGGACTAGTTTCATCATTCGAGCTGCAGTGAGGTATGGTCACTTGGTTATGTTACAAAGATAAAGGAAGCCTGTCACTTTGAATCATAGATTGTGTATATGCTTTTAAGTTTTGGATTAAAGTAGCCTAGGAAATATGTTGTATGGTTGTAATCTCGACGTTAGAAATTTTTAAGGTCTTTGTTGTTGTCCCATAGTGCATTTGCATCTCTTGTAGTAAGCAAGGTTTCTTGCATAAACTAGTTGTTAATGCGTCAAAATTTCAAAGCTTTTGTGGCAAGAGATATTTGACCATTTTTTTCTCTTGCGCGAAAGTCTTGGCTCCTTGTGATTTATGAGGAAGTTCATTATCAACAATATTGATCCTATGGCAAGTAAAATATAAGGCCATGATAAGCATCTGATCCCAAGTTGCTCGGTCCAAGCATAAGATGTTTCTATAGGTCCCTTGGGGCGAAAAATACTCACACCCTCCACCTCTTCGCACCTGCCAACCCTGGATTATTCTTTGAGGCACCATCAAAACAAAGAATAAGATTGGACTAAACAGATATCCATTGATCAAACTCCTTCTAGGGGAGGGGTAGCTACTAATGTTCTTTGCAATCCAAAGTCTTGAAAGAAGAATACGATGGGATTGAAGCTTGAAGGCAGAATTATGATAAAAAAGTCTCTTCGCTAGGATCCATTATTTAAGATGGAATGTTAACAATGGATTTTTCAAGCTAATATTCTAAAAGAATAGAGAGAATAATTGTAGCAATGGAGTGGGGTTGGGATCAGCCTTCAAGAAAATTTCTCGATTTTTTGCTAACCATACTTTCCAAAAATTAGATTTTGGTAGAGTCAGCCATAATTGTTTGCGATAAGTCTTGCTTTAAGGTTTCTAGCATAATTTTTATCCCTAGAATAAAAAATTATAAATAGAATTCAACCATACCACTCTCTCTACCAAGGGTTGCAAGACGAGGTCCCTTAAAAACATTGTGAAATTGCATTCAGGGAATATGTGTTAATGAGGTGCATGCATTGCGGGATATAAAGACAAAAGGGATTGAATTTAATTGGGTTGGGAGCTTTCTGTTATCATACTTAAATTCTAGTTGGATGACTAAGTGATATGATCCTCCATATGATTCTGTTATTGATTTGCACTTGCCCAGTAAGGAGGGTAAGTTATCCTTCACTAAGAATCCATCTGGGCATTTGCCCATTCATTCTTGCTTTATCCTATTGTTTGTGTGGGTAGTATTAGGCATGTTTGGTTCCACATCCTCTAAGGCAGAGTCTTTGAAAAAGGATCAGAAAACTTTGAAATTGGATCATTCCTTTCCTTAAGTCCCATTTCTTGAGTATCAAATTCAGATCTCCCCTAATTACGAGAGAGGGGGAGTCTAGTAATCCACTGAGCTTAAGCTCCTCAAAAAGCTGTTGTGGGTACACTTGAGGCCCATAAGCATTTAATAGGTTCAAGGTTCAGTTGAGTTCCCTGGAGAAAGTGGTTATCAACATTGTGTTGTTTGATTTTATATTACTAAATAGGTCAAACTCTGGTTTTCATCCTACCACCAGTCTGTTAGAAAGGCCTTATGCATTGGAACAATCAAATTTCCAGTCCTTTTTATGAATGCCGAAATTTTGTGAACAAAATGGATATTTGTAATGTACCCAACAATAGACTTCACTGCTTGAGCTCTGTCAGCAATGGGTCACCCCTGAGCTGGGTTTATGACTTCATAAGGGCAAAGGCTTAACCAAATCTAGATATGGTTACCTAATCAGTACCAAAAATGGTCAGGACCTAGGTACGAAACCCTGACAGTACTCCAAACTATAGTCCCTTGTTCCCCATCAGCCTGAAAAACAATTTCAGACTGCCCTCTATGTTCGCTGACAAAATTTGTGGTTCTGGTGATTATTTGATATGTCTTTTCTGTATGTGGTTGTAAGAAAACATATGGAGGCAAAATATGTTTGTCAAAAATATCTATTTTGTAAAACCCAAGTCATATGAATTTACACATTTGTGTATATCCTTACAGACTAGTTCACGACTCTCAATATAGAGCCTTTAAAGTCATTCCCATTTAGTCATCTAAAAATAGATGCAATGGATGCCTAAAAAAAAGAAAGAAAACTTTTCAAACCATGCATGTGCCATCTATTTGATAAGACATTGACTGCTTCTGTTGATGTATTTTCCACAAAGAAACAAAGCTACTGTCCTAAGCTCACCTGCATAATACTTAGTCATGACTCATTAGCAGGAAGCAAGATCCCAACAAGGGAAACCTTACATCCAAGGATTTGAGACCTGCTCCATCCGAAACTTAGACAGGGTATGCTAAGGATATTACAGGCAAACTGTGAGCCATATCATTAAGATAGAATGTCTGTAGGCTATGACTATCAAATATCCAGGCACATGAAATATACCCTAAAAAATTATCTTTTAAAGGATATAATCACAAGCATGCCATTCTGGATAAGAATTGGTTAGTTCCACACACAAGATCATTTGTCAATAGTTGAAGTATCATGACCAGAAGTTTGTATTAAGAGATATAATAGGCCAATTTTAGTTTTATTAGAGTTTGATACCATACAATAAGCACCGCACAGAGCAAACCATATATAGGAGGGTGAAAAAAACTGAAGGGAATAGAATTATCACAGGCCACGGGTAGCTCATTGTATACATATGTATACAAGTATATTATTGGATTTTTCTTACATAGATGAGCCTCAATGACTGATTTACTCTTCATAAAGCCAGAAAGTTTATTAGAGTTTTTCACTAGCGAACTAGGAATCAAATTTGCATGGTTCTTATAACTTTCAACTGCTTGAAGTCATTGTAAAATAGTGTGTAGATAAAACTGCATGATAGCCACAAAGAAAATATGATGCAAGAACCAGACCTCTTAATTGGACAGGAAAAATGGATCTGTAGGAATTGAAGTAAAAACTGATCATTTAACACCATGCTACCCAATGAAATATTAATGATCTTCCACAATGGATAATTTCAGAACAACAAGCTCCCAACGGTTTATGTCACCAATGCCAAATGTAATCGTGCATTGATTCGATCATTGTGCCTTATTGTGGCATTAGAAAAAGCTACATGACCAAGCTTGTCCACCTCCTTTGAAACTTCCCTCTTGTTCACAGGGGTATAGTGCTCTGCTTGTCACCCTCCTGAAACTTCCTACATTTTCACAGGGGTATAGTGCTGAAGCCACACCCTAGTGTACCAATATTGTTGTGGCCTCATGAGTTTTGTATTTGGATCATAAACTGACTCCTTCCAATGATCGAGATAACCAACCATTAGTGGAATGGAAAAGGATGCTAAAGGATGCCACAGAGTAGCTAAAGGATACCACAGAGTAGCTAAAGGATGCATAGGAAGAGCGACATTTCATTTTTTTTAAAATATTTTTAAACTTTCGTTGGAAGAGCAACGCTTCATTTTGCATCGGAAGACCGACGCTTAATTTTTTTAATATTTTTAAACGTTCGTCGAAAGAGCGACATTTCATTTTTCGTTGGAAGACTGACGCTTTAAAATTTCGTCGAAAGGGCGACATTTCATTTTTTGTCGAATGACCGATGCTTTAAACTTTTGTTGGAAGATCGACGTTTCATTTTTCATCGAACGACCAATGCTTTAAACATCGGAAGAGATAACGTTGAAATTTCGACAGTGGTTTGAAAAAATGATAAACGCCGAAAGACTGATGCTTTAAACATCAGAAGAGCTAACGTCGGAATTGCGACAGTTGTTTGAAAACCTGATAAATGTCGGAAGACCGATGCTTATGGATCGTCGGAAGACCGACGGTTTAGCTGACATCAGATTAGCGATGACTTTGATAACATCAGTAGACCGACGATTTGGCTAACGTCGGAAGAGCGAAAGTTGTTTGGAAATGTCGGAAAAAGTGTCACTCTTCTGACACTTTATTGAAGTGTTGGAATTGAGACGTAATGGCTAACCACATTTTTCCCGGCCTCAAACTGTCGCTCTTGTGACGCCTATGTGTCAAAATAGCGATGAAGTGGCTGTCGGAAATTGGGCCAAATATACTAGTGAGAAATTGGAAGTATTATACATTCAGATGTTCAACTAGTGCACTTCCCCTCCTTGATTTTTCCATTAATGAAACTTTTGAAGTCACACACCTTGCCAATAAGTGTAGGTGGAAACACTCATTTTCGTCAATTGTGCAACATGTATCCATCATTTTAGGTAAAGAATATATAGCCTTTACTTCTCAAGTTGGAAGGAATTCTTCCGTAGGTTCCATTTATTTCTTCACGGGTATCCCCATAGGCAAGAACACACACTCAATAGTGATGAAGACACCAAGTGCAACTAAAAGTGATAGAAATATGAAAACATAATGATTCTTATTTTCACTCGCTACATTTTCCAACTGTTACAACAAAGGTGAAGGAAGAAGTTTGAATCAACTTTTTGAATTTTTGATCTTCCATGAGATATAAAATCATCCTTATATACTTTACATTTTGAATAAATGTAGGTTTCAAGTAATTCATTTGACAATGGGTTTCTTGAAATTTCACTCCCATAAAGTAGATCACCATACATATCAAGTTATTAACAACGTAAACTTTGAAACAAGAACTAGAAACTGAAAACAATAACTCTAGCCAAAAAAAAAAAACCCAAAAAACATGAAAACGACCCAAAAACGAAAAGGGTGTATTCTAGAATGAGGTTTTATTTTTTTCAGCGTTAATTTGCAACATTTTTAAAATATGGCAGTAAAACCAATTTCCATGTGCCAAATAAATGGAAAAAACACACAATGGTTGGTGCTAGAATATCACTTTTATTTTCCGGGTACAATTTCAACATATTTTTAGTAATGACATTAAATATAAAATAATGAGATTTTAAACACATTAAAATTCTAATAATTTTTATACATTTCATTTAACATATAATATCATGACACTAATAATCACTAAAATTCTAATTGTTTTCAGCCATGATGTTAAAGATAAAATACATTTCACAATTTTTCACCCATGGAATTAAAAAATATTAACTTTTCAAAATATTTCAACCATGATATTATGAACAAATTATATGAATAAATAACCCAATGAAACATAATTATTTTTCTAAGTTATTGTTGCATTGTCAATATTTTAGACAAATGAATTCATCATAATTAAAACATAAAATTCAAAATACATAAAAATGACTCATAACTTCATGTAAGATCATACAGAAGTTAAAATATCATTTTCATTGCTCAATGCAAACATCATTTATATCAATTGTCTTACACAATTATTCAAAATCACTAATATTTTCTTGCACACCATCAGAATTCACATATTCAGATGAATGACTCAATGGAGAGGAAGATGTTCCATATTCTTCTATTTCATCAACTAGTTCCCCATCTGAGTCAACATGCATGCCCACCACTTGAGGTTTCAAAATTCTTGTAGATCTACGACTGGGTTTAGCAGACTGCCATCTCAACACTGTTTCTTGTGGTAGCAACCTCTTAAGAATCTCTATCATCCTATAGTGAAGAGTTCCTCTCTTTGTTGAATTGAAGTCATAAATAAGTATGTCTACTTCCTCCAATTTTAAGAGGTCTGTGCGGTGAAGATTTATATTTGTACCCTTTCTTTTTATCTTTTTGCCAATTTTTTTATCAACTACCATCTCTGGCTTGTACAGACCATTGAATGGGTGTGTGTTTGTGTCATACCAATGTACTTCAACACCTGTAACATCCTCATTTTCTGTAATCACCTTTATAACCTTGGAAACCCAGAATGGATAGCCATGTGGATCTTCATGTGATAAGATTGTGATCATGGAACCCTCCTTAATATCATGTATTGAACCTCTGTAAAGGTCTTCCATGGGTTCACGTTGTGCAGGCGATCTTATGGAACCAATATACGTTTCTCTTTCCTCCTCCTGTGTAGAATTAATAATACCATGTGATTGTTGTTGTGTAAAGAATGCTTGTTTCCTCTTGTTCATTTGACACGTTTTGTGGCCAAATAAATGGAGCCTTCAAAAGCATATCTTCATTTGTTGGTCTTGAAAGGATATCACTCTGATCATTGAAAAATGACTCCCACCAAACTAAATCAACAAAATCAAGGTACTCATATGTATATATAATGGTTTTTTTAATTTCTTCCAAGAATTCAGAATAATTGATATCTCTCTTTTGCCTTCGTGCATTATGAACTTCACCAACTAATTGTAATAACAATGTATCTGACGCAAATATTGGATGATCTGGAATGAACTTCAAAAATTCCAAACTTGATGATGGCGCCCATTCTGTAGTTGTTGAATACTTCTTGCCACATATAAATGGTTTCCCATTCATTTGTTTCATACAAAATTGATGTTGGAAGCTAATGTCATTAAGTTGTTCAATGCATTTATCCTGACCATGTGATCCGAGAATAAACCTTCACATGTCAACAATTTCTTCTAACACATGAAAACTAGGCTTTTGCATATATGATTTCTTAAGACATTCAATTAATGATGGCAAGCTCCCAACATTATTCCTCCTCAATTTTACTGAAAAAGGATTGAACATCTGATCAATATGGTCATTAGTGTGCCCAACAAGAAGGAAACCAAACTTTACCTTATGAAAAATTCTCAATTCAACAAGCATGTTTAGATATCCAAACACAATATGATTTTTTTTTTCACGACAAGTGTTTTCTAATTGTAGATACAAAATTTCAGGAAGATTACCACCCCAATGAGAAAGCACATCATGAATTGTAGTTATTTTTAGATTTCCATCATTATGAATATTTGGAGTTGTAAAGTAAACTCTTGGTGACATTTTCCCATTGAAGACCATACAACTGACCAAGTGAAACTGGATAAAACTTTCCTCTTGCAAATTTTTTGGTGTGTGAAAAAAATGTGGTAGAAGTGTTTTCTTCTGGTCCATAGCATCAATTATCAAACCCAAATATTTATTTGGATTACCATAACACTTCTTTCGATGCTTGTACAACTTTTTCCTTTCACTTGTTTATTGTTCATGATGCTCTTGAAGGGCTTTAACAATGGAATCTACACATAAAATTAAATAAACGTATTAATAATTGCATTTTCATAGTTAATCACTATACAATTCAAAAGAATAATGTTATGAATTCTTACCTCTTTCTTCTCCTTGACATTTATCCCTCTTTGATTTTAGAAAAGCACATGTAATTCAAAACCCCATCCTTTTCTTCTTAGGAATACGAACATTGTTGAATTCTCTCCATATTTGCACTAAATATTGATATGTAATAAAAAGACCATTTCCTTCAACACCTTCTGCATATTCCTTGTATAAGTTGTATATTTCTCATCTTGATAAATTATCTAGAATATGTATTGTATCTCTATTTTTCATACACCATGTTTTGAACATAATTCTTGAAACCATGACATTGTAGTGTTTGCTAGTGGTCCAAACTCTCGTTTATGACGAACTTCTGAATAATATGTAGGATCCTTTTCCAAATTATCTTGGATTCTTGATAGACGACAATTTAAAATTGAATGAATAATTTTGAAAGCCTTTCTATAGATTAATAAAGACCCAATATGATAATCATAACGTGCCAATGTAGATTGCATGCACCCCACTAAATATTAATTCTACTTGCAGCGTCTGCCCGAGCCTGAGGGTCGCCACTTGGGTGCCCTTGGGCTCGGACGGACACCGACCCGTGTGTGTGTCTGCCCACAGCACAAGCCCACAGTGTTGTGCTGAAGGCGGACATGCCCACGGGTTGGCGTCTGCCTGAGCCCAAGGGTGCCCAAGGCAGGGAGGCCGATTTTGAGAATTGACGCCGATTCTCAAAATCGACCCCTTGCACATATAAAAAAATTGTTATTTTTTTTTATATGTTTGGGCATATAATTTATTTCTTTTAAATGCCCAAAGAGCCGATTCTCAGAAACAGGGCCGATTCTCAAATATAATTTTTTATTTTATTTTTTTAGTGGGGTTGGGGAGAAAATATAAAAAAAAATACATTTTTTTTAAAGGAACTTGTTTTAAACTTAGGGGGGCCAATTCTTAGAATTGACCCCCAAATTATATATATATATATATATATATATATAGAGGGGTTGGGTAGATGACATGTAAAATTTTTTTTTTTTTTATAGTTTCTGTCAAGGAAAAATGTATAAAAATATCATTTTTTTTTTAAAGTTTTCTATTTCGTTTATGTAAGATATTTGTTTTTTGTGATTTAGTAATTTATATGTAGATATATATGTTTGCAAGAAAATGGCATCAAGGAAGGTTTCTGGCAATATTTCTGGACCAAAGTCAACATTTGCATCATCTAAAGCTATAGGTGGGCCTTCAAAAATCACTGCTGGATGAAGTACACCTCAGTTAATTACTGAAAATGTGGGAGATGCATCCAAAAAATAAAATAATTTGGTTTCATAGTAGAATAAATCAACGAAAGTTATTCGTTCAAAATATGCATGGTTTTTGAAAGATATAGAAGATGAATCTTTGCAATTATATCTATATTCTAGTAAGAATTTTGATGCTGAAAGTTATGATCTGGTGGGAAAAGAATTAGACCTATATATTATTCCAAATACTGAAAGTGTTTATATACTATCAAAACCACCCAAGTCACATGATAAACATAAACATCATTTTACATTATTGATGTATAACAAGGGGGAAGATTCTTCAAAGATATGCAAACAAATCGTACAAAATATTGCACAAAAGATTGTAAGTATTTTTATTTACACTTATCCGTTTTGTGTTATTCAAATTGTATCATTGTATTTTTAATAAATTAGGTAATATTGACATATTGTATTTTGTTTTACAAAGATTTTTCTAAGGTAATTTCACTATTTTGGGAAATCTATTATAAAGTTGAGATATTGTATTAATAGGACTTGAGGTCTAAAATGGGTCTCCTAAGAAAAATGTACAACAAAAATAAATTTTATAAGAACTAATAGGATTCAAGATGATGATCTCAACCATGGGGGATTATTCACCATTTTTTAAGTAAAAAGGTAAATAGAATAAAAGCTAATAAAATAATAAAACTATTTTTCAACATGTATTTTCAACTTATCTCCTTAAGTTTTTACTCAACTTTCGAGCGAGAGTACTCGTTGGATGCAAAATTTAATTACTCATCCAAGGAGTACCATGTTGCATACTTTAGATTGACCCTGCTACACAAAAAATCAGAAATACATGAAAAACGTGATTGTACATAAATTCTGCATCCAACGAGTACTCCCGCTAGAAATTTGAGTAAAAACTTACGGAGATAAGTTGAAAATACGGGTTGAAAAATTAGTTGTATTATTTTTTATTATTTACTTTTCTTTTTTCCCTCTAAAATTTGATGATGTAATCTAATCTTATTTTATTATTTCCATTATTATTTTATAATTTCCTTAGGAGTACCATTTTAGACCTTAGAATTCCCCTAATGTGAATTTTTTCTCCCTTTGCCATGAACATGAAGCAGAAGATATGGAAAAGAAGCAAAAAAAGAAAACTTCATGATGCTACATGATTGTATAAAAGGGATCAATCTAGTAAAAGTATACATGTTAATTTTCAAAATGAAGAAGTTGAAGTTGAAGTTGAAGATGAAGAATGTGTTGTCATATCTGAGGATCAGATTAGAACTGATGTTAGAAAGGAGAAGATCCATACAAAAAAAAAATGCCCAAGAATGTCTCCCTTATAGTTGAGGATGAGGAGATTGTTTCGGTTCAAGAAAATATCATAACCAATAGGAGGAAGAAACAAAAAATTGCTCATTCTGAAAAAATCATGGACAACAGTGAAGGGCATAATGAAAAATCCAAAGCAAGCAGGGAAATCATTATGTCAGGAGCTGATTTAGAGGATGACGTTATGAAAACAAAACACAATTCCATTCGACATAATTTTGCGAAGACAAATTTAATTGAGGGTGGTCAGTCATTTCAACTTAGTGTTATTCAAGTCTACAAGCCAGATGAAGGAAAATTCAAATATCAAATTAGAAAGCCACACCACTTGCATGTTCACAATTTGAAAACATTGATGATGTACAACCCTTTTGCACATGTGGTTGATTATGTTCTTCTTGTTGATCCAAGTTAGGTTCCTAACAAGGAATAATTTGACAAGTCAAAATGTTTTGAATACAAATATTATGTACTTGGGAGAAACCATTATGTAGAAGCTCAAAGGAAATTAATGGAGGAATATCCCAATAACTCGCATTTTGAAACAATGAAATGTATAATTCATGTCATTTTAACAGATACAAAAGAAAAGTTATTAGCATGGGATCATATAATTCAGATAGTGAGTATAGGATTTCTATTACTTTCATCCAAAGGGTTAGATTTATTCATAGTGAATTTGAAGCAAAATTTGGTGGTGATAAGACAAAGGTTGATCATGCATTCCGGAAGGAATGTTGTATTGAAATCAGTTATCAAATAGAAGAAAAAATAAGTTCAAAAGGTGGAAAAATAAATTATGAAATATTCAGAGGTATGGATAAAATTTTCCAGTTGGAATTTAGAACTAGAGAGATATGGGAATTGATTGATCAGATTTTTGAGTTGTGGGAGAATGTTGGCATCAAAAGTTAGAAGGTCAAAAAGTCTAAACCATTGATATGTACCAACAGTAAATCAGGTCCTGAAATGAAGCTCCTTCTAGAAGATATGACTATCACACCTTGGAGATCAATGCAAGGAGTGAAGGATTAAAAGCTTGTAAAAAAATATTATCTCGTGTAAAGTCAGGAGAATTATCAATGGAGGAAATGTCTGAGGAATTTCTAAAGTAAGTTTGTTATTTTTACTTTTTTTTTGGATTATAACTTTCTATTAAATATAATATATTTTTGTTGGTATTATTTGTTATACATAACACTATATTAACATTGTTTACTTGACTTATTCAATCACAAGGTTTATATGAGAATGCAAGAACAAATGGTTAAATTGTTGAATGAAGATAGTTGGGATGATGTTGTATACAACTACCCAGATTCGAGTTCTACATCAGTGCTAAAATATTTTTATCTTGCATTTAAAAATTTATGTTCATTCATACATTCATGTTTATTCATATGTATATTTTTTTTTAATTTATAATGTATACATTGCTTTTGTTTATTTTATTAAAGATGAAGAAGGATGCAAATGGAGCGTTAGATAGTTTCAGAAGCTTTATTGAAAAAATAAAAATGGAAAGGATAAGAAAACAACGTCTTAGTGATGTTGAACTTGATCCCAGTCTTAATCCTTTCATTTGGAATGGGCTCCACACTATCCAATATCAAATAATATTAGGTGATTGTGAAGACATTGAAAAACTCATACTAAAAGGGATTATTCCCTAGTTATTGCAAATATTCCTCATGGTTTCAATATCCCAAACATTGAATATGATATTGACCCTTATACTTATCAAGCATTTAGTAAAGTGGTTGCAAGATTTCTAGAAGTCACAACATCACCATTTTGGAGATTTGTGACATTTCATTCAGACACACAATTTGGGTTATTATTATCAAGTTTCAAGGGAAAAGAAAAGTCAAGGATGCAGCTTACATGGTAAGACGTTGAAATTGTATGCTTGGTTAATGTTAAAAAAATAATTTATGTACAATTTAATTGAACTTTTACTATTTCTTGATACAGGCAAAAGCCATATATTGTTTGTGGCAGAAATCAACCAATTATAAGTGACTGTGAGTTCATTCATGTTGAAAGTTGGACAAAGGATGATAGCTACACGACTATTCTTTTAAATCAAGTAAATGGAAAGAATCATAGCCAAGTACTGGTCCATGATGTCATTGTAAAAAAACTAACATATGAAGATAAAGAAGAAAAAGGAGAGATAATTAACATATATCAAAAAACACAGTCATTGATTAATTATCTTTTAGATTTATGTTCAAATGAGGGAGATTGGGTTTTGGATTTATTTTTAGGCTCACGTAAGTTTTATTATATAAGAATGAATTTCACTATTTTATTTTTTATTTTTTTGGTGTTTATACTAATTTACTAAATTTTTTCTTTTGTACTTGATGATTAGGTACAACACTAGCATGTTGCTTACAAAAAGAAGAAATTGCATTTCCATTGAAAAATACCCAGTACAATGCAAATTTATTCATCAAAGAATCAATGCTCTTCAATTTCCTCCAGATGCAATGAAATAAGTTGGTTTGAGAAAAGGGGATTTTAATGAATCTCGTGTGGAAAAAAAAAAAAAAAGAACCTCATCAACCATTAGATGGAATAATTGGAAAGGCATACTTTGGGATGTTCACAGACATCAAAGATCCATCAGAAGAGGGAAATGATGAAAATGAAGCCAATGATGAAAATATTGTGGAAGAGGACAATACTGAAACTCTTGAAGATGAAAAGTTTGGGTTACATGATATTATTGATTATTGATTAAGTTAAGCTTCCAAATGAAGCTCATTTTTTGTAACTATTCATAAGTTATACTTGTAATTTTTTGACTCTCACATTTTATGAGAAGAAATAAATATTCAATTATTGTTATTATATGTTTAACATTTGTATAAAGTTATTTTCACTTCATTTTTATGTGAATCATGTAAGTTTTGAAAAAACTATAATTATTATTAACTTTTCACATAAAATTCACAAAAATTACTAATTTTATACTTTTTTTGTTAAATTTTTCCTATAAAAATGGTTTATTTGACCTGACAGGTTTAGCAAAAAAGACGCAAAATGTGTATATTTTCAGTTATTTCTATATTCAAAATGTGTTTTTTTTTTAATTTTTTAATTTTTATTTTTTTATGTAAATTGTTAAAAATTCTTGCTTTTTTAGTGGCAATTATTTCAACTGCAATGAAATATTATTTAACAATATATAATTAGATAGAAGATTGACACTTTAAAATTGTGACCTTTTTTTTTTTGACACTACAAAAAATCAAATATCTCACTACAAAAAAAAAAATTAAAAGAAAAACAAAAAAACAAATACTTGAAAAACACTTAAACAAAATATGTAAGTGAAGAGGAAGAAGTCGAGTACCTCAAAATTGTTAAATTTAGAAAATAATTATTAGCATTTAATAGATTAGAAAAATTTAAGTAAAAATAAGTCTTCTAAAAAAGGGGATGATGCTGGCATCATCGACACTTTTCAAAATCAACATAAAAACACTAAAATTTTAAAAATAATGTCTATACTTGGTACATAAGAAAATTTAATGTGTAAAAAACATGCTAAAAAAATTAAGGGTATTCTAAATCAACACTTTTCAAAATCATACCATTTTTTGCTACCTAAAAAAAGCTGGTACTCATTTCTGTTCCCGTTTTAAAGTTTACATTGTTTATGGGTCTTCAAGGTGCCTCAAGCACTTTTCAAGGGATATAATAGTAAATTGTGTTCCCATATTATAAATGGTAAGGATAAATGACCAAAACCTCCTGTATTATGCCCATGTGTTAACATACTTATCAATGACAGACCCGAGTTTTTTCTTGCAATAGATATTGATTTGACACATAACCTTGGGATTTAAGGTTTTATTTTGTCCATTTGATCATGGATAATGCTCAAATACTCCTTTGGAAACTGCTATGCCACAATTGTGTGGGAACAATAGCAATATCTCCCACATATAACAATATTTTTATGTTTTTTTCACTCTAACACATGCCTTCTCTTCCAATTCTTTTGTAGTCGTTGAATTCATATGTGCTTTCAACACAATACATTCACTACATTTACTGAAGTTTTCTTTGAAAGTGACACATTTAGAGAGGAGAAAGATATTTAGCATATGCTAAAATTCCTTCTGTCCCAAACAAAAAAATAAAATTCCAAAAGAAATGTTGTAGGGAAAAAGAATTTTATTGTGTGTTAAATTTCCTTCTATCAAAAATACACACATATTACTACCCAAACACAAGCACATTGCAAGGAAAAAGAAATCTAGTGCTAAATCTACTTTTAGCAAAAAAACAAGCATATTTCCGACAAGGACATTAGTGTTCAAAATAAATATAGCACATGTTACATTTACTTTTATCATACACACAAACACATTTCCAATAGCAACATTGCAAGGTAAAGGAAATTTAACATGTCCTAGTTTTCATTCTAGCACAAACATAATCATGTTTCTCACAACAACATTGCATGGAAAAAAAAAATCTAACATTTTCTAGATTTACTTTGAGAAAAAACAAAAAACACATTACAAGGGGAAATATATGTAAGGGATGCTATATTTTCTTCTAACCCAAACATGAACACGTTTCCAACAACAACATTTTAGGGTAGAAGAAATATATTGTCTTTTAAATTTCCTTTTAGCACAAACACAAGCACATTTCCAATAGAAACATGACAAGGTGAATGAAATCTAATGTGCGTCATATTTCCTTCCAACACAAATAAAAACATGTTTCCAACAAAAACATTCCAGAGTGAAAGGAATATATCACGTGCTAGATTTACTTCTTGCACAAGCACAAACATATTGACAACAATAACATTACTGGACAAAATAAATCTAGTGCATAATAATAAAAAAATCTGACACAAACATAACCACATTACCAATAACAACACCCCAATGTGAAGGAAATCTAATGTGTGATAAATTTCCTTCACGCATTAACACAAACATGTTTCCAATAACAACATTGTAAGGAAGAAAAACCTAGCATGTGCTAAGATTCCTTCTAGTACCAAGAAAATAAAATTGCAAGGAGAAAGGTGTCTAAATGCATGGTATATTTCCTTCTAGCCCAAATGATGCAAGCCTAAATTTTGAGCCTGCCAAAATTCCCACAACCCCAACTTTGGACAAAGGCACTTCCTTCAAAATCAATTTAGGGAGTTAATTACTCTTTTAAATCTCGTTTAAAGCTAAGTGGGAGGAGCTACAAGGGTGGTCAAACCCATTTTTACAAATTCACGAGATTCATGTCTCTGCATATCTACTAGAGCCAAAATTGTGGCCTACAATCTATTAAAAAAACGCGTTGGGAGAATTAAAGCTTAAGCCATTACCTTTTATAAATGCAAGCCTGAGTCCCTGGCTCCTAGTCCTTCCTTGTTTCACCAAATAAATTTTAATTCTCAAGTGACAATGTTTGTGAATTAGTTCCGCTAGGGTAATATCGTCAGTTAAACCTTGCTCTTGGCATACTTTCACCGCTTATCACTGGTATCTCGTTTGCTAATTCAAAACTTATACCACCGGGGTATAAAACTCTAGGGTTATATCTCCATTTAATGCCACCAATCCTCCTCCGTTAATAAAATTTTTTTCACACTTTCAGTCTTGATACATGTAAGTCCGTTTTTTTGAAGCCCGAATCATCAATATGCATGATTTACTTAAAAATTTTGGCTTGACAGACCCGGGTAACAGACATATCTTCGTTTGGTACTGCTTCGTTTCATGATAGATCATTATCAAGTTTAAAGTAAAACTAAGTGTTATACTTTGTCTCAGCTCTACTTCATGTATTCAACTCTATAACTCCTCTATTGCTCCTCCACAAGTACTCGACCTGCTACTAATACAATTTTCTCTCTCAAATTTTTATGCCCCTCTTGAAATTTCTACAATAAAACACATGGATACATACATGATTCCCTTGGTATTGTCAATAAATAAATCTGAAATAAATTAGAAAACCCACTCGATTATAATATATGTGACAAATATTGCAGAAGGACTTGTTTAACTTAGTATTTATGATTTTACAGTCCCGCATCACATCAATTCAACATAATACACATGCTTAATAGTACATCATAACACAAAATACTTGAAGCTGAGTATTTTTCTCTATTAAGACACACATATGAATAATTTATATAAGCCTTCCAAGCCCGATTTTCAACAATAGGTCATCCCGGCCTTGTGTCCATACTTGGATCTCAAAAATACCTCTCGAGCTCTCTTCTCTTGCAACAATTCAATCCCGTATATAATTATAAGATACACACACAGATCATTGAACCAAAAACTATATTCTGAATATGAACGCAGATTTATAGAAGGTCTCTCTAGATCTAATTTACATCATTTGGCCCATTCTGGCCCTAAGCCAAATCTTGGATTCACAAGCCTCTCACTTGCACACTGTACTACACACTCACACACTAAATATCCTATAATTATTTTAATTATATTTTACATATTAATGGATTCCAAACTAATTTAGTGCAGATCCACTGAATCCTCATATAAATATCTAATCTAGGACTCTTAGATCCATAAATCTCTCACTAATCTAACTTTCCTCATTGTCCTCTAACTCTCTCAAATATTCTCAAGATCCATCCTAAATACGTATTTCTCTAGAAATCCTTGAAAACATGGGAAAATACAAATAATTAATCAATTACATTTAATTAGGTAACCAAATCCCTCGGTAAAGAAATAACCCCTAGGTCTAGTCAAAAGAATTTTGACTTGGAAGCGAAATTCTCCTGCATCACCAAACAAAAACACCTTGCCAACAACAACATTGGAAGATGAAAGAAATCTAATGTGAACTAGATTTAATTCTAGTGTAAACATAACAACATAAAAATAATGTAGTATGAATCAAATATAGTTTATGTTAAATTTACTTTTAACAGATACACAAGAATGTTGATAGCAACTACATTGCAGAACAAAATAAATATAGTGCATGCTCAATTTCCATCTTGCACAAGCACACCCACATTTCAAGGTGATAAAAATATAACATGTGTTATATTTCCTTATAGAAAAAAACAAGAACATAACAACATTTTAGGGTGAAATAAATCAAGCATGTGCTAGATTTACTTCGAGAACAAACTCAAGAACACATTTTATATTTCCTTCTAGCAAAAACAAAAAAATGTTGGCAATAAAAACATAACAATGCAAAACAAATGTAGCACATGCTAGATTTCCTTCGAACACAAACATAAACACATTACTTTCCAAACAAAAACACATTGAAAATATAAAGCAATATATCATGCTATATTTACTTCTAGCACAAACAAAACCATATTGCTACCAACAAAATTACTGGCTAAAGAAATCTAATGCATGCTAGATTTCCTTCTAGCATAAACACAAGCAAATTGATAACAACAACATTGAAAGGTGAAGGAAATATAACACATGCTATATTTCCTTCGAAGACAAACATAAGCACATTACTTTCCGAACACAAACACATTGAAATGATAAAGTAATATATCATGCTATATTTACTTCTAGCAGAAACAAAACCATATTTCTAACAACAAAATTACAGGCTAAAAGAAATCTAATGCATGCTAGATTTCCTTCTAGCATAAACACAAGAAATATGCTAATAACAACATTGCAAGGTGAAGGAAATATAACACATGATAGATTTCCTTCTAGCATAAACACAAGAAATATGCTAATAACAACATTGCAAGGTGAATGAAATATAACACATGCTATATTTCCTTCTAGCATAAAAACAAGAACATTGCAAGGGGAAGGATATCTAACACCTGCTAGATTTATTTCTAGCCCAAACACAAACACCTTTCCAATAACAACATTGTAGGGAAAACAAAATCTAATGTGTGTTAGATTTAATTCTAGCACAAACAAAAGCATATTTCCAACCATAGTATTACCGACCAAAACAAGACTAGCACATGCCACATATTTCCTTCTAGCACAAATAAAAGCACATTTCTAATAATATTATGCAACTAGCTCAAAAAATAGAAGAAAATATGGATCAACGACTTAAAAATTAGCCTCTTCGAGGGGGTAACCTCTTTTACATTACATAAATGAATAATTCTCGGATGATACAAATGACAAGTCCTCATTTGTATTTATAGGAGTCTAAGGGGACACAATATAATCAAAACATACAAAACAATAATAATGTAAGGGCACAACAATAAAAATTGCAAGCTTCTATGGGGCACAACAATAACAATATGGGGGCACAGAAATAACAATAAGGGGGCTACACTAGTTTTATAGGGACCTAACATGCCCATCTCCTTCAAAAAAATATTGTTTTCAATGCTTGAGTAGTTCTGTATGCCTCTGTATAAAATTCTCATCCTTCCATGTGGAATTTTCAGTGGGTAAGTTCTTCCACTTAATGAGATACTCTAAAATTGATCAATTCCATAATCATCAAGTTCTTGTTTTCGTGACTGCTTCAGGATCAATTATGATTTTTCCTTCTTCACCAAGTTCTAAAAACACTGTTTGAACTGGAAGCTTGTCACTGATAACCTTTTTTAAGCATGAAACATGGAAAACTAGGTGTACTCGAGAATATGTAGGCAGCTCCAATGTGTATGGCATAATACCAATATTTGTAACACCTTGTAAGGACCTTAGTACTTGGGTGATAATTTATTATCCTTATTAGCTTTCTTGAGGGACATTTGTTTGTATGGTTGTAGTTGTAAAAATACCCAGTCACCTACATCAAAACTTCTTTCATTATGATGTTGATCTACATGTTGTTTCATTCGATTTTGTGCCAGACTGAGGTTATCCTTTAAGAGTTTTTTTATCACTCCCTCTATTTCCTAAGGCTGAGAATGGAGTGCGAATTTGCTACTGACTTTTATGGATCCTGACCCCTCTATTCCCTTTGCTTGATCACGTATTGAGGTTGCTGATTTTGACCCATGAAATTGGGATTTCTAATTGAGGGTTAAACTTGTCTATCCACGATGGTCATTTTATCCATCATCTTCTCCATTGTTTTGATCAAGGTGTCAAGTTTTCCCTCTGATGAAGTATATGTTTCTTCCTTGATGGTTACCCTATTTTCTATTTTGATTTTTGAATTCTTGATAATCAGGTTCACTTCAACACTCATTTCATTTATATGCATTTATTCAAGGGTAGATGGGTTTCTTTCTCTTAGCAGGTAAGCCATAACATGATCGAAATCATCAGGGTAATGAAGTAATGCGAGGCCTGGAGGAGGCTTGATATTCTTAGGAATGGAATCATAAATTCTATTGAGTCTAGCTGTGAAGTCTTGTACATACTCATTAGGATTTCTTTTCAAGATCTTGTATTCAGATAGAATCTGTAAAGGGTTCTTCTTCTCCTCCCATTTTTCCATAAATAAATCAATTAGATATTGTGGATTAGCTACATAACCAGCTATTAGGGAGAAGAACCATTTTTTAACCTCTACTGAGAAAATATGTGCTAATATGCACATCTTGGCATCATCATTGTAAATCTCTTCAAGATCGATGAAATCAACTACTTTGAAAATGTGTTGATGAGCAGTAACCTATGAGGTTCCATCAAAAAGATGCAATATTTGACCATAGTTTTGAGGTAGTGCAGTGATTTTTGGTGGTAGGATCAGCGAAGCAAATCTGGCCATGAATAATGGAGGAGGTTGTGAAGGTGTTAATGGAGTGTATACTTACAGAGGTAATGATGGTGTAGCTGTGTGAGAAAGTGTGATAGTGGGTGACGAAGCAAAAGCTTGTTGTTGGTATTGGAAATAAGTTTTTTTAGAAGTTACTTGAAACTTATCGACCAAACCCTGAAGTTTATGAAAATTAGACCAAACTTCACTATCAAGCTCGAAATAAGAGGACTCATAAAATGGCAAGTAGGTCTCAAAATCAATGGGGTCAAAGTCAGTTTCTGAAAGAAAGGATTCAGACTTAGACCTGAACAAAGATGTCTCAAATTTAAAATTGAAGGATGATTCTTTTGGAGAAATTAACCTCGTAGGCAAGGAGCTTTTTTTCACAAGGGGGTATATCCTTTCCAACTTTATGAGACTTTTTTTTCTGCTTTCCTAAAATACTCTTAGGGTCATTAACAATTGGTGAGGGATTTGGGTCTGGATTTTACCTAGTTTGTCTTATGGGAGCCATTTTTCTTGAGAATTTTCACTTTCGATAGAATTTTGTAACTCAACCTTCTTTGAATGTCAGAACTTGTCACCCAAAATTCTAACCTTCAGTGAACTAAAAGAATTATCCCCAGGGAAAGTTTTGCAATCGCTCCCCAGAAATGGCACCAAAAATGATATCACTCCCTCCATTTCCCAAGGCTGAGAATAGAGAATGAAGGAGGTAACCTCAAACCAATCTTTAGGTTTGGTAGATAGCCCTACCAAAACAAGAGCGAGCTCTCTCAATGTCACTTTTAAAGTCAACGAGGTAACTGTAGGTGTAATGATCTTAGGCTAGATATAATCTCAATGCATTCGGGTTTTTTGTTTTGAATTTTTGCTGGATAGGAATGACATTCAAGGAACTAGGTTTAGGTTTTAGGTTTGATTTCAAAGGTTCTGTTGCAAAGATGAATATGAGGCCATGTAGGTATGCTTAGAAACACACTTAAATTCTCATTGTGGTATAGGGTGTGAAAAGAGATAGATAGAGTCAGAATGATCATATTACATGAAATCATTCATCAAAAGAGGTAATTTTTTTTTATGAAAATCTTATAAAACATAGCATAAAAAGTAATATTTATGTTCATAGACTCATAAGATAATCATATAAAAGCATACATGTGATGGAAAGAAAGTGTAAACATTCAACTTGATGAAGTTATTGATAAAAAACAATGCTAATAATCATACCAATGGAGTCCCAAAATTATAGTTGATTAGTTGCAACCATTAGGGAATTTTGAGGTCTAAAATGGGCCTCTAAGGAAATTATAAAATAATAGTGGAAATAATAAATAATATTTGATTACATCATCAAATTTAGAGGAAAAAAGGCAAAACTAGTTTTGTATTATTTTGAACTCATCTCCCTAAGGTTTTACTCAAATTTGACGAGAATACTCGTTAGATGAAAAAGTTAATTCCTCATCCAAAGGAGTACCCATGTTGCATACTTTTGATGGAGATTTTATATACGAATAATGAGAAATACATAAAGCATTGATTGAAAGCGTGATTGTAATCCGCGTTTTTATATCTCTCATTTTTAAGTGTCATAGGGTCCATCAAAAGTATGCAACATGGGTACTCCTTGGATGAGGAATTAAATTTCACATCCAACGAGTACTCCCACTCGAAATTTGAGTAAAAATTTTGGGAGATAAGTTGAAAATACGAGTTGAAAAAGTAATTTTATTATTTTATTATTTTTTAATATTTTTACCCTTTTATTTAAAAAATGGTAAATCATCCCCCATGGTTGACATCATCATCTTGAATCCTATTGGTTATTATAAATTTTATTTTTGTTGTACATTTTTCTTAGGAGGCCTATTTTAGACCTCAAAATTTCCCTAATGATGTCTTTTCATTTCCTTTGAAAAGTTTGTACATAAGCTCCACACTGCAAATAACAACTATCCAACCTCTAAAATGACTTGATTTGGACTACATATATAAAATAGAAGAGATACCACCTCATTGGGTTGAAACCTAATCCAAAATACATCATAAATGCACCCTATGAGTCATTACCCAGAATATAGGGAAGTTAGAAACAATCCCCCCAAATTTAGCTAATAACTAGGAGTGTATGTTTTCTTGATTAATTACATGATTCATAAAAAATGAGAGGCTAAAAAAAAATATTCGATTCAAAATACACCTCATAGGATAGCTGCAACCTCGAAATTTGGATCATAATGTCTTGACACCTGTCCAGAAGGAATCTAAGACAAAAGTGTCACGCGAGTTAGCAGTGGCATCGCGCTAATTAGCAAAAGTGTCGCACCACTTTGAGGGTGATTTTGGTTGCCCTTAAGGAATCCTCTTGCAAATATGAAAATTGGGCTAGGTATACCTATGTGTACTCTATCCATCCCAACCTTAAAACTGAGAAAACACCTCTTGGAAGGCCTTCAAAAATCCATTTTCCCAACCTTACTCCATAAGTTACGCGCACAAGAAAAACAATGGCAAAAGCATGAAAAAGAGGTTGTTTTTGTGTTTTTATCCAAAACCAGGGGGTGTCATCAAAACCTGAGACCGTATCTAGCAAGTATATGTTACGATATATCCATCCATATAAAAAATTCCTCATTTGGATGCTCTGAGGAAAAGCGTCGCACCGTTGTGCGACGCTTCTGTAAAGGCCAATTTTCCAAATTTTCCAAAATATCACAAAAAATACCAAAATGTCCAAAAATTGTTGAATTTTGGTCCATGGCATCCTTGGATGATAAAATAAATAGCTAGGGATGCCTCATCTAGCAAAGCCAATTTATCTTTCTCCTTTAGCTTAATTAGGGTTTCTTCAAGATTTTTCCTCAAATTCTTCACCCTGACTTTGGCGATTTGGTTGCTAGTGAAATAATGTCTTGCCATATGCCTCTGAATGTTATTATCCATTTCTTCCTTCTTCAAAAGCTTCTCAAGATGCACATTTATATTTTCAAGTCATATCTCTTTGTCTTGCTCAATTTCAACATTGATCCACTCATCAAAGGTTAACTGACCTAATGGAGGAGATGGCTCCCTTTCTTGTTCTTTTTTCCTTGTTAACCCTCTTGTTCTTGGCCTCCTTGACTTTGTTTCAGCTTCTGTGTATTCCAACTAATCAACGTCTACTAATTCTTTGCCTTTACCTTTGTCTTCCTCAAAATATTCCTTTGGTTTTATTTGGAGCAGTTGTTTCACCTTCAATTACATGTTTTCTTTTTGCAGAAAGGTAATCATGAAAATTTTCCTTGAAAGGTTGTACTTTAACTCTGCTATCTCTACATCATTTTCCCTTATTATCTACTCAGTTTAATTTTCTTTCTATTTCTATGCCATGTAAACCTCCATAGGCGCTTGTTCCTCATGGTGTTGCATTGGTGACTCATCCTCATGCATAGGTGGTTGCTCTATGGTTTCTCTTTGCTCAATTGTAGTTTTAGGTGCAAGTATGCCTTGGGTGCTATTAGGAGAAAAAACCATCCTCTTACCCTTCTCATAGGTTTGAGTGATTTCAACCCTAGGATCCTTTGGAACTTATTCTTGTTTACTTGAAGAGCCAACCTCCTTTGGCTGTGTTGATGTTGATGCTATGTTATGAATGATGGGTGGACTAGTAGTAGGCACAAATTCAACTATCTCCATGAAAGTTTCCCAAGACATAATGATTGTTGAAAGCTGATGCAAAACAATAAGCTTGACCAAAACATGGCAGAAAAAATTAGTGTGATGATCTTTTCCTTTACTCTGTACCTTTTCAGTCATTTTGACAACACTCTTGAATAGATAATTAGGCAAATTGAGTGGCTATGGTGGTAGTGAAGTGCATCAATATCCTTATATGGTACTGGTACAATCTTGAGAATCTCCCTTCACATGTAAAATACTTCATCATTAGCTTCATCAAAGGGGAATTCTTATGAAGTAAATGCCTAAAAGGAAATATGTGCTCATGAGCATCTTTGCAATGAGGTTTTAAGAACATTTTGTAGTTCTCAATGTCCAAGTCCATCTTTTTCAAACCATATTTATCCATGGTTTGGGATACCTGTTGCTGAGGCAATATCATTTGTTGATATGGTAAATTCAATACCTTCTATGAGAGTCTTATCTCTCTTGAATATGGTAGCAAAAAGGATTTTCAATTGAGCATGACAACCTACCTCCTAGATTCTCTCACAAAGCCTCAAACATGCATTGTTTTCAAACCATCTCTTAACATAAGGAGAAGCATTGATATCCTCAAGTTGGATGGATAAAACCTAGAATGATGACCTCCCTTATGGAACATATTCTCACCCTCCATGATGTTTTTCAATAAGTAAAACCCTAGCTTGATGTAGTGGAAAGGGAAGGTGACAAATTAGGAAAATAGGGGATAGTGGTAGAGTGGTTTTAGGGACAAAAATGAGGTGGAAGGTAGTTAGGGAAAAATCCATAAAAATTTATGGAGGTAGGGTGATGAGTTGGCTACAAGATGCAAGTGAAATTTTTGGAAATGGGCATGAGAAAGGTGACCAAAAGGTCAAAACACAGAGTTTTCCTAGTTTCCCTGCAAAAACATACTGAAAACTAGGGTTTGAATGAAAATGGTGGAAAGGAGGGATGTGAGTGATAGGTAGTGTTTGGATAAGGTATATAGATGATGTATGAAGGTTTTTAAATGGTGAAATTATGGTTTTCTCAACTGAAATCAACCAAACATGGAAGAAACCAAAAGCGCAGTGGAGAAAATCTAAGGAGGGAATCCACCCTTTGCTTGAAGCATTTGACTTGAAAGAGGTATGAGGAGCATTAAATTACTAATTAGTAGGTCTCTAAACCTTGAGACAAGCAGATTTGACCCTTGGATAGATGTTTTGGAACTTGGAAGCAAAAGCGTAGCACCCTTGCCATGAGGGTAGCGCAACAAGACAAAAGTGTAGCGCAGCTTGCCAGAAGCGTAGCGTAGAGCAATTTAGCACAATTATTGTTGGTTTTCTTCGACCTTTGATAGTTTTGGAGTGTTTTTGAGGATAAGAGAGGAGATCTTTGAAAATCGAATGATGAAATGACTTCAAGAAGCTTCATTTCCTTTTATAACATCACAAAATGTACCTTTTTGTCCTTTAGTGAAATCATAAACAATTTTGAAAATTTTCTTTTTTGAATTTTTTTTTGATCAAGTAGCATACTTCTTTGAGAAAATACAAATTTCCTTTAATTTATTTCCTATATTTGCTAACTCCCAATGTAAATGACTTGTATGGTGAAAATTATGGTAGAATCACGATTCCATTAGACCAAAATTTTGTTGAAGTATTGTCATTGATAGAAAGGAGAAGATAGGAGCAACACCTCAACTATGATTCAAAAGGGCTTGAAAAGCGGTAAACGGAATCTTTAGACAGGAGTAGAATAGGACAACCAGAGTTTTGTTTGTCAAGCCTATGGCCAATTGTAAAACAGGACCATTGACATGAATATCTGGCCAGGACTAAGAGGGCTGCAGAGAGTTAGAGTAGGGTTAGGAAACAGAGTTCATGTAAGCCTACAACAGGTGTAGAAGGACGAATTGTTTTTGAAGATATGGTCAAGATAGGAAGAATTTTGAAAGGATTTGTTTCAGCATTTCATGAGTATTATTTGATCTAAATTCTGTGTGAATGGGATTTGAATCTCAATAAGCAATTGTATAAGGAACAGTGTGGTGAAATTCTATAATTGGGGGTTTAAATGTGTTCTGTGTGCCTTTGAACAAATATAACTTTGAAATGGACCTTCAATCTAATGGAATCGAAGCCAGAAATATAGTCCTGTTGTAATATCTACATGCAGGGTAATTTATGAGCGAGGGTTCATATACAGGGATTATATGAAATTCGTGAATGTACACACAGCGAAGAACGCACTAAAGGGAGTCAAAAGACTAAGACATAGTTGTGAAATGGAATGGCCTAGGAGCGAAGACACAACAATTAGAATGGATAGAAATTAACACAGCAAAGTCGAAGGAGTTAAGCGGGACTAAAATGTTGAAACAAGTATGTGGAAATGCCTTGTAGAAGTGTTAATGAAGAAAATATTTAACATCTGAAGAGGCGTGGTGAAGAAGAATTAGAAGTGGAACCATAAATTGGGTGGAAGGTTGGAACTTCTAAAGCACAGTTTGGGAACAGTGGAAGTGAGTAACAGAGTTTAAGTTGTGGGTTGAATATATGATGGAAAAAAGCATAGTGGATGTAGAATTGTTATGTAGAGTTATACTCCAGAGCTCGACAGAGTTTTCATTCTAATGTTCATTTAGAATTGGAATCAGCATTAGTGGAACCCATAACGATCTGTGTAAAGGAACCACGACCAGATTGGTTGGACGGAGACTTTTTGCAATCGAAGTTGAGACTATAGTAGAGATTCTTGGTTGCCAAAGTAAGAAGTGGATCTATTAAGCAAAAGGCATAGAGGGTTTTCATAAACCTGTTCGAATATAGAATGAACCCGTTGAAAGGCGGAACCATGAAGATGAAGCAGAATTGGAGCGTTAAATAGTAGAGGTGGTTTTGGTGAATCTAAACCGGCAGTATCGCGTGGTCTCAAGAGTGGTAAGTTGTTTTACTTTTTGGAATGTGATATCACCTGTTGCTCGACACATGGCGTTAAGTGGTATTTAAAAACCACTTTTATCACATGATTTTGAGAGATTAAGGAGCGTACAGTTGTGTTGCGCGATGATCGTCGGATGAGCGCTCAATTGAGGTTTGGAACGCGATGAAATTTGGACCATACGATCCATTCAACAATTAGTCAAGGTAAGGATAGTTGTGGGCCCCAATTGTTATTTTATGTCGGCATTGGGTTTTAGCCAAAGTCTGAATTTATGTATGGACGAATATTAATTATGTGGTGGCATTCTAATTTAATGTCGTGAAGGTTGTTGATGTTGGATGTATATTGAGAGGTGTGTGTCGATGAAATGGTAAGTTAAAACTTTATAACACAAAGTCTTAACTTTATCAAGTCGTGGGTGTATATATTGTGGGCCATATCAATCATGTTGATAATGGGGTTATTAAAGTTGAAAGGTGAGTTGTGAAGCCGTGACCAACATTTATGTTCGGTGGTTTGTAATTTAGTCAAAGGTTGAAAGATTATATTAATTTTGTTCTGAAGGATTGAGAGTCCTTATATTGTTGGCCTTTTTGGTAAATATTAAACCAAGGAATGGATTAATAACCCATGAAATAAATATACGTTAACATATGTGAGAGCCCAAGTTCATGCAGGATTCGAATAATGGATTCAAAGATTCAGAAAATGAAGTTAGCCTTTGATTAAGAGTTGAAGAAATGAAATTGACTATGTTTTGAACCATGAAATAGGAAAAGCTTCCATATGTAAAGATTGCCAGATTGTGAATTTATTTGGGCATGAATTTGCATGCATTTTATATGCAGCATTGAGATTTGGGAATGTGGGTATAAGTTATTTAACAGAGTTATATCAAAGTGTTGAGATCCGACCTTAATCTCGAAGTTTTTGAACATTGGTTAAAAGACTTCAATTATTCATTTCCAACAGTTAAACGTGATAAGTTCCGAAGGGTTTAACAAGATCATTTCATATGGTAAGTCTGCAAAATAGATTTTGTCTATGGTTGGAACCATGAAGGTTGAAGAAAGCTTCCGCATTGATAAAGCTGCCAGATTTAGAATATAATTTGGGAAATGCATTCTACATGCATAAAAAGTAGGAGAGTATGCAAAACTGTTACACTACAGCAGCAGAAAAGACAAACATACAGTGAGCCAAGAACTGAAAGGGTTGAATGAGATATATCTGTTGCAAATGTAAATGTAAATGTTTTAATTAATTTTATATTGTTTGTGATGCAAAGGCAAGTCTCCGTAGGCAAACAAAAATCCACTGTAAAACTGAAATATGTACATATTACTATATTATTTTGAACGAGATGAAAAATAAATGAGAAGGTGGAAGGCAAAGAGTCATGGTTGTTCATTTCGAATTCCCTGAGGAATGCTAACAGTCATGAGGTAATCTCTATAAATAATATTACAAAGATATACATAGAGAGGTTAGAAAATGGAGAAAGGGGTCTGAGAAGTGTAAGGAAAAGAAGGAGAAGATAGAGAAGTTGTGAAGATCCAGAGATGATATAAGGCAGATATGAAAGCTGGAGGACAGCAGTGAAGAAGGAGGAAAACAGAGTTGATATCCAGGTAACTCAGCATATGATTTTATTGTAATGTGAGGAAGTTGGTGCTTCCATATCAAGTTGTAGCTTGATAGATGTCAGTTGTAGCTGGCTGAGGTAGGAGCCTCCTGTAGGTTGTATCCTGCAGAAAATATATGGGAGTTGGAGCTTCCTTGCAAGTTGTAGCTTGCAGAATTGAGGTAGTAGCCTCCTGTAGGTTGGAGCCTACAGAAAATCAGTGGTGAGAAGGAGTTGGAGGTTGCCTTTGCATCACAACAATAATAAGATGTGGTTTTCTCCCTTATGGGTTTCCACTTATATCTGTTGTCTATGTGCATGATGTTTATGTGTTGATATGGTGTATCTAATCTGCTTAATACTTGTTGCTCACATATTAAGATTGTTGTTACATTATGTAATAAGTTGATCATGAAATGAAGTTGTAAATAAGTTTAAAGGAGAGTTTTAAAAGTCCATGAATGTGTTAAACTGATTCACCCATCCTCTCAGTTTAACTAAGGTCTCAACAATTGGTATCAGAGCGGGTTCCTTTGTTATAAGCCTTATAGCTTGAAGGAGATCTGGTTGAGTCATGGACTATCAAAATGTATCCGTGCTAAATACAACAAACTTTCCTGAATGGAGAGATAAGGTTAAAACATATTTAATGGCTTATGAACCTGAGGTATGGAAGCTTGTATGTGATGGTTATTGCATAGACTCTACCTCTTTGCAAGAACAACAGTGGAATGCCAAGGAAAAATTTGTGATATATAAAAGTCTTCATAAAAAGGATCTTGATTTAATAATTGATCTAACCTCTGCAAAAGAAATCTGGGATAGATTGCATTTCATGCATGAAGTAGACACTAGGGGTTGCATTGTCAAGAAGGAGAAGAGAATCAAGAAGAAGAAAAATTCATGTCAAAAGGAAAATGTTCAATCAAATGAGGTACCTGCTAGTGTGAATGGAAGTAAGTTCCATGAAGAAATTATAGTGAAAGAACAAACCAAACTTGACATTGCCTTGACTGAAATAGGAAGATTGAAGAATGAAAACAAAGACCTGAAGAAATTGGTGCAAATATGTGATGAGAAAGAATATGAAGATAAGAAAGAAATTGTTGGCCTAAAGAAACAACTTGAAGAACCAAGGAAAGTAGAAGACACTCTACTAAAGCAAATAAAGGATAAAATTCAGAAGCAAGAGAAATTGGAAGAAGAAGTAGTGTGCCTGAGAAAGAAATTAGAAAAAGCCCAAAGAGAATTATTAATGAATACTCCTCAAATGACAAGCTCTGAATAGTTGGACAAGATTCTAAATGTTCAAAGGTCTCCTCTCATAGGGGCTGGGATAGGATATGAAGGAGAAACCATTAAGTCCAAGGTAGAAGATAACAAGAATATCATTTTTGTAAATGCTATAAAGGATAATGAAGCAACTCAAAATATTCCTACAAAAGTAGAAGCCAGCAAGAACATGATTTGTAAAGAAACAAACAGAAACAAGCAGCAACATGAAAGGGTGTTGAGCCGCACTTTTCCCAAATTTTACGATTTGTATCAACTAAATACATACTTGTACCTAGTGTTTTTAATCATTATTAAACCATTATGTCGTTAATTAGAGGAATTTAGAAACAATAGCTATTATTCTTGTTATTAGTTAATTTGATGAGTGTTTTTTAATAAATTCCTTCTTGGTTGCAGGAAGGCTCGGTGCAGGAATGCATTTGAGTACGAATTCACCAAATGCATAAAAGTAATAGCTAGGTAGTTGAATTTTTGTAGGTGAAAATGTCAAATTTACGACCAAATGGAGTAGAATATCTAAATTCCGAGATGTGGGTTGTGTTCAAAGCACCATTTTCCATATAATCTAGAAACCATTTGGCGAAATTCAGCTTCGTGAAGGAGTTATCGTCAGGGGAAAATTGAATTACTCTATGAATGTTTCTAATCTCTAGTTATGTAGGGATTAAAGCAAATCTTATTTCATTCTCAAATGGATGTTAACCCTTTCATGAAATACACGCAAGCCATCATCCTAAAAGGACAATGAAATCCATATAGATACATCTAGAGTAAAAAAATTTCTCGGGGAAATTCAAACAATTTCATGTTGGCGAACTTGACAAAGAACTTTCTAAACATTTTAAAAATCCAAAGGCCACAAAATTAGTGTCTTTAGTGAATCCTCACTTAGAAAATGGGATTTGTTGATGATGTTTTGATCAAGTGGCCATTTATGAAGAAAACTCATTTGTTTATGTTTTCAAGGCAATACAACTTGTTGTAGTTGTATTTATTACAATTATAATGTTCTCTCGGACACAAATGCAAGTTGACCTGGAACATGGAAGTTATTATCTTGGTCATGATGTTCAATAGTTTCTGGAGTTCAAAGGGATATTTACCTCTACCCAGCATCAGCGTACACCAGGCCTCCTCCTCAAGATATCTTGTCCATCCCTTTCCACAAAAAACATGGCTCTTATCTAGAGCAGGTACATCCTTCATTGGCAGGAGATAACAAGATGTGGATTACATGGATTACTTATGATGCTAACGTACCTTCAATAGTTGAGTATGGAACTTCTCCGGGGGTATATACTTCATCATCACTGGGAGAGAGCGATTCGTATTCATACATGCTTTATGACTCTGGCGAGATTCATTATGTTGTAATTGGACCACTGGAAGCCAATAAAATTTATTTTCATTTTGGGAATTCAATGCACGATGGCGGATGCCTTTCAGATAAATTGGTTCAAGTTCAAACCTCTATTATTCATTTGAAGAAGCCAGGAGTGTCTTTGTTCCTGTCAATGCGGACTCTCTGGAGTTGCAGCTCCCTCATGTGCCCTTCACACGGAATAATATTGATTCAGATGGATTCACAGACTTTGAGGATCGGGTTTATGTTCAGCCTCCTCCAATGGGGAATTATTTTGGTACTGTGCCCATAGAACAAAATCCCTTCTACAATGATATTCATAGTAATTGGCCTCCTCTGAACGAGATGCAGTGCGGGTCTTGCCAGATTTACCGTCGCATTATTCACTCTAATGGAATTCAAGACACAAAGCTTGAGATCCATGGAAGAAATGGACAGTTCTATCATGCGGTTATGCATACTCGTTGCTCCATGACTGCAATGCCTTCTAATTTAGAACCACAGACTGTAGAGTTTGCAATGAAAAACCTGAAATATGTAAAAACGATTTTTCGTCTGATCAAGCAATTCCGAGTACGAGGCATATAGCGTTACTTGGGGCTTTATTCTTGAACAATATCAGCCAGGAAGTATGTTGGAGGAGGATGAATGGAGAGCCACGGGGAGTTGAGCAATCACCTACATGGGTGCACTATGCAGATCATTGCAAAGAAGAAGATATTGCTATGCGAAGTCAACACTGGTGAATTGCTTCGGAAGCCCACAAGACCACTCTCCCGGCCAATAGAAGATCACAAAACGAGGACAGTTTCTGAATTCGGAAATATGTTTCAAACTAATTCTCATTTGAGAAAATTTGTTAATTTTCTATATTTTGATCGGTATTGAGATCCTCCAAGTTTGGTAATTAAAAATGTATATATAAGTTGTTGGAATCGATGGATGGGGGGATCGATGATAGATGTAGGAGCTGTAGGAGAATAATTCGATAGCTGAGAGAGATTTAGTCGCTGTAGGTGAGAAGAAATCGATGTGTAGTAGCTGTGGAATGAAGCAGTCGACTTTCTGAACATGTAGAGAGTGTGAATTTAGATATTGTAATTGCAGAGGGGAAATTAACGATTATTAGCCCATGCAGTAGTTTGTTTGATTGGGAATTTAATTATCAATGTTTTTCTGAGTTGAAATTGTGTATGTTGTATATATGTGCATTGTTAACGCACGTGGACCAAGCCCAAGTCTCAAAATTGTTGGACGTTATCGTTAACTCTGAGGCTAAGTAACGCAGAGACTCACATGGAGGAACCAACAAAGGGTATTTTAAAAGGCATAGAACCGAGTTGGTATGGGCAGTGTTTGGAACACTATGGTTGTATGATGATCAACATGTTGTTTAAAAAAAATGTCTTTTGCAGGATTCAGATACTGCAATAGATTTCCATCGATGCTGTGTGGAGACTTCAAAGAATTTAAAACCCAACTTGTACATTATTCCATCTTCACATTTTTTTTAATTGGGTTTGAGAATCAGAACTTGCGCATTCATTTAATAGATGTATGAAATTTTAGGCATTGTGCCAATTAATGGATTGAAGAAGTATTACTCCTTACGTAAGTAGAACAGATTTTAACTCTTCTAGTTTGAGTATGGAACAAATTTTAGCTGCTCTGGATTTCAGTACATTAATACGGTCATTCCAGAATAATAATTCCAAGCTTGCATAATATAATATTTTTGAATATTTGTATATTTTGATTTGATTTGTTTGTAGGATTTAATCATCATTTGATTTGTTTACGATTTGTTTATATATCCCAGGACTACGTTTAATCATTCGATTCATTTTTAATTAGAATCACGATTGCTTTCATAGTGTAATTATTTATTTATGAGTTGAGGGTGGATTTACTAGATTTGATTATGGAGGTAGCAGTCAGTTAATTTCCATTAATGATTTACATAATTTTAATTTAATTTTGGTTATTAAGTTACATGATTCTATTTTGAAGTAGGTTTGCTTTTAATAGTTTCTTTCATTTAGATTAAAAGACTGAAATAGAAAGTTTCTCATGGGTTGTTTGTAATGTGATTTTTAATAGGACCTTTCAAATGTTATTTTACATAGAGTAGAGTGCTTTCTTTCCCCAATAATTAAAACTTTCCTTTGTTAATTTCAATCTTAAATTTGTTATCAAGAGTAATTTTAGTTTTGAAGTTATTATTAGGGTAATGTGTGTGGATTTATCATAGATAATTTGCGATGCAACTTTTAGGATATTTTAAGTAGTTATTTTAGCAATAGTTAGGATTGTTTCTTTTGTTATTTTAGAATATTGAATTTGTTTTAATAAGTAGTTTTAGTTAGTTTAAGGTGTGAATTATAATGTGTAGTCTTTTGCTTATTTCAAGCTTAGTTTTGAGTTAATGAGAGGAATAATTAGATTAAGCTATCATAGGATATTTTGTGAATGCAAGAATAGTACATGATTAAGAATTGATTTGTCTTTCCTTGTAGTTTAATTGCAGTATGGGGTTTTCTCGATAGGAATTAGTTCAGTGAGTTTCATTTTCAAGATTGCTTGTTTGCGAGGCAATGTGTGTTTCATTTCAGCACCTAGTTTATCATTAATAAGGAATACATTTATACTCTGATCAGTAAGTTGAGCCAATACGCTGTACAACTCGCGTTTACGACTCCCGGATTGATAATTAATATTGAGAGGTTTAATCTGACAATTAAGCCGACCAACATTTTGGCGCCGTTGCCGGGGAGTTGTAGTTTGGCTCAGGTAAAATTTTCTCACAGAGTTTCAAGGATACTGCAAGACGTCAAAGGGCGTAGAGTGTACGGTAAGACGTGAGTGAAGAGCCATGCATCCACTATTGTGGGGTTGCTCCAAAGTCTGGCAATATTGCTTATCTCTTGAACTTTTATTTCCTTATCTTGATTATGTGTAGAAGTAGAAGCAGGCTTTAGACATTTAATTTCCAAATTGCCTTATTTTTAATAGATTAATTAACACTTTGATTCGGCATTTTCCTTTCATGCAAGCGTGGTGAGCTTTATTTCAGTCAAAAATCTTTTAAAATCCATTTATCTTCATAATCCAGTCTTCAACGATATATCATTTTTGGGGTACTGTAAGAACCCTTGCGTACTAATCCATGTGATGACAGAATGTACTAGTTTACTCATTGAATACCAGAAGATGGTATTTTGAGGAATAATTCAATGAGGAGTTTTTACGCTGCTATAGAGACGAACAACTCATCCGATGAGGAATTCACAAGTGCTGAATTTAATATCTTGCTTGAACATAAATTTAAATCTTTGATTTCGAAATTGGATGATTTGCAGGAACAAGAAAAGGACGAAGAACCACTGCTTATCCTTTGCCCCAATTGTCGAAAGAAACATTGCCTTGGAAAGTGCCCACTTAGCGGTCTGGAAGTTTGCAAAATTTGCGAGGATGATCATGCAACTGAACATTGCCCATCACTGCCACAATTACGAAAGGTAGTCACGGAATAAAGTAAGGAATCGAATCAGCCGCCAGGTATAACTTAAAACCTAACACCATTTGATACTTGGAATAATTATTATTTTCCTGAGAAGGTTCCTCAACATGTTTATAATCCTGGAATTTCATGGCAAACTTTTGATCCTCCTCCAATTGAATATCCAACTTCATGGCCGTAGTGGCCCTCTCCTTGGTCCTTATCCTCGAGACAGCTATCTCCATGGCCTCAAGAATCATTTGGACCCTTATCTCTATTGCAATATCCCATGCAAATTCAATCATATGAGCATGAACAACAACCACAATTTCTTTCCAATGCACCATTAAGTTATCCTCCTCTATGGTCCCAACTGCATATGAAACCTTACCTTAATCCTCATCCATACCCTAACCCTAGTTCATACCCTAGTCCTAGCCCAAACCCTAGACCTAACCCTAATCCTAACCCTAGACCTAACCCTAATCGATACCCTAACCCTAGTCCAAACCCTAACCCTAGCCCTCATTCAAACCCTAGCCTTAACTCAAACCCTAGACCTAATCCCAGTACCAATCCAAACCCTTGTGCAAACCATAGCCCAAACCACATCCTAAACCCTAATCTAAACCTTCGAGTTGCACAGCAGTTCGAACCACCTATTCTTTCGATGGATTCCCATGTTGAACAGAATGCTACATCGTCCATGTTTGAAAAAGGAGTGAATTTGGAAACTTCCCCCATTACTATAGAGCATTCACCCCGGAAAGATATAATTCAAAGAACACCAGAGGAGAAATATTTCATTGGAACTTGTTATGAAAATGTTGTTGAAACTCAAAACCCTAGAATCTCTCTCAACCTTTCTTGTCAGTTTCAAAAGCAGATGTTTGAGCCTGAACTTGAGGGATTTATCTTTTCTCTTTCACCAGATCCTTTATGCCTCCAAGGCAATGACTATCAAACTGTGGAATATTTGCATTATTTGGAAAATCATAAATATGTGGATCATCAATCCTCTGTTTCATGTTTTATCAAGCTATCTTATTTCCTCAAAGATTCGGAAACTCTTGGATACCATCAATTAAAGAAACCGATTTCTATGCTTTTGTATGTCTCCAGAAGCCTATTCTTTAAAACTAAGTGAGTAATCAAGATTTTTGATAAATAATATGGCTTCCATTGGAAGTACTCCTACTTAGATGGGAGTCTCTTCCTCTCTGTAAAGTAGGGTAGGAGAATAAATGAATAAAGCAAGCATAATGCTATTAGGTTTTTCTAGCTTGGGGCACAATGTCCTGCCATTTTTATCCACATTGGGGTTGTTTGTTAATTAATAATACATTTGTCTAGGTTATGTTATATTTATCCTCACGTAGTTTAGTGGACACTGCGGCAAAGCAGGGCCATGTCTGTGGTATTAAACTTAACTGCATACTATGATTTGCTTGGTCATCCTTCTCTTTCCCTAAGACTCATCATTTTTCTTGGGCAATGGTCTTAAGACAATTTGAACATCATGCTTTGAGTTCTATCTTTCAAAAATCAAGAATCTTTGAATGATGTGGTACCCTTAGTGAAGGTAATCCTTTGTAGTAGATTAAGAGGAAATTTATTTTTGAATCTGGATGAAAATGTAATTTAGAGTGTTCAATAAAGAGGTTGCTGATTGGTATGATAACTCACCTTAATTTTCATGGTATTCAAATTGATGAATTGCTCAATGATGACTACTCACAAGGTGTTGGTTGCCGACAATGTGTATTGATTGTAGTTTCCTCTAAATATGTGTTGAATGACCTAGGTACAAGATTTCATCAGAAAAGGAACCCATGGTAGTATTTGTAAATTGCACCTCTTAGTAAAATATGATTTTATCATAAGAATTTGGGAAAAATAAAATTTGGGACAAGGTACGTATATGAGTACTATTTTCTCCATCATGTCTACTTTGCACCCGATCTTGTTTTATCATCTCACATGGTTTTAATGGGTGTCGTAATAATAATGTTATGTTAATAAATGCATTACAATGTCAAGTTAAACTCTTTACGATATTTTCCCTACCTTATTTCATATCACATATAAGCTTTATCGTGAGGATGTGCAAGTAGTTCAAATGTGGGGGATGTTGAGCCGCACTTTTGCCCAAATTTTTACGATTTTTATCGGATAAATACATTCTTGTACTTGGTGTTTTTAATAGTTATTAATCCATTATGTTGTTAATTAGAGGAATTTAGAAACAATAACTATCATTCTTGTTTTTAGTTAATTCAATGAGTGTTTTTAATAAAATTTCTTCTTGTTTGCAGGAAGTTTCTGTGCAGGAATGCATTCAAGTGTGAATTCACCAAATGAATAAAAGCAGCAACTGGGTAGTCGAATTGATGTAGGTGAAAATATCAAATTTTTGACCAAATGGAGTAGAATCTCTAAATTCTAAGACATGGGTTGTGTTCAGAGCACCGTGTTTCCTATAACCCAGAAACTATTTGGCAAAATTCGGCTTCGTGAAAGAGTTATCGTTAGGAGAATATTGGGTCTCTATGAATGTTTCTAATCTAGTTATGCTGGCGATTAAAGAAAATCTTATTTCATTCTCAAATGGATGTTAACCCTTTCATAAAATACACATAAACCATCATCCTAAAGGACAACGAAAGCCATATAGATACATCTAAGTAAAACATTTTTCTCAGAAATTCAAACAGTTTCATGTTGGCCAGAACTTGACAAAAGAACTTTCTAAACATTTTGAAAAATCCAAAGGCCACAAAATTGCGGTGTCTTTCAGCGAATCGTCACTTAGAAAATGGGATTTGTTCAATCATGTTTTGATCAAGAGTGGCCACCTATGAAGAGAAACTCATTTTTTTATATTTTCAAGGCAGTACAATTTGTTGTAGGTGTATTTATTACAATTATAATGTTCTCTTGGACACAAATGCAAGTCGACCTGGAATATGGAAGTTATTATCTTGGTCATGATGTTCAATAGTTTATGGAGTTCAAAGGGATATTTACCTCTACTCAGCATCAGCATACACCAGGCCTCCTCCTCGAGATATCTTGTCCATCCCTTTCCACATAAAACATGGCTCTGATCCAGAGCAGATACATACTTCATTGGCAGGAGATAAAAATATGTGGATTACATGGATTACTTATGAAGCTAATGTACCTTCAATAGTTGATCATGGAACTTCTCTGAGGGTATATACTTCATCATCACTGGGAGAGAGCGATTCGTATTCATACGTGCTTTATAACTCTGGTGAGATTCATCATGTTGTAATTGGACCACTGGAAGCCAATAAAATTTATTTACATTTCGGGCATTCAATGCACGATGGCACATGCCTTTCAGAAAAGTGGTTTAAGTTCAAACATCTATTATTCGTTTGAAGAAGCCGGGAGTGTCTCTGTTCCTGTCAATGCAGACTTTCTGGAGGTGCAGCTCCCTCATGCGACCTTCACACGGAATAATATTGATTCAGATGGATTCACAGACTTTGAGGATCAGGTTTATGTTCAGCCTCCTCCAATGGAGAATTCTTTTGGTACTGTGCCCATAGAAAAAAATAATTTCTACAATGATATTCATAGTAATTGGCCTCCTCTGAACGAGATGCAGTGCAGGTCTTGCTAGATTTATCGTCGCATTATTCACTCTAATGGGATTAAAGACACAAATCTTGAGATCCATGGAAGAAATGGATAGTTATATCATCCGATTATGCATACTCGTTGCTCCATGACTGCAATGCCTTCTAATTTAGAACCACAGATTGTAGAGTTTGCAATGGCAAACATGGAATATGTAAAACAGTTTTTGTTTCAGTACAGTCCGCTTAATTCCGAGTATATACATCTAACATTTCCGGGCTTTATTCTTGAACAATATCCGCTGGGCATTATGTTGGAGGAGGATGAATGGAGAGCCATGGGAGTTGAGCAATCGCCTACGTGGGTGCACTATGAAAATCATTGCAAATAAGAAGAGATTGCTATGCAAAGTCAACAAAATCTGAATTGCTTCCAGAAGCCACGAACCCATCTCCCAGTAATAGAAGAATCCCACAAAATGAGGACCAATTTCTTGAATTTGGCAATCTATTTCAAACCAATTCTCATTCTGGCAAATATTCTGATCAACTGTTGAGATCCTCCAATTTTGGTAATTAAAAATGTATATATAAGTTGCTAGAATTGATGGATGGGGGATCGATTATAGATGTAGGAGTTGTAGGAGAATAATTCGATAGTTGAGAGAGATGTACTAGCTGTAGGTGAGAAGAAATCGATGTGTAGTAGCTGTGGAATGAAGCAGTCGACTTTCTGAACATGTAGAGAGTGTGAATTTAGATATTGTAATTGCAGAGGGGAAATTAACGATTATTAGCCCATGCAGTAGTTTGTTTGATTGGGAATTGAATTATCAATGTTTTTCTGAGTTGCAATTGTGTATGCTGTATATATGTGCATTGTTAACGCAGGTGGACCAAGCCCAAGTCTCAAACTTGTTGGAAGTTATCGTTAACTCTGAGGCTAAGTAACGCAGAGACTCACATGGAGGAACCAACGCAGGGTATTTTAAAAGGCATAGAACCGAGCTGGTATGGGCAGTGTTTGGAATGCTATGGTTGTATGATGGTCAACGTGTTGTTTAAACAAAATTTCTTTTGCAGGATTCAGATACTGCAATAGATTTCCATTGATGCTGTGTGGAGACTTCAAAGAATTTAAAACCCAACTTATACATTTTTCCATCTTCACATTTTTTTAATTGGGTTTGAGAATCATAACTTGCGCATTCATTTAATAGATGTATGAAATTTTAGGCATTGTGCCAATTAATGGATTGAAGAAGTATTACTCCTTACGTAAGTAGAACATATTTTAATTCTTCTAGTTTGAGTATGGAACAAATTTTAGCTACTCTGGATTTCAGTATGTTAATACGGTCATTCCAGAATAATAATTCCAAGCTTGCATAGTATAATATTTTTGAATATTTGCATATTTTGATTTGATTTGTTTGCAGGATTTAATCATCATTTGATTTGTTTACGATTTTTTTATATATCCCAGGACTACGTTTAATCATTCGATTCATTTTTAATTAGAATCATGATTGCTTTCATAGTGTAATTATTTATTTATGAGTTGAGGGTGGATTTAGTGGATTTGATTATGGAGGTAGCAGTCAGTTAATTTTCATTAATGATTTACATTATTTTAATTTAATTTTAGTTATTAAGTTACATGATTCTATTTTGAAGTAGGTTTGTTTTTAATAGTTTCTTTCATTTAGATTAAAAGACTGAGATAGAAAGTTTCTCATGGGTTGTTTGTAATGTGATTTTTAATAGGACCTTTCAAATGTTATTTTACATAGAGTAGAGTGCTTTCTTTCCCCAATAATTAAAACTTTCCTTTGTTAATTTCAATCTTAAATTTGTTATCAAGAGTAATTTTAGTTTTGAAGTTATTATTAGGGTAATGTGTGTGGATTTATCATAGATAATTTGCGATGCAACTTTTAGGATATTTTAAGTAGTTATTTTAGCAATAGTTAGGATTGTTTCTTTTGTTATTTTAGAATATTGAATTTGTTTTAATAAGTAGTTTTAGTTAGTTTAAGGTGTGAATTATAATGTGTAGTCTTTTGCTTATTTCAAGCTTAGTTTTGAGTTAATGAGAGGAATAATTAGATTAAGCTATCATAGGATATTTTGTGAATGCAAGAATAGTACATGATTAAGAATTGATTTGTCTTTCCTTGTAGTTTAATTGCAGTATGGGGTTTTCTCGATAGGAATTAGTTCAGTGAGTTTCATTTTCAAGATTGCTTGTTTGCGAGGCAATGTGTGTTTCATTTCAGCACCTAGTTTATCATTAATAAGGAATACATTTATACTCTGATCAGTAAGTTGAGCCAATACGCTGTACAACTCGCGTTTACGACTCCCGGATTGATAATTAATATTGAGAGGTTTAATCTGACAATTAAGCCGACCAACATTTTGGCGCCGTTGCCGGGGAGTTGTAGTTTGGCTCAGGTAAAATTTTCTCACAGAGTTTCAAGGATACTGCAAGACGTCAAAGGGCGTAGAGTGTACGGTAAGACGTGAGTGAAGAGCCATGCATCCACTATTGTGGGGTTGCTCCAAAGTCTGGCAATATTGCTTATCTCTTGAACTTTTATTTCCTTATCTTGATTATGTGTAGAAGTAGAAGCAGGCTTTAGACATTTAATTTCCAAATTGCCTTATTTTTAATAGATTAATTAACACTTTGATTCGGCATTTTCCTTTCATGCAAGCGTGGTGAGCTTTATTTCAGTCAAAAATCTTTTAAAATCCATTTATCTTCATAATCCAGTCTTCAACGATATATCATTTTTGGGGTACTGTAAGAACCCTTGCGTACTAATCCATGTGATGACAGAATGTACTAGTTTACTCATTGAATACCAGAAGATGGTATTTTGAGGAATAATTCAATGAGGAGTTTTTACGCTGCTATAGAGACGAACAACTCATCCGATGAGGAATTCACAAGTGCTGAATTTAATATCTTGCTTGAACATAAATTTAAATCTTTGATTTCGAAATTGGATGATTTGCAGGAACAAGAAAAGGACGAAGAACCACTGCTTATCCTTTGCCCCAATTGTCGAAAGAAACATTGCCTTGGAAAGTGCCCACTTAGCGGTCTGGAAGTTTGCAAAATTTGCGAGGATGATCATGCAACTGAACATTGCCCATCACTGCCACAATTACGAAAGGTAGTCACGGAATAAAGTAAGGAATCGAATCAGCCGCCAGGTATAACTTAAAACCTAACACCATTTGATACTTGGAATAATTATTATTTTCCTGAGAAGGTTCCTCAACATGTTTATAATCCTGGAATTTCATGGCAAACTTTTGATCCTCCTCCAATTGAATATCCAACTTCATGGCCGTAGTGGCCCTCTCCTTGGTCCTTATCCTCGAGACAGCTATCTCCATGGCCTCAAGAATCATTTGGACCCTTATCTCTATTGCAATATCCCATGCAAATTCAATCATATGAGCATGAACAACAACCACAATTTCTTTCCAATGCACCATTAAGTTATCCTCCTCTATGGTCCCAACTGCATATGAAACCTTACCTTAATCCTCATCCATACCCTAACCCTAGTTCATACCCTAGTCCTAGCCCAAACCCTAGACCTAACCCTAATCCTAACCCTAGACCTAACCCTAATCGATACCCTAACCCTAGTCCAAACCCTAACCCTAGCCCTCATTCAAACCCTAGCCTTAACTCAAACCCTAGACCTAATCCCAGTACCAATCCAAACCCTTGTGCAAACCATAGCCCAAACCACATCCTAAACCCTAATCTAAACCTTCGAGTTGCACAGCAGTTCGAACCACCTATTCTTTCGATGGATTCCCATGTTGAACAGAATGCTACATCGTCCATGTTTGAAAAAGGAGTGAATTTGGAAACTTCCCCCATTACTATAGAGCATTCACCCCGGAAAGATATAATTCAAAGAACACCAGAGGAGAAATATTTCATTGGAACTTGTTATGAAAATGTTGTTGAAACTCAAAACCCTAGAATCTCTCTCAACCTTTCTTGTCAGTTTCAAAAGCAGATGTTTGAGCCTGAACTTGAGGGATTTATCTTTTCTCTTTCACCAGATCCTTTATGCCTCCAAGGCAATGACTATCAAACTGTGGAATATTTGCATTATTTGGAAAATCATAAATATGTGGATTCCATTGAATCTTGGTTTCAAGCAGTCATTAAGCCATCTTATTTCCTCAACATTCAGAAAATATTAGTACCATATCAATTAAAGAAACTGGTTTCTCATGGTTTCGTATGCCCTAAAGTTTATTCTTTAAAACTAAGTGTGAGTATCATCAACATTTTGTTACGCACATGGCTTCATTGAAAGTACTCCTATACTTAAACGGGAGTCTTTTTGCCTCTTAGGGTAAAGTAGGGTAGGAAAATAAATGAATAAAGCAGGTACAATGCTATTAGGGTTTTGAATTGTAAATAAAGCCTATTAAAACTAATTTTGATCCACATTAGTTTTTAACACACGCATTTGTGATAAATCTTGTTGAGTAAAATTCACTCTAATACCTCATGATTTTGCAAAAAGTAACCATGATTAACCACTCTAATAAGTTGTCATCTCGGATATATATTTTCAGTTTCCCTTAGAAGGTACTATTGGAAAACCCCTATGGTGGACCACTCTTGCAAAGATCATAATGATCTATTTATGAGAACACTAGCATTCTTAACTCAAAGAATCTTTCAGTCATTGTCTAGGATATCTTTAACAAGTATTTAGGGTAGAAGAATTAGCCAGCAATGATTAGTCGTTAAAAGCTTTTCACGCCATCCTGTACTCTTAAGGAGTAGATCTGTCTCCCCACTTATTAAGTAACTTTTAAGGTTAATCATAAACAGAGTTTACAAATATTTAGGGAAGGATAGGAGGTCTCGTGATGAGCCGACCTACCACTATCATAGGACCTAGCATGCATGACATTACTGCTCCTGGTCACCAAGCCAGAGTAATGGCTTTCAGCCAAAAAGCTAGAAGACAGGGGGTCTCATCACGAGCCGGCCTGTTCATCCATGTTACTTCTTGTGAGTGGCACTGCCATTAGCTGGTTACCAAGCTAGGACAGTGGCCTTCATCTAAAAAGTAAAATAAGCAAACTCTGAATCTATATCTAGTGAGTGGGATACTGACATTTCGCTAGGTTAAAAGATATCCCTGTCGAGGTTATGGACACTTGCGGGCAGCAGGGCCATGTCTGTGGTATTAAAGTTAACTGCATACTATGATTTGCTTAGTTATCCTTCTCTTTCCCTAAGACTCATCATTTTTCTTGGGCAATGGTTTTAAGACAATTTGAACATCATGCTTTGAGTTCTATCTTTCAAAAATCAAGAATATTTGAATGATGTAGTACCCTTAGTGAAGGTAATCCATTGTACTAGATTAAGAGGAAATTTATTTTTAAATCCAGATGATAACGCAATTTAGAGTGTTCAATAAAGAGGTTGTTGATTGGTATCAAAACTCACTTAATTTTCATGGTATTCAGAATGATGAAATGCTCAATGATGACTACTCACAAGGTGTTGGTTGCCAACAATGTGTATTGATTGTAGTTTACTCCAAATATGTGCTGAATGACCTAGGTACAAGATTGATATTGTAGGTGCATGAAACCTGTGGTAGTATTTGTAAAATTGCACCTCTTCAGTAAAAACTTGATTTTATCATAAGACTTTGGGAAAAACAAAATTTGGGACAAGGTAACAGGTATATGCGATACTATTTTCTCCATCAATGTTCACTTTGACCGATCTGTATTGTTTATTCCATATGGTTTTAGTTTCAAATGAAGGTGTTATGGTTAATAAAATCATTACAATGTCAATTTAAACCTTTTTCCTTATCTTATTTCAATTATCTTATAGTTTTGTTTGCATTATGACGCGTAGTTCCGTGTCAGTATTGTTGAGTCAATACTGTCCTAAATTTCTGCATTTGTATCAACTAAATAAGCATATCAGGACTTAGTGTTTTTAATTTATTAATCCATTATGTTGTTAATTAGACAATTTAGTTATTAAATATAAATTCTTGTTTTTATAAATTAATATAAGCTACAATTATCAAGGTATTGTCTATGAACATGTATTCGGAGTTAATTCACCTAATGAATAAAACAATGTAGAAGAATTGCTATAGGTGAACATAACCAATTTGTGACCAAGCTAAGGTAATATCTAAAATTTTAGATGTGGGTTGTGTCTGTGGCACCATACCGCAACTCGTAAACCGTCGATGCATTCTGGTTTTACGATATCATCACAAGATCATTAAAGACTACCCTCAACGTGAACGATTGGGTCTCTATGAATATTATCATACAGGTTATGTAGTGAGCTTCGTCTATTAAGTAAAATGTGTCTTGTTGTCTCAACATTAATCGTGAGTTTCTTTCAATCTTCCGTTCTACCATGTGTTAGCTTCATTAACAGTATTGTCATGACATCGCATTGTTTAGCCACAAATAATCGCTGAACCTTTTTTCGGTACATCAATTATACACTTAGCATTACATTTGGAGAGATTGTTGATTTGTGCACGCGATGTTTTAGAAACTATTACCTTAAGCTGTAGCATTGAGTATCTTGATTCAAAGGAAGATTGAATTTCGTCAATCTAAGCTTGTGGACTGAATGGGCGCAAGAAGAGCGAAGAAGGGGGACAACTTAACAAATGAAATTACGCAGCGGCAACAGAATGAGAAATCACGGTGTTCATCCTCAATTATGGCAACTGCCAGTGGTATACCCGCGATCAATGACATAAGGGGACACTAACCCGTATGATGTCACGCTTCGCTTTGTATTATCAAAGAATGACTTTACATCACCAAAGTAGAAAGTGTCTTTATTCGACATGATGACATTCAAGACAATGATGACCTTCATGGCAATTGCCATTAGTGGCCTTTCTTTCCATCCCCAAGACAACAATATAATATGAATGCGAAAGAAGATCAATAATCTGTATCTAAAGGTTCAGTTGATGAGGAGAAGCACCCTTTCATACGCGGAGCATTTATAATTTATTAAAACGGAGCTAAATACAGTGAAGAGTATAGCGAAAGGCAACCAACGAAAATGTTTTTGAAAGAGTGAAGTTATATGCGCTTGCGTTCATAATTGCTGCAAACCAAAGTCACTATGATGAGGTTGATGAGTCCGTTGAATCTCTTAACACACCAAAAGGAGACTACATGAAAGAGAAGGACAACAGAGAAGGTTTGTCACAAACTTAAACCTCATATTGCAAGAGAGTAGCAGAGCAGTAATATGTGAAATTTCTCCAAGAGAAGTTATCGTGAACAGTTGGTTCAAAGAAGTTACAAAAGAGACAAAACATTCAAAAGCGCATCAGTTGCGTAGATGATTCTTTGTAGAAATCGTGTTACTATTTCTTACCACAAGAAGAAACATAGAAAGTTCAGACCAAACAGGTATTGCCTATTGTTATCTTTATAGATAATCCATATAGAAAGTGTATATGAGTGATGGATATAGTGTTTCTCAATAATGCACAAGAAGAACAACTTCTGCATAGACTCAAGTTCGTTTGTCTCCCTTATTAATGAGAGATGCGCTAGTTACCAGGTCCAAGAGATAAATGTACGTAAAAGTACATTCCTCCAAATACCAAACATATACAGAAAGGTATACGATTTTATGAAAAGTCATACATCAACATGTTTTTGAACAGAATGAGATTTTCAACCACTGGTGGGGTTTGCAAACATTGTCATATACAAATGATGAACAGAAAACAGGAAAGTTTTACAAATTGTTGCGTATTCAACTGAAAATTCCATTTACCTTAATCAATTACTCGAGTGCACTTCACTCAGGACTAGACATATCATTGCAGCATGAAACTCACCCTTCTATCTATGAAATAGCTTAAACCGAAACACATCAAACAATGGGTTCCTCATGAATCTCTCCCTGCTCCAATATCAAATGCATATGCATATCAAAAGGAGTAGCCAAGCACAGGCATGTTTTAATAAGACGTTTATTCAAACAATGCATATGCCACAATTACAAGGGCAAAGAGGGCACTGTGGGATGTATTCTACCCAAATGGCACGTGTCATATTTTTAATGAACACAGTGACCATAGTATGCCTGCTAAAAACCAAATGGTTTTCTCGATAAGCCACATTTGGCCAGATTCTATGTTTCTCAAGACGTACACATTTTGCCGTAGTGTTTGGTTTATTCTGATTCATACGGCTCGTCGAGATGATGGAAGCTGATGGAAAGCAACCGTGTTCTCAAATAAGTAGAAATTTCATTCAATCCAAGCGTATGTTTCTACATCACAAAACGTAGAAGGATGTTGTAGATCGAGGAAGGATGATGATGCCGTATTGAAGTCGCCTTACGTACCTCTTCCACGCGCACAACGAATGTTTGAAGCTGTTAAACCCGTTCCTTCAGTACAAAATCCCACCGTGGAATCAATTCTAACCAGTATCTTGTTCAATCTAATTTTTTGTTCACAAATAATTCATAAGGCAGTCAGGAAATCGATTTTTTCAAATTCTCGTGTCAAATTTACTGTAAACTTAAACATGTTATTTATAAACAGTTGTTCCGAGAAAACAAGAGGAGCTCTTCCGTCACATAAATGTAGATTTGTGTGCATTAGACCGTGGGCATGAGAGAGGAAGTTGACAGATATAAGAATCGTATTATAAAGTATGAAGAGTCAGAGAATGGAAGTGCAGTGACCGTTAAAGAAGCTCAGGATGGTGATAGCACGTGCCTGTGAGAAAAAGAACAAACCCCAAATAAGACCGACAGTCAAGAGACAGAGCATGATTGAATGGAGAGTTCATCTCATCATCAATTTTCTTCTTCCCAAAATCACCTCCGAAGACAAACCCGTGTCCAAATCTTTGTTCACTCGATGTATTTTCACTAATGTTTGAAGCAATGAAGCCTTGATTTAATTTAGTACTTATTTATTTGTTTTTTAATGGGCATTGTAATTCGTATAAGTCTCATTTTTTCATAGATTAGAATTTGATTAATTATCTTTTGTGTTTTAATTAATTTCGCTTAATTCTGTAGACGTTTTTTTAATTGTTTTTTCACAATATATAATACTTAATTCAAATTGTTAATTTATATTTTTGTTTTAAATTATTTTCGTATAGCATTTAACTTTTCTTCGACTGCATTTAGATATGATTATGTTGTTTTCTTCTGTTCCAGCTGAAATTAAATGAACAACAACATATTGAACTTGAATATACAACAATATTTAAAATTGATTGCGCCATTAATGATCCATTTTAATAACGGTTTCTAATACCTAGACTCTTTTCACCTGATTTTTTATCGTGATAATGTAATCATTTTTACGAGCAAGTTTAGCTGTATCAGCTATGTGAGTGATTTTGTTTTTCGCATTATTAATAATGCTTGTTTCACATCTATTAAGACATCTAAAATGTTTGAATGTTTATCATATATTAATGGCAACACTATTTTAATAGACCAAGTGTCATTTGCATAAAAGTAAAGAAGCTTCAACAATAATGACCGTTTTTTGTTACTTTAAACCAATCGCAGCTTGAATGCAGTCTTAGCGAATACGTGTAATTTGCATTTTTACCATCAAGATTAAGTATTGTTTCGTTAATGAGTAATAGTTGATTAAGACTTTTCGTCACTGGTGTGACAATCGTGAATGCGAATATTGTTACGAATAAGAATTAATTGTTCTTCTCGTAGCTGCAATGCAAGACAAGTTTCTTCTACAGGAATTGTTCATGAGTTTTTTCACATTTCTTTATTTAATAGCGTTGTATCATTTCAACACCTAGTTTGTCGCTAATAATAAAATAATATTTATAACAAGTGACCGTGGTTGAGCTGTCACTAGTATGTCCTCATGCTTTTGTCGCATCTTCGATTATACCTTTAATAGTTGAGAGTTTAATCCAAAAATTGTTTTCATTGAATAGTAACCCAAGTAGCATAAACACATGAAAGATGAAAAAATTAAAAGAAATTATGAGATAAAAGGCACAACACAATTTGATAATGGAATTCACCCAATGTGGGCTATGTCTGGGCCCTTCTAAATGTGAGGAGGCCTCTTTAATTAAATGGAAACATAAATAAATTATAAGCAATTACAAAATGACAACTTATACCTCCACTTCTTGGGATGGCCTTAAAATTTATACCTATGTTGGAGAAACAGGTTGCAGGCTTGGATAACTGGAAAAAAATATCATGAAAAATGACTATAAATTTGACCACATTCTAACACTGGAACTTCCAGACCCCCAAGTAATATTGCTCATAATCAAAATATACCTCTACATCAAGGTTCCACTCCTAGAACCGATGTTCAGGGTTTCGTTGCTTGTGGTTTCGCCTTGGTTGGAACTCTGGTTTCCTACCACTTGCTTGGAAGAATGATGGGTTTTAGTATTGTTGGTTGGGCGGATCTTCCAACATATGGCCGAACGACTATTGGTTAGTGGAAATGAAAATAGATTATGTCGGTTGGCAGGTCCCAGGTTCAAAACCGCGGGACTCCCTTTTTTGGCTCCTCAATTTTTTAAAATTGGTGTGTTGTTGTGTTTTGTTACACAACGGTTTTTGGTTATACCTTATGGTTGAAATGTAGGGTTGCCCATTGGTGGGACGGTTGGCAAGACGGGCGGGTTCCAATATGTTATCACTCTGAAATTTCCAAAGGTTTTTCTAGCGTTAAAAATAAATATCAGAGGTAACTACAAACCTACTTTGGAGCTTAGGATCTAGCCTACCTAAACTCAAAGAGGTCTCTCTCTATATGATTTAACTTTGTTTATTTAATAGATTTTAGGCTAGTTATATATGCTTAATTTGGATTGGTTTCGATTGGTTGGTGGAATTAATGACTTAGATGAATAGGTGATTTTCCATTTTCCATTGGGCTATGGAGTCAATATACTTTGAAAAAAAAAACGAAGTCAAATTATAAAGAAAGTGTTACAGGGCAAGATACGTGAGCAATATTAGATCTCAAAGCTAAATGGTGAAGTGATTTTTCAACCGGGATCAAGGCGAAATTAAGAATTCCTTAAACCAAATAATGAATAAGGATGAAGAAGTCAATTGGGATCAAAGGGAAATTAAGAATTCTCTAAATCGGATATCAGAAGACAGAAATGTATAACAATTAAAAGTAGAGTGTAATGTTTAAGCAAATTATGCACTAATACTCCTCTTATAACATTTAAATTTGGAGCACATATAATTTTATGGAATACTTAGAAAAAGAACGTGAAAAATTGAAATTTATACTTCACTGAGATAGCTCAACACATGAATCCTGTAACGAAGTCTCTTTATAAATTGTTCAGTCTGTCGACTGGAAATTGGTACAATAACCCTTAGGCAAGAGATCAGTCAGCTACTGAGATATTCAAAAATCCACACTTGATCGAGCCTTTGATACTTCAAATACTGAAGTATTTATACAACATATTACAAAAATATCATGTCAAATGACTAGGATTTATTCTAGGAAAATAAAATATCTTTATGCAAAAAGATAGTGACACCTTTCAACTGTCTAATATCCGGCCCTAATTATTTTCTTGTTGTTTGTTCTTTCATCTATTTGTTTCTTTCACATTTTACAATAAATTATACCACTTATTCCATGTTTCTTCATCTGGGATTTTGACTTTCATTATCTTGTGGTAAATCTCCTTTGTTTATGTGTATTTAGTAAAAGTGTGTTTGACTAAAAAGACATGTTTAACTTCATGCAAAATAAAAGTGTGTCCTGGAGAGCACTTTGTATGAGTTGTGTTGTTGCTGGTGTAGATGTATCATCCCTGATAACAATCACTTTCTCTGTTTCAATTGTCTCTTCCTTCTTTGTTATTGGGTTTACTTTTGATTTATATCTGTACATAATCTTGAATTTATTGTCAGATGTATCTTCTACCGAGTAAGAGCCTTCAAATTCCTATCCTGTGGGTCTAGAGTAAGCAGGATGGAACTAGTATCAAGCTGCTCCTCCATCTCGTGGTTCCATTAATCACCTGCACAACAAAAATAAAACTACCTGTAATGAAAAAAAAATTTACAGGGAGTTGAGTGGGCTTCAGTGTTTTCTGCAAGTTCGACAGAGATAAGGAAATAACAGAATAGCGGGGTTTTATTTACTTTTCAAAGTTTGGGTGGTTTATCACATGTTGCAAGGGTTTTTTTGTGGTTTGGGAAGGAGGCACTGCGATAAAACATGGAGGTGCCGCATGGCAAGGGAGCGAGTGGAGAAAACCACTTATTTTTCACCCACCCCCCGCCCCCCCCTTTGGTTTTAAACATCGGATATTGGGGGTTGCAAAATGGATTATTCGCCATTAGATCTTCTGGTGGCAATCAAACGGTTGATGGGGTTTGTGTTTTCAAAAGGAAGTGGGGTCGGGAAAATGTTTAGGTAGAAGGTTTGAATCAATGTGGTTCAGGAAATATATTAAGCGGGGGGGGGGGGAGTTAAGTCAAAGGAAAGTGGGGCCATATTAATATATTTGTGCTTTTAGCCTAGTAAAAGTGGGTTTTTTTATTTTGCGCTTTTAATAAACATAAAGTTTTATTTAAGGGGGGAAGGGGGTTTCAGCAAGGGAAAGGGGATTTTCAAAGGGGAAAAGGGTTAGGATAGGGGGGGACGAAAAGGGAAAATGGTTTTTAGCAAGGGGACGGGATTTTCAAAGGGGAAAGGGATTTTTAGCAAGATGAAAGGGTTAGAAATATATTTTTGATAAGCATAATGATGCTTATATAACTTTTTGAAAAGTATTCTACCTACCCTTTTATTCATCCTAACATTTTTTCTTTCCTTTATTGGGTGCATTTAAGCTTACTGACCCTTTTATTTTCTTTTGATAAGAAAAATAACTTATTACTAACCTCATATCTTCCAATGGCTCAGATTAAACTTATGAGATCATTTTTACTCTCTACCTAGCTACTGATCTTCCAAGATTAAATGTTTTGGTCAGATTTTTATTCACTAACTATCATAACATAAAATTTAAAGTCATGAATGATCAAGATTAGATTGCATGATTATCATGAATTGTGGCATTTTGAACAAGCTTCACACAATTTATTTGCAAAATTAAAGTAGACTAAGAGTAGTGTAATTTGAATGTGCAACACTTTATGAATTTATTTTTGTTTCTTTTTTATGGGGTTCATATTTTATATCTTTTTTATTTTTCTTTCTTTCAGTCCTTTGATTATTCTATTAGGACATACCCTCTTTTAAATTTTCAATATGGGAAAACATTTGCAAAAATGCAAAGGTATGTACAATATTACAAGACTTAAAATAGCCAATTCAAAATTATGGTCCCTATTTTTATAGGACCCGAACACAATCCCACAAACCCTATTATATGGCACCTATTACATTTCTTGGGTGGGGCCTAGGTTTCCTCTGTCCCGGATCCATATGTATCATACGTATTAAATATAAATGGTATTTTATTGGTGCATTGGTCGTCTACCAACCCATTTTATAATATATTTTTTAATTTATCTTTATAATAACCATATTGGACAAAATGGTTCTGCCAAGTTTTATGGTCACTAACAAAATTAAAGAGGAAAAACAATTTCCTGTTTCAGTGGCTGGATTCCTTGCACCGAGACTTTTCCAAGTTGTTGCCTCGTTAGTGACTGTCATTCAGCCTAGATTGACCAAAACTTTGACTCACCGTAAATTTCACATACTAATTCAGATTGAGGTGCAGTTCGCACCATTGGAAATATTACAACAAGGTATTCGATTTGACCCGAGTTCCAATTTAATCGAGTGACTTTTATTTTGATCTTTTTCAAAGTCACTTATGAATATTGTGTATTTATGGAACAACCTACATCATTCCTCCCTAATAATGAGATTTTTTGCCGCCAAAAGCTTTATCAGTCAATTGGAAAATGAGTGAATTTCTCCCTCACTTTATATTTTTCAATCCAACAGGGATTACTTGGATAAATTCCCTTAAAACCAATATGAAGGTACTCCACATATCCACGTTTTGAAGTCCTAGTCCTCATGTCAAGAATGATTTCCTGAGGTCACTTGTATAAGTATTCGGGTGAAAATTCATCCATTGTAGGAAATTTTCCAACCTCTTCGAGGTTTATGATAAAATGACACTCATAAAGATTCAACTTTTCAACGTTCCTCACTGAGTATATTTGCATGTATGCTACCAGACCGAGACGAAACAAATTATCTCTAATATTTTCCAATATGATTAATGGGTCATATTGGATTGGTCTCAATTTATTTCCTTCCCCTTTCATCCATTATTTTCTTATGTGGATCAACACGCTATCTCCAACCTAGAATTGGTGATCAACCTATTGCTTGTCATGTCGAGCTTCATATCGAGCTTGAATTTTCTCCAGTTGATCCTGCACTACTTGGTGACTCATATGAATCCGCTGAATGAAATTTTTTGCCTTGTCCCTGTCATATGTCCCAATGGATTCTTCATCTATTCCAAAGACCATGTATAAGGGATCCTTTGGAAAATATCCAAAGCATGTCTTGAATGGTGAGCTCTGAGTGGATGGATGCACTTCTCGGTTGTATGCATGTTGTAAATAGGGGAGTTACTCGTCTGAAAACTTGTGATGCTTTCCAAAATGGCCACGTAGTAAATGTATTACTATGTGGTTGACAACCTCTGTCTATCCATCGGTCTGTGCATGGAATGATGTGCTCCTCTTCAGCTTGGTGTCCATTATTATCCACAAGTTCATCCAGAACTCTCCAAGGAAACAAGAGTCTCGATCAAACACAATGGATGTGGGAAACCAAAAATGGACCTGTACAAATTGGAAGAGGAGATGAGCAGTCTACTCTATAGTGAGCCATTTTTTACAAGGCATTAAGGCACACATTTTTCTAAATGAATCCAAAATGACACACAAGTAGGCATGTCCTCTCCTAGAAAAAGTAAAAAGGCCAAAAAAATCCATTGACACACTTTCCCATGGATAAATCAGAATGGGGAGTGGAGTGCGGAGCACTAGTTTTCTATTAGAGGGCTTTAAAACTGAACACAACACAAATCCCTTTACATATCGAGTCACAATATTTCTTCTATGATGCCAATACTAAAACCTTTGTAAATGATACAAATTTTTTTCTACACCAAAATGACCCGACACAAGAGAGATACATGCCAAGATGGTACAACAATTTTCCCTGAAAAATATAATTTTCTACCTACGATCCATGAGTCAGCTTTGCATAGATATTCTTAAAATATTCATCATAAACATACTATTCCGCATAAATTTAAAAATATAAAGAAGCATTTTGCAAAACTATAGATCAAAAAATAGGGGTGCAAGAAATCATATCTTCCACTTTGTTCCTGGCACCCTTCTTGTATTTTATTACCAAGTGAAACTACTAGAGGAATCCCATTCATATGAAATGACATGATTTTTGAAGGTTGGTTTCCGACTAGGGGTACTACAATTGTCGGTGATCTATGTGAATGATGGTATTATTTCCAATTAAATAGTTCTTCCACTTCTTCACACTTTGAACCAAGGCATACAACTCCTTGTCATATGTGGGATAGTTCACAAAAACTTGGGAGAATGTCTCTGAATGGTAACATACAAGTTTCCTTTATTGCATCAACACTACTCACATGGCGTAACCAATAACATTTTTCTCAATCTCAAAATGTTGCTGGAGGCCATCTAAGGCAAAAAATAGTGCAATATTGATATTCCCTTTCAGTGTATCAAAGGCTTTATGCAGCTTTATTCCCCACTCAAATATTTTTCTCACACTTGTCAATGCCTGCAAGGGGGTTGCAATGATGAAGAATTTGGAAATGAACCTTATCTAGTATAGCACTGCACCCAAAAAGCTGTGAACCTCTGTAACATTGGTGGGTTTAGGGAAGTTTACAATCACATCAACTTTAGAAGGATATATTTCTAATTTTCCATCTCCAACAATGTGACCTAATTAAATCAAATAGTTCTTAGGAAACTCACACTGACATACAGTTTTTCCTTTTGTAAAACATGAAGAACATTTCTAACATAACTCACATGATATTCCCATGTCCTACTAAAAACAAGAATATCACCAAGATACAAAAGTAAAAAAATCATCAAGATGGCCTAAAAATATAATTCATCACCCTCATGAATGTGGCAGGAGAATTTCATATTCCAAAAGGCATCACTAACAATTCAAACAACCCCTATTTTGTCTTGAAAGCAGTCTTCCATACATCCTCTTCTGCAATGCTGACTTGATGGTAGCCACTACACAAGTCCAGTTTTGTGAAATACACAACATTTTTCAATTGATATAATAAATCATCAATGTGAGGGATAGGGTATCAATTTTTCACTGTTATTTTGTTTAGTTCTATGTATTCCACGCATATCCTCCACATGCCATCATTATTTAGCACCAACACAATAAGTGAACCACATGGAGAATAAATTTTTCTTATGACCCCTGCGCTCATTAATTCCTACACTTGATTCTTGATTCCTCCATATCAATGGTTGAGAAAATCTAAATACCAATATTTGGTAAAAGATGATCATGTTGCAAGTGGATCTCATGTTGGATTTCACGTTTCAGAGGAAACCCACTTGGTTCTTGAAAAAGCTCATTTTAGGTAGAAACAATTTCATAAAATTTCTTTTTTTTTAAGTGGGATCACAACCTTGGAAAGATTTATATGCCTCCTCATATTTTGCTTTCAAAACCATGAGCATGCACCCTTTGCTAGAATTTACCAATATATTCATGTGACGTGCACTACAAGAATAGCATTGATCTTGTTACAATGAGTTGTAACAATGTATTCCACCTCATATTTTGTGATATGGCATATTTTTTCATGGTGAAAGAAGATTTATTTCCTATCATACAAATATGGACTCTCCAATACAATGCCACAGATATCCAAAGGTACAATATCATGATCAACCTCATCTAATAGTTTGGACGTAATAAAAATATAGCCCTACATTGTTTGGTTACATGTAATTTGGATTTATCACACACCCAACTAAGACGGCAAGGGTTAGGATGAGGCTTGATTTCCAATCCTAATTTCTTAACCAAGGATTTTAAAATCAAGTTTACTTGTGAGCACATGTTAAACAAGGTTTCTACTTTAGTATGTTTCATCACAACTCTAATGTGGAACAATTCAGTCCTATTCTGTTCATTAACAAGAGACTCATTAGAATTACTTGTACTTTCATGTAATTTAGAATTTTCACTATCATGAAGAGAAAGGTTATCTTGTATGCCCATTTTTGTGATCTATGTTTCAGCACCGAAATTGGATCGAAGGTCCTACTCCATGGTTTCCACCATATTTCCCTTTCCCTTTATGCCAAATCTCTTTGGCTTCAACTCCATATGCAACTTCCAAAAATGTTCATCATCATGGCCTTCCTTATTGCAATGTGTGCATGTTGGCTTTAGGGGTCCTGACCTAGGTTCACACGTTAAGGTTTGCCAACAAACCCCTATACTACTGGCCCTTTCGGCAGTGACCTGCTTGCACAGTTCAAAGTCTCACCTGAAGCAGTATGGGAGGGCACTAGAACCAGGTTTCTGCACCCAGAAAGAGGGTAGGTAAGCCAAGCCACACGCAGCACACACATCTATGGGAATGGAGCTAGTTTGTAGGCTTAAATAGATACACGGTGCACACAGTATTACAAATCTAGATCTTAGGTCCACATCCACATGCGTTCAACCCAACAATGATATAAATTACAGTATACACAGTAGACTAGATAGCATATCCTATAGATAAACACGAAAAATAATACAAATAATTTGTACCTTATCACAGATCTACCACAGAGCGCAGATTCATATAGCAGTTAGATCTCAGAACCAAATATCAGCAATACTTTTCATATATTATTAGAAAATTCTTACATAACCCCAAATCCCACTTGCACACATAGCCAGCAGGTTCTGCACACAGCAGGACAAAGGATATCCGCGCACATAGCCAGTAGGAGTCCAACCCAAATACCTGAAACCCAGAACTAACAATCAGCACTTAGCATTCACTTCTATTCATCTCCTCACTATCGACTCAAAAAGACTTACTATTTATACCAGTTTAGCCTAGACTTACCATGGTCAGCAAACTGTGGTTTGCGGACTTCTGGTTTTACCTATTTACCCGCTTACAATGTATTGGGGCTTTTATCTGCCCTATCACCCTTGTGCTAGACTAAATATAATTAAAATAATACAAAATTGGACCAGCTTTCATCAGTGTGCGATACCCTGCTCCAACAGTCCCCTAACACAATCTTGTGACTCATCCTGAGTCACTACGGTGGTGGAGCCTCCACCTGTGCACGTAATGCCTCAACAGCTGCAACCAGTGGGGCCAAGAATTCTAGGCTTTGCGCCGTAGTATTCTGCGCAATATTGACTAAATTTTACGATGTTGGACCTTCTGTTGCAATGGTGACATTCTCCAGTGTCTGATTGAGTCTTTTTACTGCAGCATCTACGTCCTAAAAGAATTGAAGGGCCGTGGTAGACCATAGCTTAAATCTGTTTTCGATGGCATCCTTCTTGTGTTGAAGTTCCTCAATCTCAGCTTGGAGGACCTTGCTGGTCCTTAAACGGGCGATGTACTGTGCTGGGATCAGAGTGGCGATGGTAGCCCCGATATATTCACATTCTTCTTCCTTCTCACGGAGTTCCTGATTAATTTTTCGCAGGCTCAGATCATGTTGAACCTTCGTCCATAGCTACAAGGTGGTCTCCAGTAACTGCACACCTTGAGCAATATATCCCATAATGGTGTTCGTGGTAGTCGTGACTAATGCAGCTCATTGAGCCCTTACCTCCAAAGGCGTCTTAGGTTGTAACTTGGCCTGAATATCATGGATTTGCTGCTCCATCTGTGTCTTGAAGGCCTGTAGCTCTATTCAGGAAGCCTTCAATGCAGTCACCAGTGCTTTGATTTTAGCTCGCAGGGTGGCATCGGGTGATATGTCTGCTGCTATTTCTGTATACACCTGGTGTATTTTTGTTTCTAGTTCGGCTTGCTGGGAGACTACGAGAAGCACGTCGGCGTTTTGTTGTGCTATTGTCTTCTCAGCCGTACATAGTTGCTGATGTACTAGTTGGTCGCGATGGAAAATTTCATGGAAAACTGCCATGTGGATATCCCTTACTAATTCATATGGGAGCTGGGCAAGATTCAGCTGTATGCCTGAGCCTGCTGGGAGATGCATTACCGAGTCTGAAAGTTCCATGATAAGAGTAGCAATGGGGATCATACATAGATGCCTTTCTTCTGTAACTAGTGCGAGTTCGCTAGGAGACGGAGGGTTTCTTCGTTGGGTGATGCTTATTTGCAAAGTATTTGTTTTTAATTGTAGAGTGTGCAGCTCTACTTGAATGGTGTCAACTACATGTTTTTGTTGCTCTCCTAAAGCTACCCATTTCTCTTATGTGGCCAATGTAACGTCATCCACAATCTGCACAAGACCCCCACTAGTCAAGGTGACTGTTTCATATTTCTTTGGTCGCTGGGGCCATTGCTTCTTCTGAGTTCTTTGTACCGGCTTCCCTGTTCGCTTGGTACCCTCGGCACTGATATCCTACGGCATGGCCTGGTTGGTAGCTGTAGTATCCTTGTTGTGATGTTGTGTGGAAGGAATGGTCATTGTGACTGCGGTGCCAGCATCCATTCTCATTTATCCGCTTGGGCCTGTAACATCTATGCTTGTATCCACAGTACTCTTCGTAGGGTTTTTGAAGTCGATCTTCCAGGCAGGTGGCCATTGTGCAATCACCTCATCAATCTTCTGCTCTGTTACCATATATGGAAGAGTCATCCAGCTTTTATTCTTAAGACTATAGGTTTGACTATGGTGCATTGTGACCTAGAACTTGGGGATACCCTTGTATCTATTGTATATTATAGGAGATAGTAGTGGACACGAATTGATGGTTGCTACTACATTACCCTAGAAAAGAACCCAAAAGACTTGGTTATCCTCCAATCATTGTGCATCTTTGGAATCCCATAATTGAGTGTATCGGGCTCCTTCACACATGCCCAGATTGAGCAGGGGGGTGATTGATTCCTTGGGTGCTTCCCATGCGACGAGTTCGATAAGAAACAACAACCAAGAGTAGCAAAAGGCTTTTCCTTATTCTTGTGATTTGTGGACATTGGAAAGAAATTTGTCTCGTAAGTGTTGTGCCCAATTGAAGCAGCCCCCCTTGGCACACTGACCTGCCACCCGTATGACATACGCAGGGACCGTTGCAACTTAGCATTTTCACATTAATTTGGAGGCTAATATCTGCGTACCAATTCGCGTAGCTCGATCACTGATGGAATCAATGATAAAACCTCTCTTATTTTTCTTTACATGGTAGGCCTACCGAACTGTGGTCACAATTTACCCCTCATATTTCCTACCCACTTTATCCATGGGGTGTGGTCCTTACATGGGGAGACCAGTTACTATGTGGATTAATGCAACATCAATGGGGAATATTTCATGAATCCATAAACAATCGTCATGAATCAGGGCAAGAAACTGTCGGGATAACTGATTTGTGACATTGTAATGGCCAAAGTGGGGCATTCATAAAAGATTCAGGATCCCAGATTTGGCCATTCTACATACCCATTGCTAAGGGATGACTATGACTCAGTCAGGTGCATGGACTGTCTCGAAATACAATGCGGGAGCCAGATCAGGGAATTTTGCGTAATTTGTTAAGTCATGATCATCAAATTTAACCTCATAAAGCTTTCCGCTAGGATCACCAATGACCGGGACCCTCATAGCGGTTAGCGGTGTCTATAAGTAAGTGATCAGGCATCTAAATTTTGTGGTTTTCAGGTCGATGTCCTTCGTAGCCGGATAAATGGGGGTAACCAGTTGATTGGATTAGCTGGGAGGACCTCTTCTGGCCCAGGCGGGGCATGAGATGACTTGGGTGTTCTTGGCGATGTCCTCGGCTTTCTCGCAGCCCATTTTGCAGTCTTCGGAGGCTTTTTTAAGCTTTGGGCTGGTTCTTCGCCTTTTCTGGTAATGGGGGTTATGGGTACGTCTTCTTCCTCAGACTCGATCTCCATGACTTCGTCACTTGCTTCCTCCATAGGTACCGAAGATTCCAAGGGGCTGGTAGTTGTTTCTCTTTCCTGGAAGATGAATTCGGCTCTTGGTTCGCTACTTGCAGGGGGGTTTCGGGCAAACATGATTGACATAGTGTAGACCCAAATGCTCTGATTGTTTACGACTACGGGGTAGAAGTTATGCAACTGAGATAGAATTGTGATCTGGGCCATCCCAGTGGTTTTATAATGTCTTTCATTGTCCAACGGCTCGGTAAAATCTACGTAGGACTTAGGACTTTCCCCACGTTGCGCTATGAAGTTTCGAGTGACCGTTTCCTCCAACGATAATTTTTTTTTTTTACTAGACATTATAATGCTAACGGCTAGTTTTTGCAACCCTAGTGTGTTTGGAACTTCTATTGACTTAATCATCTTGAGCGATGGTGCATCCTCCCCCAACACAGGCTTGTTCCCTTGGGGTTCTAGGGTCAAGGATCTGTATGTCATACTTGTGTCATCTTGATAAGCTAGCATCGCAAATCGTAAGACCAACCTAGTTCAACATGCTTCCCATACCTGGAAGGTTTGCCGTTGTAGTCCCCACCACTGTGCTGGCACACCCCATAGTGTCATTTTAAGGGCTCCCAACCTTCATTCCCTCATAACCATGGCTTCAAAGGCTTGTAGGAAGTCCTCCACATATTCCAAACCGTCAAACTGGGGCAGATCTCTTACCTCAGCTAACATGTACCTGATATTTCTGGTAGTTAGGAGGCATCATAATGTGGAGGTGTTTTGTAATCGACGTTGCCAATGTTGCAGCTCCTCGTCTAAATTAGAAGGGTCCTTATTATCTTGATTTCCAGTGGTGGTACCCCTGGTCGCAGGATTGATTTGTTCGCCATCCTGTGTGGATAATTTGTAGAGGTTATCTCTTTCTTCGTTCCCGTGGACTATTTCTGTATACCTTTCCTCCTCGGTAGGGTCTAATGGGATGATCATGCGTAGTTCATTATTCTCGAACATCATATTTCATTTTTTTAAGTTTATGATACCTACCATGTCGATCGCCCAATCCAAGCCTAGAAGGGCTGGGTAGGGGTCAATATCTTCTACTATTTGGATAACTTCAAAATCAGCTCGTACCCAATTCCAAAAATGTCCACTACTACTTTTGATAATATTCCCAACGGTACTATCTTTTGTTGATTATCCATGCATAGCTATACAGCGGACCATTCGAGCTTAGGCTCACCCATCCACTGCCAAGTCTTCTTAGGGATCACGTTCGCATATGATCCTAGATCAAGGATAACTTGATCTATTTTAAAGTCTCCAATTTGCACTGTCAACCGCATTTCCCGTCCTGTTCATTTCTTCTGTCTGTATAGCTGGTGCACATTGTGTATTTGTGTGCTAGAAGGGGTCTTCTTTACGCACCCATCAATCAACTCCTGAAGAATTTCTATGGCTTTTTGGTTGCACAATAGTTTCATACACGCTTGCAAGAATGGTTTGACCTCCTCCCTTCATTCAGTGTGATACGCTCCTTTTCTTCCATGATCACCACCCATCGTAATCATGGGGTTGAGTTCCTCTATCGCAGCTTCTTTTATTAACCCTTCTTGGACTGATCCTGCCTCATGAGGTTCTCTTTTCATCCTCTACACATTTTGTGTAGGGTTCTGCTACTTCTCCTGAACCCTTGCTACTAGAATCAGGCACTCCTCAATCGAATGATCCCACTATCTAAAATACCAATAGGTCTGCCAAGTTGGGTTTAACCAGTCTCGTGAAAAATGGCCTACTACCCCACAGTTGTAGCAAATCAGTTGACCTCATCCTCAACTGGCGCTACCTCCGTAGCCCCTGCCTTGGGCTGGGAACCCCCTCTTCCCTCGGGAGATCTGGGCGAAGCTCGATCGGACCGAACCCGGAATATGCTTTCCTGTTTAGTCAGTAAATCGTATGTGTGGCAGGTATGCTCATCATGGCCATCTGATCTGGAGAACCGACACCATGGTTAGTTAAATTTTGGGCCGTATGTGGTCTTGTGAGGGCAGTGGCTAGTGTCGTGTAGCCCGGTAATGCGGCAATCATCACACCATAACATTGACCCACTAGATCCCGTGGCCTCCTTAGGTCAAAAGGGATTGGGTGCTCCAGTCTGTACATATGCAACAAGTAATGGACAACTATCGTTGGTGTGTCTATTGACCCAACATCGGATGCACCATTTTTTGGGGCTCGCTTCTGGCCCTCACTCCTTGCGCAGATTCTGGATCTCCATATGCATTGTTTCTAGCTGACCTTATATCTATTGTACCCCCGACTATCTACATCCCTAGGGGCAGCTTCTAGCTTCATAGCTACTTCCAATGCTTTCTCCTGTGTTTTGATAGATTACTATCCCATAGGTACCCATAAGTGAGGTAGCAGCATAGCAATGAACCATTTTGTGTGTTTTCGTTCATCATACTGGAATCCACCTTCCCTGATTGCTTTCTTTAACCTCTGATTTTCTTCCTATACATACTCAGATGGTCCCTACTTCATGTATTTTAGTTCGTTGACTATCTGCGAATAGGACTTAGGTTTTTTGAACTACTGCTTTAGTGCCATTTTGATCTCATCAATAGTTGCATGTGCATGTTGTCCAATGTATTTCATAGACCAATCCAGAGCTCTTTCCTCGAAAGCCAGAGATAGTTGGGCCTGCTTCACCTAATCACTTGTAATGTTTTACACCATCCATATTGATTCAGCAACAAACCAGAACCTATCCATATCCTCATCACCTGCACCCTTCAAGGTAGGTAGTTTTAAATTCGCAGCCATATCTACCTTCTTTTTGGCATTCTGGCATTACCTGACTACTCTTTCAAAATGCTCCTGGTCCTGGCAATGGAACCATTTGTTGGCTTTAGAGGTACTGGCCTAGGTTCGCACGTTAAGGTTTGCCAATAAACCCCTGTACTACTAGCCCTTTAGGTAGTGACCTGCTTGCACAGGTCAAAGTCTCAACCGAAGCAGTATGGGAGGGTGCTAGAACTAGGTGTCCTCACCCAGAAAGAGAGCAAGTAAGCCAAGCCACATGCAACACACAGATATATGGGAACGGAGCTAGCTCGTAGGCTTAAATAGATACACGGTGCACACGGTATTATAGATCTAGATCTTAGGTCCACATCCATGTGTGTTGGACCCAGCAATGATATAAATTACAGTATATGCAGCAGACCAGATAGCATATCTTATAGATAAACATATCAGATAATACAGATAATTCGTACCTTATCACAGATCTAACACAGAGTGCAGATTCATGTAACAGTTAGATCTCAGAACCAAATATCAACAATAATTCTCATATATTATCAGCAAATTCATACATCACCCCAAATCCCACCTACGACACAGCCAGTAGGGTCCACACACAGCAAGACAAAGGATCTCCGCGCACACAACCAGCAAGATTCTGTCCCAAATACCCAAAACCTAGAACTAATAATCCGCACTTAGCATTCACTTCTATTCATATCCTCACTATCGACTCAAATAGACTTACTATATATACCAATTTAGCCTAGAGTTACCAGGGTCTGCAAACTATGGTTTGCGGACTCCTGGTTTTACCTATTTACCAGCTTACAACGTATTGGGGCTTTTATCCACCCTATCACTCCTGCGCTAGACTAAATATAATCAAAATAATAAAAAAATTCAAACATCTTTCATCAGTGTGGGAGACCCTGCTTCAACAGTGCAATATGGCTTTGCTCCTTCTTATTTCTTGTTTATAGCTACCTTATTTTCCTTTCCCTTTCCTTTTCCTTCGAAATTTCCATTATGGGGTTTGAAATATTATTTCTTTGATTTATAATTTTTTTCATTCTTTCCCATTCTTTCAAGGTGAGTGGCATTTAAATCATCCACATCAATAGTAGTAGGCTAGAAAAAATCAAAAATTTCCCGTTGTAACTATGTAAAGAACCAACATATTTTGTTACAGTTTCTCTTGAATCAAGTGGAATGTTCAAATTCAAAGCTTGTTTCCTAAACTCTTCTGTGAATATTTTTACATTTTGAACCTTTCCTTGTCTCAAATATTGTCATTCCATTAAATAATTTTTTCGATAACCTATAGGATAAAACTACTCTTTTAATGGACAAACAAAATTGGACCAAGAATAAAAGATATTACCCAAGTTTTTGCTACCTTTTTGCAACTTGCTCGCCCACCAAATGAGAGTGGCACAAGTTAGCCAAAGAGATTCTAATTGGATATTGGCCTCATCTTCCTTGATCTTTTGAATTTGACAATAGAACTTAACCTCTTTGATAAAATTGTTTAATTTATCTGCACTACATTCTTCGTTATATGTGGGAAAATAAAACTTTACATCTATCTTAAAAAATGGCTTCTTAGATGTATTTTTATGGTTCCTGTTAGAATGATGAGAAGAGGAAGAAGAAGGATTGTCACTGGTCGATGGAAATGGAGGAGGCCCTTCTCCTCCACCTCCATGATGTACAAAGGCATGATCATCAAACCCTTTCTTCTCATGATTGATTTTCTTCTCATATTCTGCAAATAACTTTTCAACTTTCTCTGCCATGGTGACAAAGATCTTGTGATAAATTCGTATTATTTCACTCGTGCAACCTCCTCTACCATGTTCTGCCTTCATTTTGCATCCCCCACTTCAGGATCAAAGGATTTTATTTTTCCTTCTCCTATTTGGAGCATATTCCTGGTTAACATTCACCCATGCAACTCATATCAAAAAGACCTGCTCCGATACCAAACTTGATCCAAATCCTTTTAGTTCAAGGATGCATACAAAATTTCACTTAAAAGAGTATGTAACCGAGTAGCATAAACACATGAAATATGCATAAATGAAAAGCAATCATGATATAAAAGGAACACGACAATTTGATAACATAGTTAACGCAATTAGGGTTATGTCTTTGGGCCCTTCTCAATGTGGGGAGGCATATTTCATTAAATAGCACCTTATACCTCCACGGGAGAAACAGATTACGCAGTTGGATTCCCGGTGAAAACAGATTACGCGGTTGGATTCCCGGTGAAAACTCATGAAAAATGACTATAAATTTGATCACATTTTGACAGTAGAACTTTTGGACCCCTAAGAAATATTTCTTGACATCAAAATATACCCCTGCATCAATATTTTTCTCCTAGAAGCCAGCGTCAATGCTCCATTGGTCATGGTTCCGCATTGGCTAGAACTCCCCTCTGATCCACCTTGCTTGGAAAAAAGATGGGTTTAAGTATTGTTGGTTGGGAAAACCTTCTAACCTATGGCTAAACAACCTGTTGGTTGGCGAAAATGAAAATGGGTCATGTCGGTTAGGAGGTCCTAGGTTCCAAAACGTACAACTCCCATTTTTGGCTCCTCCATTGTTTAAAATTGATGCATCATTTCATTTTGTTACCTAACGATTTTTTGTTATACACTATGGTTGGAATGTGGGGTCGCCCATTGGTGGGCTGGTCAACAGGCCAAGCACATTTGAATCTCGCCATGCCTATTAGATGGCGTTTGTTACATTGGTTGGGAGGGTAGCTCATCTCCCATGACCCTGACCCATATATATTCTATATATCAAATATAAAGGTTATTCGGTTGGTGGCTCACCAACTAAATTTTTTATATATTTTTTAATTTATTTTTATAATAGCCATATTGGATAAAATTTTCTCGCCAAGTTATTAGGGTCACCAAAAAAATTAAATAGGTGACAAATTTTCCCAAATTTCTAGTAGCTAGATTCCCCGTGTCGATAATTTTCCAAATCGTTACCTCATTAGTGACAATTGTTGGGTCTAGTTTGACTGAAAATTTGACTGGACATAACTTTCACACATGAATTTGGATTGAGGTATCGTTACCTCTATTGGAAATCTTGCAATAAGATCTTCGATATGATCTTAGTTCCACTTCAATATAATGAATTTTATTTTAATATTTTCCAAAGCCACTTATAAATCTTGAGTATTTCTGGAGTGATCCAAGATCTTTTGCTTATAGATGCATAAATAATTACATATGAAAGAGCATGTTGACCAGGAAAATTAAAGCACACATAAACGAAGAGAAAAATAAGATGAAAGCATGAAAATATGACAGCAAGAGTTGATAATGGATTTTGTCCAATTTGGGCTACATCTCTAGGCCCTACTCAACAGTGGGGAGGCCTTCATTCATTAAGTGGAAAAAAGGAGTACAAGTAAAATTACATAAAGCAAACTTATACCTCCAATATAGAAAATGGCTTGAAAATGGGGAGGTCTGGTGTAGAAATGAACATCATCATTGAGTTCTTGTTGCTGAGAGGTGTAAAATTGACAAAAAAATTGTCTAAAACTGATACTCGCAAGTTTTTCATCCTAGGGAATATTTTTGATGCCCATCAATATTCCCTAGGCATGGCTCCACCCCTCTGGCCCACTCTTGGTTCCACTCCTACTCCACTACTCTGCTTGGGTGCACTGGCAAAATAAATATTTTTATACAAATTTCTGGGCGAATTTTACCACAGGAGGTTGTTTGGTGTATTGGTTAAAAAACGAAATTCATTGAGGAGAGGTCAGGGTATCAAATACCACCCTTCCATTTTATTTATATGTCATAACGTATATAGTGTGGTGGGTAGGTCTTCTCCACGTAAGCCAACCCAGCTGCACCCCATCTTGGTATATTACTCCATTGTGGTGGTTGTGAGGGTGGCGGGTTTGAGAACCCGCCCCCCAATAGATTTTTTTTTTAATATGGTGTGACGGTTTCGGGGTGGCGAAGTTGGCAGCCCACCTGCCAATTAAATTGATATGATACAGTTTGTGGTGTGGTGGGGTTGGTGGCTTTCCACCCATTTTTATATTTTTTTTTAGATTTTTTAAACCATACCCTTTGTTTTGAAAATTCTCAAAACCGTAGGTTATTAAGAAAATTAATTACCCAAAAAATTCGCCTGCTTCTTGGGTGTTGGGTTCCCTATCAGTTGATAGTGAAATTGTAGGACACTTAAACTTGGCCCGCTACCCAAATTTGACCACAAATTTGACTTGCTATAAATTCTCCATACGGTCTCAGATTGGAGTGTCATTCACGCCGTTGGAATCAGGGTGACGAACACTTCAATTCGAAACTGGTTTGAGAGTAATCTGACCACTTTTATTTTTGAGCCATTCCTAATGCCACTTGTACTTGTACCAAGGAGATCCACTTGGATCACTGTGTATGAGTCTATGCCTCGCACTATTATTATTACTTTGGGAAAAAAATTGTACAAGATATCAGAGGTACCATTTCCTACTACCATCTCTTGGATCACTGTGAAGCAATGTAGCAAGATGATTTCCCACATCGAGAAATTTGTTTTCCTTATGATTCACCAGATGGGAAAGAAGAATATTATGGCCATAGAATCTATATAGGGCTTATCCACATGACACATACATATTGACAAGGTCTTGGAGGAGTACAAGGAGATATTCACGTAATCCACATGGGTACCTCTACAGTGTCAAGTCAAGCATTCCATCGATCAGACCCCGGGCACGCTGCTACCTAATGCACTGATCTATTGAGGATCTATTCTAGAAAATGATTAAATTAAGAGGATGATTCAAGATTTTTTGTATAAAAGGCACATCAGGCCAAGTTCATCGTCGTGTGGGTTCCCGATTGTGTTGGTACAAAAGAAGGACAAGATCTTTAGAATTTGTATTGACTATCGGGTGCTAAACAATATCATTGTCCGGAATAGGTATCCAATCCCACAAACTGATGACCTTTTGGACCAGGTCAAGGGGGAAAAATATTTGAGCAATATTGAATTAAAATCTAGTTAACACCAGGTACCAATCGATTCCTCAAACGTGTGGAAGACTTCCTTCAAATGAAAGGAGGGCCTTTTTGAATGGTTGGTCATGCCTTTCAAGTTGATGAATGCCCCTGCAACCTTCATGAGGCTGATGGAAAACCTCCTGTGACCCTTCAAAAATTCATTCATGGTGGTGCATTGGAATGAAATCTTGATCTTGAGCCAGAGTTTGGAAGAGCACCTCCACAATATTAAACAAGTCCTCCAAACCCTGCAACAACATAAGTTGTGTGCTAATTTGGAGAAATGCACTTTTTGTATGACCGACGTCCAATATATGAGATACATCACTAGTGATTTGGGTGTGCATGTGGACCCAAACAAGATACAAGTCATTTAGGAATGGCAATCCCCAGCCGCCCTAATAGAGCTTCACAAATTTATGTGTCTTTCCAACTTCTACCACAGGCTCATGTTGGGGTTCTCTCATATCACTTTTCCTTTGAGTCAAATCATAAAGGGATGAGCGAAAGAAATTTTCTTTTCATCCAAATACCAATGAAAGGAATTTTCTCTGCACTAGTGCTCACATTATTAGACATGCAATAACCATTTGTGATTGAGACAGATTCCTTCAAATATGCTATTGGTGAAATTCTTACTCAGGAAGGGCATCTAGTGGTGTATCATTGTGAGACACTTTAAGACACAATCTAAAATTATCCCACCTATGAAAAATATATGTATTCCATTGTGCATGAATTGGACAATGGAAGAATTACATTCCGGGGAAGGAAATAGTCATCCACACAGACCACTGACCCCTGTAGTTCATATAGAAACAAGGGAAGTTGCAAAACGATAACCATAAAAAATGGGCCACATACAAAAAATGTTTCAAACTGAAAAATCCGACTACCAGTCATGGCGCTGACCACTATTCTCAAATCTTATGGGCACAAAAATTCATGGTGGCTGCATCTTGACAAGTACGATCAAGAATTCTGTAACACATAATAGACACTCTTGGAAGGCAAACAAGTTCCAAATTTTCAACTCCAAGAGGCACTGCTATACCGCATGGGACAACTTTGTGTTCCTTCAAGTGAGCATGCTAATATTATTTTGTAGGCACACTATATTCAAGTTGCTAGACATTTCAAGGTAGAGAAAATAGTGGGAGTGCTGCAAAACTATTTTTATTGGTCAAACCTTCGACATGATGTTTGGAAGGGCATGAGGTCTTGCATTGTCCACGCTATTTAAAAACCGACCATCATGAAGAAAGGCATATATACTCCTTTGCCTACTTTTAGTTTATCTTAGGATTCCATATCCATGGATTACATGCCGAGTCTTCCTTCTACTAACCATGGAGACAACTGTGTTTTCATGGGTGTCGATAGATTCTCTAAGATGGCCCATACTGGAAACCTGCAAGAAGAGTATCACGACAATATTTAGTGTTAAGATCTTATTTAAATGAGTGTGGGTGCACTTTGGGATCCGAGAGTCCATATCTCAGATCAGGACAACAGGTTCATAAGTACATTCTGGTCAAGTATCTGGTCGATGTTGCATACGAAGCTCACTAAATCCATGACCTTCCACCCACAAACTAATGACCAAATAGAGGTCATCAACAGAATGATTGTACACATTATGCACATGTACAACTAAAATCATCATTGAACATTGGATGAAAGCCTCCCTTATTTCTAGAACAACTACAATAGGTCTCTCCATAGCTCAAATAACCACAACCCCTTTAGGTGGGGTTTAGATTCGAGCCACTATGTCCCATTGATGTGGTCATACCATTAGCAGCAACCTAGGAAGATTCAACTCATGTCCATTCCGAAGCTGAGAGGGCTAACATATTCATTGATCACATTCAAAATATCTTCCAGTAGGTCCATGTCATATTGGACAGAGACATTTCCAAGTACAAGCACCAACATGATCAACATCATGTTCTACACAAGTTCCAAGTGGGAAACAAAGTTTGGTTGCATTTTTAGAATTAATTCCTTGTTGGGCCCCATCGTAAGCTTCACCAACTCTAATATGGGTCTCACGTTATCACCAATATTGTAGGGGACAATTCCTTCAAGCTCAACATTCGACCATTCCTTGGTGTGCACTCAATGTTCAATGTGGACTACATTCGGTCATACTTTCCACCATCACTTGACACATCCGATATTGCATAACAACTCACACCAATGAATTTAAACCTAGATTTCATGGAACACACTACAAATTATTGGATGATGGACACATAGATCAATAACACTCATTAATAGAATATCTAGCTATATCAATTTGTCAAAGCACTCCTTCACCAGGAAAATGGTTCACGAGGGACCAGGTTCAACAAAAAATTTCTCACCTTATGGAGGCTCTGCATGCAATGTGGACCATTTATTCCTAATGATGGAGGAGTGATGTAGGTGGAAACTGCTGGCCACCTTCCTATTCTTCTTATACCTCTATTTAGTTTCATTAGTTTCCTATTTTTAGCAAATTTTTGGGTCTTGAACTTTCAGATCAGTTTTGACTTCGTAAACCACATTTGTTTTTAGTTCCGCAGTAGACCCATAATTGTGGGCCTATGTAAAATCATGTCATACTAAGATACATATTTCCAATGCAATATTGTAAGCACAAAATAGAGACAACATGACCAAGTTACGACCCCGGGAAGTTGGTTTCCCTACTAACGCCAATGAGGGCCACAATTCTTGGCGTTCCATTTCTCGGGGTTAGGGTTTTGGTTGTTTATGGTTTTTATTTTTATTTTAATAATAAAATTTCCCTTGAGCCTCATTGTAACACAATTTAGAGGCATATAACTACCCCATATATTCTCAGCTATATGCCACCATCGCCTGAGCTAGCTTATTTCCATTTTATATGTAAGCATATTTCAGTTCTTTGATGTTAATGAAATGAAGTTTTCTTTATGCTGCATCTCTTGACACCTAATCCTATGGGATGGGTGTGCACATGTAATATTGTATATTATTTAATATTAGGAAATAAGGAAGGCCAAGAGTCATTGGGAGATGAATACCAATAGCCTCACCTCCATGTATAAATACATATGCATTCTTCAGCTAAAACACATTCTGATTTGAGGAGTTACCTCCTGGTCTAACATGGTATCAGAGACAGTCCCACTATTGGCATTTTTGCCTGTGGTGTAACTCCCTCTCCTTTGCTCAATCAGTTTTTAATAATAGTTTTGCTGCTCCTACTTATTGCTAGACTGTTATTCTGCATTTTTTTTCTCTACATAACTCTGAAATTTGCAGCTCCTGAAGATTCTGCAATCCTGCAGTTCCTGGAACACTGCAAGTTGCAGCCTCCCTCTGCAGTCCTGCAAAGATCCCATTCCTAATTTTTTTGTAACGGCCTCTCGGCCTCCCTTTCTCCTTCACTCCCTCACGACCTGTGCTCCCTCACTGCTAACTCTCCCCATATACCAACGCCCCCTCACTACTAACTCTCCCGACCATAATACACTCTCCATAATACCACCCCTCCTTCATAATATTCAATATGGCCCAACTGTTATACGGTGGAATTATCAACTGTGATATGTTGCTCTGGTATCATATTCATATAATACATCACCGGCGTCTCCCATCCCATTCCTATGCCTATCCAACAAACATTTCAATCCGGAAAATGCTCACAGACTTACCCCCTCCTCACTGTAATACACAGCACATCGACACCCTTCTCCACTACTGCTGCTCCCTCCCTCGCGGCTTCAAGCTCCTACGCTTGCATCTCATAGTTTAGCGCTCTCCCCCAAAAACTCTACGCCCGCTTTTTCTCCCTGCCGCTTCCCCTTACCTGCTATTCCAACGCACAGCTCTCTCGACCTGCGTCTCACCTCTCGGTGCCCACTCTACGCGTCTCAAACCCATACGCTCTCCCATCTCATTTGCGTTATCTTATTTACAACACCGCCACTCCATAACACGAATACCGCTCTATTTAATACCTTAATACCACTGCCCATTTCATAATACGGCCATACTCCCATACTTCCCATATGCCCATACGCCCATTTCATAATACCGCCCATACTCCCATACTGCCCATATGCCCATACATAAAACTGCTACTCATACAAATTTTTTTTCTCCAAACAAAACAAAAATACATATATATTTTTTGGTGCAGAATTCAGTTTTTAGCAAAAAGTTTTTTTCCTTTTAAATTCAGAGTATTTTCCAGTAAAAAGTTTTTGTCCCCTTTAATTGAGCAAATTTCAAGAATCGAAAGTTTTTCCAGCAGAAATTTTTCCTCTTCAGAAGAATTTTTTCCAGCAAACTAATGCATTCTCTCATCTCTATTGTTGGGGTGGTTTTCTCCGGCAAAGAGAACTATCTTGAATGGTCTCGGAATATTAAACACACACTCATTTTTAATGATTTGTGGAGAGGAATCTATGAAGGACAAGAAGGAAATCCACCAGCAAAGCCCACTTCAGACAAAGAGCTCACCATTTGGGAAAACAAGAACTGCAAGGCCTATGCCTTGATTGCAGCTTCCGTAAATGAAGAGGTGAGTTGCCACATTTCATCATTCTCAAATTCCTATCATGCCTTGAGCAAGCTAAAAGAACTCTATGACTCACATTCAGAATTAGAAAATGTTCAATTGATGATTAAGTTGTTCAGTCTTGAAATGAAGAATGATGACCCCCTTGCCTTAGCTTCAGAAGTTAGATCGATCATGCATGATATTGATAGAGCTGGTGTAAATATGGACATACCTCTCATAGCATATGTTAAGGCATTATATCCAACTTACTCACATTATCTTGAGTCTTTGCAAGCAAGTGGAAACCTTGACCATATCACCTTTGAAACACTTGAGAAAAAGTTTGCAGAAAGAGAGAAAGATTTTGGGAAGATGACAGTCCCTTCATCTTCTAAAGAGGCTACATACTTGGCACATAGAGAAAAGAGTCATGCTCCAGATTCATCCAGAGGAAGAAGTGGCAGAAGAGGAAGAGGAAGAAGAAACTTCACAGAAAGGGGGGGTAGACAATCTGACAAATCCAATCTTCATTGCACACGTTGCAATAGAGATGGACATGATGCATCCAAATGCAGAACACCTTGGGAGAAAATTAAGCAGCAAAGAAATCAAGACAAAGGTAAAACTAATGACAAATACAAAGGTAAAGCACCTGAATCTGCTCATTATGTTCTAGCACATTGTAACAATGGAGTAACTGAAGACTTATTTGATGTTTCATTTACTTCATGGAGAGATGATTGGTTGCTAGATTCAAGAGAAACATGTCACATGACATTTAGAAAATATTTTTTTGAAGAATTCACTGACAAAGTTGATGGAGCAGTATATTTCGCAGATAAATCCAAACTCAAGCCATCGGGGCTTGGCACAGTCAGGCTTAAACTGCCTGGTCTTCCTGATCATATCCTACATGAGGTTCTATACCTCCCTGAGTTGAAGAGAAACTTGTTGTCCCTGGTCGAAATCCGGCAGCAAGGACACTCAATTCACTTGTTTGATGGCAAGGCAGAGGTCAGAAAAGCATCAAATCACTCACTTGTCATGGAGGGAATAGAAGAAGGGAGACTCTTGAAGCTGAAAGGTTCATCTGCTCATGCTCAAAACTTTGCATTCAGTTCACATCATGATGAAGGTACATTCCCATCAAGTCTTTTATGGCATGGTAGATTTGGACACTTAAACTATGAAAGCCTTCATTTGTTGAAGAAAAATGGTGTTAATGGACTGCCTACAATTCCTAGAAAACCTAAGGAATGTGATGCTTGTATTCTAGGAAAGCATAGAAAACAACCATTTCATGATTCACACTCCAGAGCACATAGAAAACTTGAGCTTGTTCATTCAGATTTATGTGGCCCTATGCCTATTTCTTCTGCAAATGGAAATAAATACATGATGACATTTATTGATGACTACACCAGAATGTGTTGGATTTACTTATTGAAGAATAATTTTGATGCTTTTCAAACTTTCAAGAATTTTCATGCATGGATTGAAAATGATGCACAAACACATATTGGCTCTCTACGTACTAATAATGGAAAAGAATACACTTCAAACGAATTTGAAAATTATCTTCATCAACATGGAATCAAACATCAAACAACTGTGCCATATAATCCACAACAGAACGGTGTGGATGAAAGAATGAACAGAACTATTTTAAATATGGTTCGCTTCATGTTATTTTTCAAGAATGTAAAATTGATGTTTTGGGCTGATACAGTTCTATGTGCTGTTTACATAAAGAATAGGTGTCCTTCAAGTTCAATTCGAAACAAAAATACTTTTGAAATGTGGCATGGCCACATTCCTTTGGTAAAGCATTCAGGGTCTTTGGGTCCACCTGTTATGCCTTGATACCCAAGGGTCAAAGGAGAAAACTTGGTGCTAGAAGCAAAAAGTGTATCTTCTTGGGGTACTCCAATACCTCCAAAGGATATCGTCTCTATGATGAAGCAAATAAGAAGTTTGTGATAGCAAGAGATGTCATATTCCTTGAATCTTCCAAGAGTGACAAGGTTGTTGAGCAGCAACTTGATCGCCTAGATAGATTCACACATGCAAAGTCCTTCCAAGAATTTGATAATGTGATTCCACATCTTGAAGGGGGGATTCCGATATTGAATCAAACTATGGAATCATGTCCTAAAGCACTCTCTCCCCCACATGAAGAAACAACCATGGATGACACATTGGATGATGTGAATGACACAATTGGGAGATTGAATCTTGAATCAATCCCAACTCAGTCAAGTGAACAGCTTGGGCCATCTCAGAAAGGTCCTCCCAAATGGTTGATAAAGACACTGGAGAATGTTCATCCTGATGAGGTTGGAAAAATAGGAACAAGAAGTTCCACTCAACAAATCGAAGGTGATTTAGATAATTCTGGTTCTCCTGTTGATATGGATATTGCTTATAACTGTGAATTGAGTTTTTCTACAGATCATGAACCAACTTCCTTCAAATAATCCGCTTCTCATGATGAATGGAAAGAAGTGATGCAGAAGGAGTATGATGCCTTGATAAAGAATGGCACTTGGAAGCTGGTTGATCCGCCTTTGGGAACAAAACCAATTGGCTGTAAGTGGGTCTACAAGAACAAGTATAAAGCAGATGGCTCACTTGACAAGCACAAGGCTAGGCTTGTGGCAAAAGGATTCGCACAAAAAGAAGGAGTCGATTATGAAGAAACTTTTTCTCCCACAACAAAATGAACCACCATCTGGACTCTCTTTGCCTTAGCAGCTCAGAATGGATGGAAATTCCATCAGATGGATGTAAAAACACCTTCTTGAATGGAGATCTAAAGGAGAAAGTTCATATGTCCCAGCCAGAAGGATTTGTGATAAAGGGTCAAGAACACAAAGTTTGCAAACTTGTAAAATCCTTGTATGGCCTCAAGCAAGCACCACGAGCTTGGTATGAGAAATTAACTAAGCATCTTCTGAAACTTGACTTCAAACATTTTGATCTTGATGATGCAACTTTGTTTGTTAAGAAAGTTTGAAAAACAGTTGTATATCTTGTGGTATATGTAGATGATCTTTTGATAATAGGAAACAATGAGAGCTATATTTCATCCATGAAGAAAGAGTTGAAGAAAGGTTTTGAAATGACTGATTTGGGTCATGTTCATTACTATTTGGGTATTGAAGTAATTCAACATCCTAAATTCATATTTCTTTCTCAAAAGAGGTACATTGGAGATCTCTTGAACAAATTTGGCATGGATGACTGTAATCCCTTAACCACTCCAATGGAACAAAACTTGAAGCTTACATCTATTGAAGGGAAGGAATTTGAGGATGCAACTAAGTATAGAGAGCTTATAGGAAGTCTTATCTATCTGACCACCACCAGACCTGACATTTCATTTGCTGTTGGAATCCTCTCAAGGTTCATGAAAAAACCTTGTGAAGGACATTGGTCTGCTGCAAAAAGAGTGCTAAGGTACTTGAAGGGGACTCAAGACTTTGGATTCAAATATACATAGGTAGGCGACTTCAGCTTGATTGGATACTCTGATTCAGACTTTGATGGCGACAAATAAACAGGGGTGTCTACTACAGGTTACACCATGAGTCTTGGATTAGGAGCTGTCTCATGGAGATCACGCAAATAGTCAGTTCCAACAGATTCCACGACCGAGGCAGAATATGTGGCAGCAGCTGAAGCAACAAAGGAAATTGTGTGGCTCTGGAAAATCCTGGAAGATTTGCAGATGAAACAATTGTATTCCACACCACTCATGATTGACAACACTTCTGAAATAAAGTTGGCCAAGAACCCAAAATTCCATGATCGAACAAAGCACATCAATACAAAGTACCATCTAATTCGACATCATGTTCAGGCCAAAACCATCCATCTACATCATTGTTCCACAAATGAGCAAACTGCTGACATCTTCACCAAAGCACTTGGAAGAGAAAAGTTTGAAAAGTTCAGATCGATGCTTGGACTCACCAACATCCCTTAGGATTAAAGGGGGGAATGTTGACACCTAATCCTATGGGATGGGTGTGGATATTTAATTTTGTATAATAAATAATATTGGGAAATAAGGAAGGCCAAGAGTCATTGGGAGATGAATCCCAATAGCCTCACCTCCATGTATAAATACATATGCATTCTTCAGCTAAAACACATTCTGATTTGAGGAGTTACCTCCTGGTTTGACAACATCTATGTTATGTTTATATATGTATTTTTTTGCACTCTTGCATAAATCTGAATCAATCATGTAGCACCAACTCAATAATTATTTATGTTTCCTACTTTTTATGTTTTACATCACCATGGACTCTGCAAGTAACAAGAAATATTCACCACCTCAAAGAAAAATATTGAAATGGAATTGCATTGATAAGATCCATTGCCTCCTCCAACTATCCAACATGACCAAGAATATCCAAAATGTAGACATAGTGTTCCACTCTTTGTCTGATACAATAATCTCTACTAATATAGTTAAAGTAATTATACCCTTCATCAACTAGCCTTACGTGAGTCTGTTTGTTTAAGTCTGCAACTATTTTCTTCATATATTTCATGTGTGGATTTAAATTATATAGAACACCTAATTGTAGAATATGGAGCTTACTTCCATTAAAAAAACACCATAACCTACTACTCCACATGCTAATGCTCTAGTGAACATGTCTATCAAGCATTCAGCCTTTACCAACTCTAAAATTTTATTTTCATTTTCGCTATTAGAAATATTTTCTTTATCACCAAATTTGGTACGCCCTTCCTTATATCCAATGGAAGTAGATATGAAAGAGGGAGATAAACAACAGAGAAGAAGACAAGCTCTATGGAAAAAGAAAAAACCAAAGGGGGACTAGTTACTATTGCTTGCAAATATTTGGTATAACGAGAGACTACCTGTTGGTAATAGAGCACGATTCACAGGGGAATTGAAAGAATTTTATAATATTTTACAATTTAACTTTAATATCATTTAACTTAATTGTGCCATTAATATACCACAATCATTGATTTCCATGCGACCATGTTATGCTCAGGAATTTTGTAATGCACTTTGTGTACCTCCTGCACTAAGGGAATTTTGAAGTCTAAAATGGGCCTCCTAAGAAAAATGTACAACAAAAATAAACTTTATAAGAACCAATAGGATTAAATATGATGATGTAAACCATGGAGGATGATTAACCATTTCTAGAGTAAAAAAGTAAAAAGATTAAAAATAATAAAATAATAAAACTACTTTTTCAACTCATATTTTCAACATATATCCCTTAGTTTTTACTTAATTTTCGAGCGGGAGAACACTTTGGATGCAAAATTTAATTTCTCATCCAAGGAATACCCATGCTGAATACTTTCAATGGACCCTGTTATAGGAAAATTGAGAAATATATGAAAAAACGTGATTGGAATCATGTTTTTCATGTATTTCTCATTTTTCATGTAGTAGGGTCTATCGAAAGTATGAAATATGGGCACTCCTTGGATGAGGAATCAAGTTTTGCATCCAACGAGTGTTTCTACTCAAAATTTGAGTAAAACCATAGGGTGATAAGTTGAAATATGAGTTGAAAAAATAATTTTTCATTTTTTTCCTCTAAACTTTGATGATGTAATCTAATGCTATTTTATTATCTCCACTATTATTTTATAATTTCGTAGGAGGCCCATTTTAGACCTCAAAAATCCCCTAATGGATGCTCCCACATTTGGTTTGCATGTCAATAACAACCCTACACACAAAAAAATGAATTTAAAATATAGTTTCAAATATATGGTAAATAGTATTCTTGCACCTTTTCAAAGATGTTAGGCTAGTGCATGTGTTGAGAATACTTGCAAATGTGAACTAGTTTGCCTTGATGCTTGTCTATAAAATATAACAAAACTGTTTTAAGGCCTCTTCATTACATCCATTTTTGGAATATCTTGAGATCAATGTAGTTCATGAAAACCTATCTCATACATGCATTCTATTAAACTCTTGGTAAGAATCATGTACAATTGCACATTTGGCATACATGTAAACCAAATAATTACTCACAGAATTGTCCAATTCAAAGCTAGCATTTTTATATTTGGCATGTGTCTATTTTCCATATTCTAGAAATTATAAACTAGGATATGCACCAAGAAGACTTCCAAAAGTAAAGTGGTCCATATCCATTTTGTCTCGGTTCATTCTATCAAATAGTTTGATGGCATTATTGATGGCCACCTTGGCATGGCCACTCTAAGCATAAATTTTAATCATGGAATTACACACAATGAGATTTCATTCAATAATGTCGCATATCACTTACATGTATAACCTACTTCTCCAAAATTAACATAATTGTGAAAGAGAGAACCCCTTACATAACAATCTTCCTCAAATCCATTTTTTTATAATCTAGGGATATACTTGATTTCCTTGTTTTAGTGTTGGACATGCCTTTATGATATTATCAAAAGTTAACTAATCTCTATTGTTGACTTATCATTGCATTTCATCAAATATCTTGAAGTATTTCTCACAATACTTATGTTGGGAAAGCCAAAAAATCATAACATTCCATTATTTGGGACATGCTTATGTTGCAACTTCTCAAAAGATTTGTATGCATAGTGTAAGTTACAACACTTGACATACACGTCAACAAGGCCACTACCCACAAACACATATTTTGTATATTCATGTTTAATATCATGTTCCTACATTCAATTGCCTACTTCCATGTCTTGAATTTTGGTGCAATATTAAGGATTTTGCATAGTGTAAAGTTGTTAGACTAGATACCAGCCAATTGTATTTTAGATAATATTTGAATAGCCTCCTCAAGATGCCCACAATGTGTATATCTTTCAGCCATTGTAGTCCACGAGATCAAATTTCTCTTACACATTCTTTCAAACACCTAATGCTCATATACATAATATCCAACCTTGGAATACATGATAAAGAGCTTTTTCAACAATCACAAAAACATGTTTGGTTATAACCTAGTTTTAGTTTTAATGACTTGGATATGCAGATCTTTGAAATCCTTCAATTGGAAAAATTTCCTCAAGAGAGACAGCACATCATATGGATATGAATAAGCATATGAATAACTAGTATATGTTGACTCTGAAATGAACCCTTGCACCTTTTATCATTTCCCAATTCTTAGGATACAATATCGAATATGACAAAATCCTATATTTTCCCTTAACAAAGTGTTCTAATATCTCAGGGAATAGAAAAATAGTAGATTGTAGAATGAGTTTGGAGTTGAACATACCTCTACTATGAAACTTCACTTAAAAACATGGTTATCCCACTTAACTCCAAAATATCATGGTTCTAAACAAATGCATGTTTTATAAGCTTTTGATCCCTGATATTTATGGAACCAAGTATTTTAGATGAAATGACATTTAACCCATAATAAATCAATGGAGGAAATGGCTAATTATTTTTGTAAATTTAAATATTAGAGAATTTTCTTCCATCCCTATTTTGTAGAGAAATTATTATTGTTGAAAGAAATACTCCATTCCTTCTCAGGAATTTATCAATAAATTCATAGATAATGTCTCTACCACCTTCCAAGCATACATTGTAATAATTATATTCCCAAATACCATATCCCTTTTGAAACATTGTTTTGAATATTTGGAAGGCTTTCTCAACATTATACCCGTATGCTCTTTATGTGGCTAATGTAGGCCAAATGTTGTATCCTAGGATCTAATAACACTTTTGACATCACCCAACTACCTCACTACAGATATGCTACTCAAAATAGAACTGAAACCATAATAGGACAACACCCACATACATAATAATATCAAAAATATAATACATGTATGAGTAATATGAATGCAATATATTAGTTTTAGCACTCATCTGATAAATCCGGTAGTTGGCATCAAGTATCAGGCATATCACCCACCCATAGACCGCACTTCTATATCTCTTCTAGTAGCATATAACCTTTGAGTTGGAGAAATGAATCCACTATAGAAATGGATAATCAAGATAGACATTTTTTTAGTACCACGTACATATTGGGTTAATGGACTAGACCCAAACAACATATATCCAGCAAGCTCACATTCCCTATCAACCCCAGACCCAAGTATTGCACCCCCTTCTCTACACTTGCAATCCCTTGAGTTGTGGTAGTACTTCTACGGTGAATAAATCAAGTTGCCTAGGGATGTTCTAGAAATTGTGGCTTCTAGGAGCTCCTACTACTCTTAGGAGTCTCCATAAACTCTCTAGACACCCCAAAAATGGAACTTATACCTACTGATAGATATCTCACTATAGTGCAGATATATTTTTATAGGCTTGGATCCCACTTGCATTTTTATGCTTTAATTATATATTAAAATATTATAACATATCAAAAAATTTCCATGTTGTGCAGTCCTAGTCCACGGTACTATTTTTTTCCCTCAATCCATAATCATGGTGTTATTATGTTAATCTCAATATCTTTACATATTATGTGTACTAGGATCACTAGTATCTTAACACATTGGTTCTCTGGTCTTATCACATAGGCACTATGGACTTATATAATGTCAGTATAGTGGCCCACTGACATAATACATTTATACACATAGAGTAACATAGACATTGATCAAATATATCTCACCTACCTAATTACATATACACTCTCATGAACGTAATTATCATATCCACATAAGAAAGACCATTTGGGGGCAAAACAAGGGGTATTATAGAAATTATTTGTTCTATCACTAGTGGATCCCATTAGTATTATGTACCTTGGGTGGTACCATCTCCTTCGTATATAGAATCATATGGTAAGCATATGCAAGTCTAGTAGAAGAGGCTACATATTTTGTGGCCTTGTCAACAAAATCCTGATATTGGTTACAAAAATAATCCAAATATGGAATGTGAGCCAGATTATTTTCCCACATAGGATTTTACTCTTCCTAGTTTACATTTCTCCATTAATGTGAAGTTCCCTTAATAATATGCCATCTTGGAGGTCATGGATTTAGCTGATAATATAAGAGAATATATGCCTCATTATTTCTCTACTCTACTTGATCTAGAAATGACAGGCCTTAGAAAAAAACTCTTGAATTGAGCCAGGGGACATTTCTTGGGTCGTCTAATGAAGTGCCACCCTATTACTAAATCAACACTTGGATTTCTCATGACAAAATTGCCACTAAATTTTCCAATTCAAACCTATAATTGATAAGTGCCTTGTACATTAATTATTCCTTCATATCAATATTCATAAAATTGTACCATATTGTGATACCTCTCACTCTTTATGTTCTCGAGTAGTTCCCAATAATGATATGATACTATAATTTCACTAGAGCCATCAACATTCAGGATTCTGTCAATTCAACTCTATGTGGAATGGCCCCAACAATGTGTGTTATATGATTATGAAAATTTCACATATTTCATACACATATATAGGAACTAGTGGTTGGCATTATATTACATAGCATATTAGTCTACTTTTCACCTTTCACTTATGAATTTTAGTTTTGTTTTAATTGTGTTATGTGATAACCTTCTATTTTTTAGTGTGGTTTATTTCAATTTGATTCTTGTAACACATAATGTTTGATTTCATTTGTTATACACATACTCTTTTCTTGTCATAAGAATACACATGGTGAGAGAAAGATATTACATACGTTAGTCCTCTAGAATTTTTTGTGTTTGTCACAATAATTGTGCATTTATAACAACATGCATGTCCGCATAACATGGATTTTGGATTACATCATTCAATGTCATACATGTAGAACTAGACATATATAGTGCATCATATATCCCATAAATCCAAAAAAATTATAAAACTCAAAAATAAATAATATATGGTATTATTTTTACTTGATCCATGTTTTATTAATCACTATATGAATTAACCCTAGGTCTAGACATTTTGGAAGGTTTTTACATGATAGAGTGGTATTTTTATTGCAACATCAACTATATATTAGGTGATGTTTTCTTGTTCTCAGAATATAAGGTATTTCCATTTCATCACTAATACATTATTGATTCTTGATGCCATATTCATTGTTCCATAGGTATGATATCATCAAGTTATGATGCTAACATATCTTTATTTTCATGTTGTAGTATATCAAATAGAGCCTTCCTCTTCATGGATTCCGTAGTTTAGCACATATTTTCCATTTTTATATCCATGTTGTATCCATCTATAGACCAACAATCCCCTCTTTAGACCCATTGTCACATTGAAATTGAACCTCACATTCTCTATTTTCTAATATTTTTTCCATACTTGTAGGAGGTTTTCGAGAAACTAATATTATTGTGAAATTATTGATACACATTTCCCTCTCCAATTACACATGTTGATCCACTACTATTTTCATTTTCTTCGCTTATTTTGATTCCAGTCATATTTATATTGGACATATTGTTAAGTTTTTCTTGTTGTTTGTACCTTTCTTAGAGATACCCGTGTGATGAGTGGGTTTCATTTTCTAACATATTTGATTAATATTTATAACGGAATTTTTCTAGTTCGAAACTAGTTGCTACTCTATATACCACTTGTTTCTCTAGGATGAGAGTGCTCTTCTCCATTTCTTTGGCTTGTTAAAATAATGAGAAATATACTAAGAATCCATTTATCAATATTTTGAGCACACTAAAACCTCATGAGAAATATACCTTGCATCGATCATACAACTGCCTATTCTTCAAGCTCATTAAACCACAAATATGACAGCATATTTAGTAACCTTTTACCTCTTTTTGGTCTCGTCAAAATTTAATGAAAAAGAAATTATTGAGCTTACTTATCTTCTATTTCTTTCTCTTTAAACTGTGAAGGAAATACCAAAGAGATAGGGGGGGATATACTAGTAGTTTTTCATTAAAAATGGTAGAATCAGTCACATTTCCATTAAAAATGGAACATGTTTGTGTGATTATCTTTGTAATATTCAAAAAATTTCACATAGCCATTTGAAATATTAGATTTTTCTACTTTCACCTAGGAAAGGAATAAATGGGTACGGAAGCCCATGAACAATAAAAATATGAATAAATTCCACCTTAGTAAGGAAGGAGATCACCTTAGGAGCTAGTTTTACACTTCCAAGTGTGAACAAGGGAAAATTGGATGGAGACATAGTCAAGTTTGACTAAGTCAACATCCATTCTTGAGGAGGAAGGAATCACTCAAGTAAACTAGCTCAATGTGAACAAGGATCAGCCTAGACACACATATGAGAACCGAATTGAAGATCCATTAGTGTCAAAAGAGGCATTGCAGATGGATTAGTTTCAGTTGACCAAGTCAACAAGATTTCTACAAAGAGGAGGGAAACTAGCTAGGGAAGCACAGTTTTGAAAGAGGAAGCTTCACTAGGAAGTCACCTCAACATTGTGTGGGGTCCGGGGTGAGGAGGCTCACCAAATATAAAAATGAAGGAATAGCATCAAAGGGATTCATTCAGTATTCATCTATTTTTTTCTTGTGACTACTTGCAAGCTTCAGCTGTTTAGCCGGAGTTGCTGCACTGCTTAGTGCAAAGAATTCTTGTGAGGGAATTCCATCCTCTCCTTGGATCAGCTTGCTTAAGGGATCAAGAGGGAATTATTTGAGCTTCATTTCAGCACTTGGATTGGGGCCATTCATCCACATTCAGCCACAATGTATTTCCTTTCATAAAACCACATCTTTTATGCAGGGGCAGCAGCAGCAGGGTTGCACCCTTTGATTTTGTGCTAGTCTTTGAGGAGGAGGTGCTCATTTCCCTCTGGGAGATCTAATAAGAAGGCCTTTGGCCATTTTATATATTATTAAGATTTTACATGTCATATTCAGCCATGTTTATTGCAGATTTGTAGTAGACTACGTTATTTTCTGTAGTCCTACTTTTTGTACATGTATATTGCCGGAAACCCTTGCCGGGTGTCTTTTTCTTGGTGTAAAAGAGGTTAAACCTCCATTTATCTATTGTTTGATTAATATAAGCTTCATATAAGAATTATTTCATCATTTTCTATAGAAACCTTCATGGGAATTATGCTCTAACAGTATTCATAAATTCTGTTGTAGAGAAGTCATGGGATCAAGGTGTTTTTAAGCAGTATTGAGTCGGGGATATCTTCTTAAGGTAGCTATCTTCATTTGTTTCACCTCCCATTCTGCAAGTAGGTTATTTATGATTCTAAAATAACGGATTTGAGTCCCATTATCCACTATTATTTCGTAATTTTCTGAATACAGTTTTTTCATGCTCTATATTGCTGCATTTCCCCAGCCGGGAAGGAGAATATAGATCATCTTGTTCCTAAGGTTCTTTCATCTACTAGTCTGATGTTATTGGACATATAATGATATTCTCTAAATTTCCATGCTCATGGTTTGTTGAAGCTCCACATTGGTAATAACTCAGATTATTCCTAATAGTGTAGCTACTCCCATTTTAGGATATTACAACATAGACTGGTATTAGCTTTCCTAGGAGTTGTACAATACATATTATCCTTTTTACCCCTTCAACTCATTACTCTTCTAGTCATTATTGAGCAAAATTAACTTCCTCCTTCATTGTTTCATGATATAATGTGATGCTCACTATTTAATTCTACCATGTCACTTTTGAGTCATGTTGCTATATGTTTATGGGGAGTGTACACCTCAGTTAGTCATTTTTAGTCCCCATCAACCTTTTTTTTTTACCATCCCTGTGTCAGTTGTACTTAGTAACTTCATCTATTAAAATCATCTCTTAGTGTATTTTGTGTTGATTGAAGAAGGATACATCAAGGTCATTCTCGGATGGATCTTTTACTCTCAACTCCAGCTCATTATCTAAGAGATAGGTCTAGGAAACAATAGTACCTTGGAGGTTGCATTCCTTAGTGGCAATCTTCCTCACATTCTAAAGTGGGTTTACCTCATTGAAACTTAATTGGTTAAGTACATAAGTGTTTAACACAAATCAATTTCTTCACACCTAATAGATTGTGCTAGGTACCTTAGCCACCATTTGCATCATTGGTGCGTCCCATCACACCTATTCATCATATACCTCTATGGAAAATAACAAAATAGTTTGTTCCATGCATGGCATCGTCTCATCTATTAACATGATGTAGATTCTTATGATTGGAGTTGAGTAAAATACCTTTCGTTTGGGGACATATCACTCCTACATGACACACCTCCTAATCTATGATGGATTTTGTACCATATCATGTACTTTGAGCACAAGTATGAGGAACCCCTATTCTATGTTTCCTTGATCCTACTAATGTATATTGTAACATAGATCCAATTTTTTTTTTTTTGGTGGCTATAATATTTTTATTTACTGCATGGATCCATTATATAATTATTCATGGCCATGTGTTAGCATTCCATGTCATGGATTCAAAGTGTATAGTTTTGGTTCCTAGGTTTAGTTGTTATTTATGCTAAGTATTGGTAAGATTGCCCTGGGGATGAGATATTTATGATTGAGACTTGGTTATTATGGTTTTTCTAATATCGTTCCTTGATTTGAGACACCTTCCTTGAGTTTTGATATATTTTTATAATGCATCCCAACTATCAATTTCTCTTCTATCATCGTGCATTACAGGAGATATATTATAGCCCTATTTTCCATTCCACTATGATGAAGGAAACCCTAGTTAAATTTACCTTAATTGTTGGCTCTAATGTTATCTCTTTCACCCTTTTTTGTGTTCAATTAGATAATTCATCACTCCCTATCATTTATCATCATGTGTATCATTTCTCTCTGCTAGTGTACAACATGTCATGTTTCCTTGAAACTACACAATATGTCTTTGTTGATCGAGTAGTGGAGCTCTAAAATTATAAATTATGGCCTTCTCAATAATATCGACTTGAGCTATGGGGTCTAGAATTGTCTTGGGGCCAATTATTGAGGAATTTCCCTAACTTTGCTTGACCCTAGGTTTTAAGATAGATCCTTCAAAATCTAAGAGGGCCTATATAATCAAACCCTCTCAAGGGTGGAAGAGACAAGGAAGTGAGAATAATTCGTTATAACGATAGAGTATTGATACAATTAGATCCTTCCATGATTCATTGATAAGTCCAACCCATGTGTGACTCAGGGAAGGAATAATATGAAGTTATGAGACAGGAGCACTCGACCACTAAGGTATAATGCTTTTATTTTCCTATTCCTTCATAGAGATAATTTATCCACTTTCCTGCTCTTGTATGTTGGCATACATGATATCATGATGTTTATATTATGATTGGATTTTTTTTTATGATAATTTTCCTTTATTGGAGGAAAATAATCAGTGAGTACGCAAAACTGCCATACCCCAGCATGCATGAGGTCAATGTCTTTACTCAGGTAAGAACTAGATTAAATTTACATTCAAGTTTATTTATATTTTCAATTCCTTCACAATTCATGGTCTATAGAATCATATTAGTATTTTAATTATTCTGGTTAAATTTTCTTAACCAACCCACAACTTCTTGTTTTAAGTTAACATGTATCATTACAGGTGCTGAAACCATATTCACTCTAGTTTCAGCTTTCCACCAATACCATCTTGGAACTTACACTAACTGTATTCCTTATTGAAACAATTGGGTTCTCAAATTTTATTTCTATTGATATACCCTTATTCATGTTCTGGGCGTGGTCCTAGTTCCACGAAGCTTACTTTTTCTTCTTCCTTCAAGGTTTGCCTATTCCTTGCAAGAGCGTAGTCAAAATTTGTGTTGCGGGATATCTAGAGTTTATAATAACGGTTAATGCATTTTGTTTAAGCTTCTGGTAACCCTTAAAGGGTGGATGTATAGTGCAGCTAAAATTAGAGGAAATTTCAGCCTAAAAGTGTCCTCCAAACAAAAAATAATAAAATAATAGTTAAAATAATAAAATAAAAGTTCTGAATTTTGGAGGGAAAACAAAAAAACTACTTTTGTTAATTGTATTTTTGGCTTATCTCCTTATAGGTTGTAATATTCCCAATTAGCCCAGGCTAATGGGAATATTCAATTTTTCTTTGTCTTATTTTTATTTTCATGTTGATGAATAAAATGTGAAGGGGGACATGTAAAACTCCTAAAAACATCAAATAAATCAATGCCCAATGTAAACAAGGCTAAATCTTCACCATTTTATAAAACACACTTAAGTGTGAAAGAGGTTGGAGCAATTGACTTGGTCAACAGGACCAAATCTACAGTGCTATCTAAATGCAATGTATCTCGTAAAGGCACAACGTAATTCGTATTGGAGACCACTCATGTGAATGAAGCTAAATCATCAAGGTGGTTTAGGGTTTGAGAAGATTTACATATTATAAAATTAAGAAGAGGAAACCAAGGAGGGGTTTGGTTATTTGATATTTCTAAAGGTGTTGTCTATTTAGAAATTCCTTATTCTCTAGGTGTTTTGCTGAGAATAGTGTTGCTTAGCACTTGGGTGTTCCCAGTCGGGAATCCCACATCTTCCATTGAGGAGCTCTTAGAGGAGAATTGTTCTATCTTGTGCACTATCAGGCTTTGGGCAAAGCTTCTTCTTCCAACTACAAGCTGATCCTGTTCAGGGTTTGTTTGTCTTTGTAAGTTGCAGCAGTGGAGGCTAGATCTATTCAGATCTAGGAAAATCTAGTGCCTCTTCTCAGTGAGTGAGTCTTTTATCCTTGTGGAAGAGTGTATTAGTTGATTAAAGCTACATTTTTAGATAAAGGCAGCAGGCCTACTCATTACTGAAGCTAACATCGCAGTTTCCCTTCTATAACTACGTTATTTGCAAGAGGAAAGTTGTAGGGTGGTTGAGAAATGTTTTTTATGAGTGATCTTTGGTGTTAAGGAGCTTTCCTTGCACTGTGGTGATCCATGGATTGGCCATACAATCCATGTTCTCTTCAGATCTAATTTTCATATGGTTCTATTTACTGCAGAATCTCTGAATACTACTGCAGGGCTGCAACTTAGATCTCAGATCTACTCACTGTTGTTCATGATTTGCTCAGATCCCCAAGGGGAATGCATTAAGGATCCCATATAGTATACAGATCTGTATTGGATCTATATTTTGGTCTATATATCTGCTCTAGATCTGAAGTGTAATATATATCAGTTGTAGCATCAATAAAATAACACTGTCAATCTTTGCAGTCTTGATATGTTGTTGCAGCACCTCAATCTTGAGGGTATCTTCATGTAAATCTTATGTTTTTGTTTTTACACTGTATAAGCTTCACCATAGATCTGATTTACTGATGTACATGTGATTATTAAGTAAGAATTATTGTGCATATAGTTGTAGCCCCTCTCTTTGGGTGTTTTTCAGCTAGACTAGGTTGTGGGAGATTTGCTTAACCCACCTAGTTTGATTGGTTTTTTCTCTCCTTTCGTATTCAAATATTAGATGAGATGATATAAGGGATCCAGGAGCTGCAAACTCATTTTAGTGCACTTAATTCTTAGGAGTGTGTTATTTCAACAAGCTTGATGTGTGATTCCTATTTTGGGGTATTAAAGTGGTATCAGAGCATCTTTCTTGGCACAGCCTGTGCATCCTTTGGGTCAATATGATTTTAGAAAAATATGAGCCTCTTAATGATGGAGAAAATAGGTATAAAATAATAATAATGAAGAAATATTACATAGAAGACAAAGAGAAGAAGGGTGAAAACCCTTTATCTGGAAGGATTGGAAGAGAAGAGTTTTCTAACACTCTCTCTCAAGCCATGCATGAACTAAAGGAACAAATAAGAGGAATGAGAAGGTGAAGACATGAAAATCCCTCAAGGATTTTTTCTCATGAAGAAAGCCCTAGTACTTCTTATGATGTGTGTGAGCATTCAGCCACACAACCTCATCTACAACGCTGTAACATACCCACTTTCTTGTCAAAGGAAGGAGGAGGAGAAGGAACACCAGAGGAGGAAACTCTTGGTGAATATCTCCAAGAGAATGAATCTCAGTCAAAGAGATTCAAAGGACATATTAGTTTCCCAAAATTCTGTTAGCTTAAAGAAGAGAGGAGATCCTACAACTATAGTAGGAAGAAAGGGGGCATGCAGCCCACTTTTGGTAGATTTTCTCTACCGGTTTTTGATGGATCACCTAAGAGCTCAGCCCAATCTTGGGTAGGGAATCTTGACACCTATTTGTAACTACATCAAGTCTCTGAAGAAAAATCCATAAGAGTAGCAGCGCTGCACCTCCAAGGTAAATCATATGCCTGGTGGTTATTTGAATACTCTTCATTGGAAAATGTAAACATATCTACTTATGCAAAGTTAACCAGGAGGTTAGTGAAAATATTTGATTCTATGTCATCTGAAATTTCTGTGAGTGAAAAAACTAAGCCCAAGGGATCAAAACATTTGCATCAGATGGGAAGATCCATGGACATAACTCATTTTCAGAACATTATTGAATGGGTTGAAGAGATGTTACATGATTTGCCAAGGGAAAAGGCCCCACTTCAGCAAGAATATTATTTTCGAGAAGAAGACATGAGTGTCCTTTCCTCAAGAAGATATCAAGAAATAGGATCTCTTATTGATGAGGCATACTCCATTGATGAGGAGAATAAAGGAGAAGAAATGAAAGGTCCCTCCAGCGTTGTACAATATGGGGAGATCTATTTCTATTAAGAGATGGAGAGGAAGCCATTAATTATACTATGAGGGCTCTTGTATCTTTGCAAGAAGGCCCCAAGGATCCTATACATGAAGGATATGAGTAGCAAGTGTCTATGCTAGTAGACAATAATACAGAAAAAAGGAAGGGTCATAATGATGTCATAGCAAGAGATGATCCACTGATGCATGAAGACGAGAAAGGAGAAAATGTTCCAACCAAGAGCACTCTTTCATATTTAAGAGTGACATCACATTATCATGGAACTTCTGCTCAGAAATTAGAGGTGAACTTACACAGTGGGAGTAAGGATATGTTGTTCCCATTTGGCAAGCATGTGAGGATGAACCATGAGGCATCACTGTCTTGTGGAAAACCACGTGGAAGACCACCTGGTTCAGGGTTGGTGAAAGGTGTATCACATCTTGGTGCTCCACTCATAAATCCAAGAAGGATTTGAGTATTAGGAGACCAGGAAACAACGATAGGAGGCTTCGGTAATCTCAAGAAGAGGGGAGGTCTTGTTCCCTTATCATCACCACCCATTATCCTATCTCGATATGCATTGTGGGAGGAGAAAAATGGAAGGATCAACCTTCCAACATACACCTTTGAAATAAAATATGTCAAGGAGGAGATCAGCAGCATGACAGATATTTCTGTTGAGGCATCATCTGCGTTGTCACTGTTGAGCAGTCTAGATCTATAATCGAAATCCCAAATTCTAGTGGATTATTCCAAAGATCTACACACTTGTATGAAACTTGATGACCAACTGCATGAAGAGGGCTATTTATTCCAAGAAGAGGTCATCTATCATCATGATAGAGTCTTCTTGTCTAGAGCCTCTAATTTCAAGCAGGAGATACTACAAAAAGCTTACAAATAGTTTTCTTTCAGCCATATGTACTCCATGAGGATCTACAACATCAACATGAGAAGCTTTGATTGGGAAGGCTTGAAAGAAGAACTGTATCAGCATTTTCAAATATGCATGAAGTATATGGAGTTGGGGCAGAAATATGACGCCATGAAGGCATTATTTCAGCCATTTCTTCCTTCTTTTGGAAGAGGAGAAAGATCCATGCCCAACTCCATGTGTATGAGAGGTATTGATGGTGAGGAATCTGATTATGTAAGTCAATTTTTATTTTCTGATTATACATATTCTTTCACCATGTTTATGCAAGCCATGGCTCCAAGGAGGAGTGATATATACTGTAAACTTCATGGTAGACAGTGGGCCACTCAAGTTTCTAAATTTGGCCACACCCTTGATGAACAAAGGGAGATTATTTATCATGATGGGTGCTTCCCTAAGGCACCAAACTTATCTCACACTTTCAGCCAAGGTGATATGGTATGGGCTGCAAGTAAGTGGTGGGAAGACAACTTACCACATCTTGATCTGATGTAGGTAGGAGATACCCTGTGCTGGTACCATATGTGGGATTATGACCCACCTCCTCTTGTTTAAATTTTTGTTTATGTATTTGTAATTTTTCTTCCATACATGGATGATGTTCTTGTCCTATTTTTGGATTTGTATGGAGGAATAATAGGAGGCATGTGTGTACCACATGGGATGGATACTCTCTTTGTATACTTTGCTACATATTTCAGGGAGAGTAGGGGTTTAGCCATGTTTGTCTCAGTGGAATTCTTGACACTCTGTGGGATGGATTATGTACATCTCATGGTGATTTTGGAGAGACAACTCATGGGATTATGGATTGGTGAACACTCAGATTATGTAGAGAGTTGGATCCTTGATTGTGTCACCAATGGGGAAGGAGAAGTGTTGTAGAACTCACCCTATCAATTTCTTGAGTATAAGCAACATTTTGGAGGGGAGGACTGTAATATTCCCAATTAGCCCAAGCTAATGGGAATATTCAATCTTTCTTTGTCTTATATTTATTTTCATGTTAATGAATAAAATCTAAAAACATAAAATAAATCAATGCCCAATGTAAACAAGGCTAAATTTGGGCCATTTTATAAAACACACTTAAGTGTGAAAGAGACTGGAGCAATTAACTGGGTCAAAAGAACCAAATCCACAGCATTGTCTACATGCAATATATCTCCTAAAGGCACAACGCAGTTCATGTTGGAGGCCACTCATGTGAATGAAGCTAAATCATCAAGGTGGTTTAGGGTTTGACAAGATTTCCATATTATAAAAGGAAGAGGACGACACCAAGGAGGGGTTTCATTATTTGATATTTCTAAAGGTGTTGTATGTTTACACATTTCTTATTCTCTAGTTGTTTAGCTGAGAATAGTGTTGCTTAGCACTTGGGTGTTCCCGGTCGGGAATCCCACCTCTTCCATTGAGAAGCTCTTGGAGGAGACATGTTCTATTTTGTCCACCATCAAGAATTGGGCCAAGCTTCTTCTTCCAACTACAGGCACATCCTATTCAAGGTTTGTTTATCTTAGTAAGCTGCAACAGTGGAGGCTAGATCTATTCATATCTAGGAAAATCTAGTGCCTCTTCTCAGTGAGTGAATCTTTTATCCTCTTAGAAGAGTGTATTAGCTGATTAAAGTTGCATTTTCAAATCAAAGCATCGGGCCTACTCATTATTGAATCTAACAGTGTAGTTTCCCTTCTATAACTGCGTTATATGCAAGAGGAAAGTTGTAGGGTGTTTGAGCGACGATTTTGAGGAGTGATCTCTAGTGTTAAGGAGCATTCCTTGCACTGTGGTGATCCATGGATTGGTCATCCAATCCATGTTCCCTTAAAATCTGATTTGCATATGGTTCGATTTACTGCAGAATCTCTGAATACTACTGTAGGGATGCAACTTTGATCTCAGATCTACTCACTGTTGCTCATGATTTTCTCAGATCCCTAAGGGGAATGCATTAAGGAGCCCATATAGTATACAGATCTGTATTGGATCTATCTTTTGGTCTACAGATATGATCTAGATCTGAGGTGTAATATACATCAGCTGTAGCATCAATAAAATAACGCTATCAATATTTGTAGTCTTGATATGTTGTTGCAGCACCTCAATCTTGAGGGTATCTTCATGTAAATCTTCTATTTTTCTTTGTACACTGTATAAGCTTCACCATAGATCTGATTTACTGATGTAAATGTGATTATTAAGTCATCATATTGATCTACTGCTTATATTTAAAGGGACTACATTATTTCTGAAGTAGTATTATGCATATCACTACAACCCCTCTCTTCGGGTGTTTTTCGGCTAGACTAGGTTGTGGGAGATCTGTTTAACCCACCTAGTTTGATTTTTTTTTTCTCTCCTTTCAGATTTAGATCTTAGATGAGCTGATCTAAGGGATCTAGGAGTTTCAAACTCATTTTAGTGGACTGAATTCTCAGGAGTGCGTTATTTCAGCAGGCTTGCTGTATGATTTCCATTTTGGGATATTACATAGGTTTACTCAAATTTCAAGTTTATAAAACCATAAGATGCGGAATTAAATTCCACATCCAACGAGTACCCATTATGCATACTTTTGAGAGGACCCACATTGATAAAAATTACAGATACATTAAAAAACCCGTTAAAACATGTTTTTTTAATGTATCTATAATTTTTATCAAGGTTGGTATTCTTAAAAGTATGCAAAATGGGTACTCGTTGGATGTGAAATTTAATTATGCATCTAATGAGCATCTAAATTGGAAAATTGAGTAAATATATAAGGAGATAAGCCAAAAATACAACTAAAAAAAATCAGTTTTTCTTATTTTCCCTCCAAAATATTTACATGTATCTCTTTTTAAATTTAAATAATTTTTATTAGTTTACATATTATGACATGGAAATTACATGAAAAATTAATGGGCACTTTTAGGCTAAAATTTCCTCTAATGGGGCTTGTATAAGATTTTTTATTTCCATGTATCAGGCCTTTATTTATGAAGGTTATTTCATAATAGAGTTGCCTTTTCATATTCATGCTATCCTTTTGTATACATGAAGAAGCTCTATATTTCCTGTATTCTAAAAGAATACTTCTATGATGTAATTTTATTCATGGTATATTTAGGATTATGGTTTTAATCTAGTATTTGATTCTTGTTTAACTAAATTTAATTTCAAGGATTGAACTGGAATTTCTTGCAAATTTATTTTCACTACTATGAAAATTTGTCTCCCTGTCATTGCTCTCTGATGCTATAAAATTAGAAATGTCTTTATGTATTCGATTTTAATTATAGTTTCATAAAAAAAATTAGTCATTTCTTTAGAACACCCTTCTCAATATTGGAAATAAGGTTTACCCTATTGTATATTTTACCTTAAATATTTACAATCGATATCATAATTAGGTTTAGCCACATTGATTATTATTCCTATATTATCTTATGTTTCAAAATACCTACTTGTTCATTTTAATTCGTAATGAAAACCTTAGCCATGTTGGTAATATACCAGAGTACCATAGTTTGAGTACCTTTGACTTCCTCATAGCAACCTTAATTCACCATGAAGTAAGCATTAGCTCTTTATAATACTAGTGTATCCCCTTATAGTTATTGTTAGTATAGCCCCCTTATTATTATTGTTGTTCCCATGTAGTCCCCATATTTGTATTATTGTGCCCCATAGAAGCCCACTATTGTTATTGTTGTGCCCTTACATTGTTATTATTATGTCAGCTAGGATTATATTATGACTGATTGGACTCCTATATATAGAAAGGAGGTCTTGTCATTTGTATCATCAGAGAATTTTTCATTTATATAATGTAAATTAGGTTTCCCACTCGAAGAGGCTGATTTCTAAGGTGTTGATCTCTCTTTTCTTCTATTTTTGGAGTTGGTTTCATAACATTTGGTATCAGAGATTTGGATTCTAAGGTTTTTTTGCTTTAAATGGTTTATCGTGGCATTTCTGCTATAATATTTTTTGTACGAAGGTTAAGAAGCTTAAGAAAAACCCATGTGCGAAGATATCTTGAGTACCTTCATATAAAAATTTCAAATATTGGTTCGCAATATTTTCATAGATATAATCTTAAGAAGTTAGGGTTTTCGCAGGCTACCAAATTTCATCTCAAAGATGTGACCTTGGGAAAATCATCATAACTCTCTCTCTGAGCATCATATTGGAATTTTGTAAAAATTGGAAAAAATTACATGGACTGTAGTTTTCTTTGCATCGATTTTAGAGCTGAACAAGGAACCAGTAAAACGTGACAATCCATAAAAGTTGGTTGTACTGAACCAGACCATAAGTAGCTCATTGTGGGAGATTGGTCATAAATTTGTCTTGAAGAATCCAAATCAGGTCTGAACTATGGCATTGGAAAGAAGACTCATAGTGCTATTGTAGGATAAAATATAAAATATTTGGGATCTGAAATCAAAGAGCTAAAACACTTTCAATATCGAGCCTCTAAAAAGCCAAAAAAAGGTGTGTATTTTTTTCTAAAAATTCCATAACTTTTGTTTAAAAAATAAATGTGAAGTGATTTCAAGGGTATTGAAGCATAGATAGCAGTGTTGGTTTCTATAATCCCTCCCAAAAATAATTCCACACCAGTTAAGCCCTCAGAAATATCTACTATGATGCATGAAGATGAATAAGTGCAACATGATATATCAAAATTAGGAGATGAAGTACAACAAATTTTGTTCTCACAAAAAGTAACCAAAAATGAAATGAAAGTTGATATGGATGATCGAGTGGTGGAATATCATATTGAGAATTAGTAAAAATTTCTCCAACTCTTAAAGGATAACCAAATTTGGTGCAGATTCAAATGAAGCAACAGGCAGATCAACATCACATCAAAATAAGTTTTGATGCAGGCAATTGGGTATTTTTGCAGATACAACCATACAAATAAATGTCCATCAAGAAAGCTAAGAATGATAATATATTATCATCAAAGTATTATGTTCATTACAAGGTGTTTCAAAAGATTATTTCTATGGCATACAAATTGGAGCTTCATGCATCTTCTTTGGTGCACCAATTTTTCCATGCTTAATGCTTAAAAAAAGGTTATAGATGAAAAGCTCCCAGTTCAAACAATATTTCCAGAACTTGAAAAAGAGGGAATAATAATTTTGGAACCTGAAGAAATCATAGAAACAAGAAATCAATAGGTACAAAAAAAAATAAAAAAATCAGAGTATCTCATCAAGTGGAAGAACTTACCTGCTGAGGATTCCACATGGGAACATGAAAATTTTATATAGAAGCATCCAAAAATAATCAGGCATTGAGGACAACACTTGTTTGAAGGAGAGGGGCATGTTAGGTCTCTATAATACTAGTGTATCCACTTATTGTTATTGTTAGCATAACCCCCTTACTTTTATTTTTGTGCCCATGTAGTCCCCATATTTTTATTATTGTGCCCCATAGAAGCCAACTATTGTTACTCCTGTTCCCTTTCATTGTTATTATTATGTCGGATAGGATTATATTGTTACCCATTGGACCCCTATATATAGAAATGAGGTCTTATCATTTGTATCATCCAAGAATTTTTTATTTATGTAATGTAAATGAGGTTTCCCCCTCGAAGAGGCTCATTTCTAAGGCGTTGATCTCTCTTTTCTTCTATTTTGGGAGCCGGTTTCATAAAAGTAAGCTTCTCTGACTAATGTAGCGCTTAAGTTTTTACTCACATCTTGTAATTTCGACATAGGTTTCACTAGGATCCATTGATGGGTATTTTATTCAAATTTATTGTTATTTTTGTTTCCCTTTACTTTTCCATTAACCTAGGTAACATGCATATCATTTTTATTTTATCACATGTTCTCACATTTTTAATTAATTAAAGTAGTAACAATATATCTCTACCTTCATAATGGTTGATACAATACCCTTACAAAGTTATTCCTAGTGTCATGCATATTTATTCATATCCCCAGGTAAAAATTGCTTAATAGCATAAGGCAAGTTTGTACTGGACAAACCAGTGACAAGTTAATTTTTCTGGGAATAACCAGTTGTTTCCAAGCCATTGCATTAATTTCATTTTCCCAAAAATCCATAACACCCAATTTGGTTTTGTATCAAGTTCTACTGAACATGTCTCTGGTTGGTAGATGAGTTCCAAACACCTGACATAAGTTTGGTAGAAAGAAAGAGAAGTTCTACCCTCTTTTTGATATTGCATTTATGTTACCTACTATATGTCAAATATTGACAGTGTCAAATTTGACTCTCCCTAAACTCTTCATAGCTCGAATATGAAATATCATGCCTCCAACTTAACACATATTTATAAGACATTTAATATTGCTTGACCATTCCAATTCTTTAATTTACTTGGATATCATTACCATGCCATGTATTTCTTACACATATTTTTCCAAGTCTGCAAATAGTTATTTCTTGTATCATAGATAGTAACGTTCCTTATTACGCGTAAAACCACACCACTTACTGCCTTGATTAGACCTATAAGATCGTTGTGGGAGTAGCCCAATAAAAGTATTCAGTAAGGTATTCAATATTATAGTTGTGAGTAGGATGTAGACCTTACAACCATATAAATCATGAATTCATTGATTTATGAAATTTCTTTCACTAGTTCCCCATTCTACTCTGTTGCGGTTCAATTGTTAGTTGTACCTGAAAGTTATGATCAATATGTTGTCTATAGCACTGAGTTACAGTAAATTTATTTCCAATTTAATAGTATCAAATACCAATGAATACTAACTAATTTCTATGAAGGAAGCTCTTACTATAATTAAACTAGCACAACCACATTAGTAAAAACTAATGTGGTTGATATACGCCGATAGGCCTATATCCACTACCCATCACATTAATTTATATATCAATAAATAAATATTATATATAATAATTTTATTATATTAACTTGAAATATATATATATATTATATATTAATAAGAATATCAATATATTAAATATATTAATTATGATTAAAATCACAAAAATATTATATATATATTAATAATATTATAATAAGTATTAATAATATATATTAAAAATATTTATTAATATATTAAAAGTATTAACTATATAAATACTATAAATAAACTGGAAATATATATAATATATATTAATATAAAAATAATATTAATAATATATAATAATTTGATATTTATTTATATATTAATATCATAGATGGTTATATTATTAATAAACCAAAAGAACTAATAATATATTAATAATATATATTATATCATAGTTAGTTATATTATTAATAATATATATTAATAATATTATAATATTACTAATAATCATTATTTATAAATATTTGAATATTTATTTATAATGATTATTAGTAATATTATAATATTATTAATAATATATATTAATAATACTATAATATTAATAATATTATAATATTAATAATAAACATTATTAATAAATATTTGAATATTTATTAATAATATATATTAATAATATTATAATATTACTAATAATCATTATTAATAAAAATTTGAATATTTATTTAAAATGATTATTAGTAATATTATAATATTATTAATATTAACCAAAGGTTTAAATATTATAAAGCATAGGAATTGGTGAACCCAAGGGATAAATATTATAAACATAAGGGATCAATATTAAAAACACAAGAGATTAATAAACCGTAAGAATTGATATTTTAAACTAAAAAACATAATAAATTAATAATCCATAAGAATCAATATTTTAAACATAAGATATTAATAAACCAACGAGATTATTAACATTATAAACCAAAAGAACTAATAGACCCAAGGGTTTAATGTTATAAAGTGAAGGAATCAGCGAACCCAAGGGACAAATATCATAAACCTAACAGATGAATATTATAAACAACAAAAATTAATAAAGCCTAAGAATTAATATTTTAAACTGAAAAATCTAAGAAATTAACAAACCCTCAGAATTAGTATTTTCAACTCAAGACAGTAATAAACCCAAGGGAATTGATTTAAATATTGAGACAATTGTTGTCACAATGCGACGTTCAACCAACTATGACCATGGTTGGCCATGGGTGATATTCATATTCAGACAATGTTTGTCAGAATGTGACATTTGATCGTGGATGACATAAACCCAAGGGTTTAATATCATAAACCAAAAGAATTGGTGAACCCAATGGAAAACCATTACCCAACAAATTATAAACCAAAGGAATTGGTGAACCCAAGGGAATTGATTTAAACATTGAGACAATTGTTGTCAGAATGCGACGTTCGACCAACTATGACCATGGTTGGGCATGGGTGATAGTCATATTGAGACAATGTTTGTCAGAATGTGACATTTGATCATGGATGAAATAAACCCAAGGGTTTAATACTATAAACCAAAACAATTGGTGAACCCAAGGGAAAAGACATTACCCAAAAAATTATAAACCAAACGAATTGGTGAACCCAAGGGAATTGATTTAAACATTGAGACAATTTTTGTCACAATGCGACGTTCGACCAGCTATGACCATGGTTGGCCATGGGTGATTTTCATATTGAGACAATGTTTATCAGAATGTGACATTTGATCATTGATGACATTGATTGATTATTTATATTATAAACCAAAGGAATTGGTGAACCCAAGGGAAAACCATTGCCCAACAAATTATAAACCAAAGGAATTGGTGAACCTAAGGGAATTGAGATAAACATTGAGACAATTGTTGTTAGAATGCAACGTTCCACCAACTATGACCATGGTTGGCCATGGGTGATTTTCATATTGAGACAATGTTTGTTAGAATGTGACATTTGATCATGGATGACATTGATCGATTATTTATATTATAAACCAAAAGAACTAATAAACCCAAGGGTTTAATATTATAAACCAAAGGAATTGGTGAACCCAAGGGAATTCATTTAAACATTGAGACAATTGTTGTCATTATTCATATTATAAACCAAAAGAACTAACAAACCCAAGGGTTTAATAACACAAGAGATTAATAAACCGTAAGAATTGATATTTTAAACTAAAAAACCTAATAAATTAATAATACATAAGAATGAGTATTTTAAACATAAGATATTAATAAATCAATGAGATTATTAACATTATAAACCAAAATAGCTAATATACCCAAGGGTTTAATGTTATAAAGCAGAGGAATCATCGAACCCAAGGGATAAATATCATAAACCTAACGGATGAATATTATAAACAACAAAGATTAATAAACCCTAAGAATTAATATTTTAAACTGAAAAATATAAGAAATTAACAAACCCTCAGAATTAGTATTTTAAACTCAAGAGAGTAATAAACCAAGGGAATTGATTTAAATATTGAGACAATTGTTGTCACAATGCGATGTTCAACCAACTATGACCATGGTTGGCCATGGGTGATATTCATATTGAGACAATGTTTTTCATAATGTGACATTTGATCGTGGATGACATAAACCCAAGGGTTTAATATTATAAAACAAAATAATTGGTGAACCCAAAGGAAAACCATTACCCAACAAATTATAAACCAAAGGAATTGGTGAACCCAAGGGAATTGATTTAAACATTGAGACAATTGTTTTCACAATGCGATGTTCGACCAACTATGACCATGGTTGGCCATGGGTGATATTCATATTGAGACAATGTTTGTCAGAATGTGAAATTTGATCATGGATGACATAAACCCAAGGGTTTAATATTATAAACCAAAACAATTGGTGAACCCAAGGGAAAACCATTACCCAACAAATTATAAACCAAAGGAATTGGTGAACCTAAGGGAATTGATTTAAACATTGAGACAATTGTTGTCACAATGCGATGTTCGACCAACTATGACCATGGTTAGCCATGGGTGATTTTCATATTGAGACAATGTTTGTCAGAATGTGATATTTGATCATGGATGACATTGATCGATTATTTATATTATAAACCAAAAGAAGTAATAAACCCAAGGGTTTAATATTATAAACGAAAGGAATTGGTGAACCCAAGGGAAAACCATTACCCAACAAATTATAAACCAAAGGAATTGGTGAACCCAAGGGAATTGATTTAAACATTGAGACAATTGTTGTCAGAATGCGACGTTTGACCAACTATGACTATGGTTGGCCATGGGTGATTTTCATATTGAGACAATGTTTTTCAGAATGTGACATTTGATCATGGATGACATTGATCGATTATTTATATTATAAACCAAAAGAACTAATAAACCCAAGGGTTTAATATTATAAACCAAAGGAATTGGTGAACCTAAGGGAAAACCATTACCGAACAAATTATAAACCAAAGGAATTGGTGAACCCAAGGGAATTCATTTAAACATTGAGACAATTGTTGTCATTATTCATATTATAAACCAAAAGAACTAATAAACCCAAGGGTTCAATATTATAAACCAAAAGAATTGGTGAACCCGAGGGAAAACCATTACCCAACAAATTATAAACCAAAGGAATTGGTGAACCCAAGGGAATTGGTTTAAAGATGGATGACATTGATCGATTATTTATATTATAAACCAAAAGAACTAATAAACACAAGGGTTTAATATTATAAGCAAAAGGAATTGGTGAACCCATGGAAAAACCATTACCCAACAAATTATAAACCAAAGGAATTGGTGAACCCAAGGGAATTGATTTAAACATTGAGACAATTGTTGTCACAATGCGACGTTCGACCAACTATGACCATGGTTGGCCATGGCTAATTTTCATATTGAGACAATGTTTGTCAGAATTTGACATTTGATCATGGATGACATTGATCGACTATTTATATTATAAACCAAAAGAACTAATAAACCCAAGGGTTTAATATTATAAACCAAAGGAACTGGTGAACCCAAGGGAAAACCATTACCCAACAAATTATAAACCAAAGGAATTGGTGAACCCAAGGGAATTCATTTAAGCATTGAGACAATTGTTGTCACAATGCGACGTTGGACCAAGTATGACCATGGTTGGCCATGGCTGATTTCATATTCAGACAATTTGATGATGGATGACATTGATCGATTATTCATATTATAAACCAAAAGAACTAATAAACCCAAGGGTTTAATATTATAAACCAAAGGAATTGGTGAACCCAAGGGAATTGATTTAAACATTGAGACAATTGTCGTCACAATGCGACGTTCGACCAACTATGACCATGGTTGTCCATGAGTGATTTTCATATTGAGACAATATTTGTCAGAATGTGACATTTGATCATGGATGACATTGATCGATTATTCATATTATAAACCAAAAGAACTAATAAACACAAGGGTTAAATATTATAAACCAAAGGAATTGGTGAACCCAAGGGGATTGATTTAAACATTGAGACAATTGTTCTCACAATGCGACATTTGATCATGGATGACATTGATCGATTATTCATATTATAAACCAAAGGAATTGGTGAACCCAAGGGAATTTATTTAAATATTGAGACAATTGTTGTCACAATGCGATGTTCGACCAACTATGACCATGGTTGGCCATGGGTGATATTCATATTGAGACAATGATTTTCAGAATGTGACATTTGATCGTGGATGACATAAACCCAAGGGTTTAATATTATAAACCAAAAGAATTGGTGAACCCAAGGGAAACCATTACCCAACAAATTATAAACCAAAGGAATTGGTGAACCTAAGGGAATTGATTTAAACTTTGAGACAATTGTTGTCAGAATGTGACGTTCGGCCAACTATGACCATGGTTGGCCATGGGTGATTTTCATATTGAGACAATGTTTGTTAGAATGTGACATTTGATCATGGATGACATTGATCGACTATTTATATTATAAACCAAAAGAAGTAATAAACCCCAAGGGTTTAATATTATAAACCAAAGGAATTGGTGAACCCAAGGGAAAACCATTACCCAACAAATTATAAACCAAAGGAATTGGTGAACCCAAGGGAATTGATTTAAACATTGAGACAATTGTTGTCAGAACGCGTTCGACCAACTATGACCATGGTTGGCCATGGGTGATTTTCACATTGAGACAATGTTTGTCAGAATGTGACATTTGATCATGGATGACATTGATCGATTATTTATATTATAAACCAAAAGAACTAATTAACCCAAGGGTTTAATATTATAAACCAAAGGAATTGGTGAACCCAAGGGAATTGATTTAAACATGGATGACATTGATCGATTATTTATATTATAAACCAAAAGAACTAATAAACACAAGGATTTAATATTAATAATATTAAAAATAATATTCTTATTCTTATTCAAATTAATTAATATTAATAATAAAACTTATTTATTTATTAATATTAGTATATTCCTACATATTAATTATTTAATATCAAATACTAATGCAAATTACTATTACTATAATAATAATTTCCATTATAGTAGTTAATGTATTATTATTATTAAGTTTAATATTAATATTGATAATATTAATTAATACTAATAACAATAACAATTAATTAATATTAAGAGTGACATTAATATTAATATTTGTTAATAGTGGGTAACATTAATTTTAATCCTAATATCAAAATATATTATATGCCTTTGTAAATTTTTAATAATATTATGATTAATAATTTTAATTATTAAATAAGGTTGATTATAGCTTAAAGAAATAAAATAAAATAAAAAATGCACTTCTAAGTTTGTGAAAAGTATAGATAAACTTACCAAACCTCTATAAATCAAATTGCCATTATTCTATTTATTCCAAATATAGTTGCTACTAATCAAATATCCATGAAATTTGTACAAGTCAATACCTAATATCTAGATATTATATTGATTCCTTATCTATATTTTTTATTTTTGAAATCAATATTTAATGGTGTTTGGAAATGATTAAATTTATTTGATATTACTCATTGAACTTTCTACATATTATACATATCGTTTATAAATAAAATATAATTTTATAATAAAAAAAAAATTATATATGAAAAATAAAAAGTCATTAATTTATGTTTTTCTCATAAAAAATTAAATAATTTAAAATTTTATGTATTTAAAATAAAAATAGAAAAATTATTTAAATGAACCTAAGTTTATTTAAAAAAAAAACAAATATACCTTCTTAATTTTTATATTATATTTTTATTTATATAGAGATCTTTATCAATATTTTCATTTTTTTTTAAGTGTAGATATTAAATTTATTAGAATCTCAAATTTATTAGAATCATTCAGAGTAAAAAATAAAAATAAAAAAACACATTATATTAACAAATTAAAATTATCCTATAATTAATTTGATTATTTCATTTTTTTATATTTAATTAAACTACAATATCAAAAATAAATATAAAATTTGAAAATAAATTTGAATAAATTACAATTATGTGAATATTAAAATTAATAAATTGAAACACCATAATAGTAAATCAAAATTATTTTAATAATATATTTTTATTATTTATTTTAATATTTAATTAATTAAAGTTTCAAAATAAATATAAAACATAAACCTATTAAAACTATTTTAATAATATATTTTATAAACATATTTTTAATTTGATACACAATTACAAAAATCTCGGTCTGATTTTCTTAAAATCTTACCTGAATTTCAATGATTATTAGGGTAAAAAAAGTTAGACTAATTTTCATCTTACTAATTCCATTTATATTCTAAATTATAACTCTAGTTAAATTCTAATTTCGATTTTTAAATAAAATATTTAAATAATTTATATGTATTAATACATATTTAATTTTATCCATTAATATTTTTTTGTTTCAAAATTATTATTATTATTTTTGAATTTTGAGTTTCAGAAATCTTTTTTCTTAGTTGTCTAAAAATATATATTTCTACATTTTTCAATGCACATATATTTATTTCTTTTATTTTATTTTTAAATTATTCTTTTCATGATGAAATAGAAGATCACATTAAAATAAAAAAGCTAAATTAAAAAATGAACTTGTTAAAAAATAAGGATTTAATTTATTACTTTAATTGTATACATTTCTTTTCAAAATGAAAATCAAAAGCCATTGATAAATATTCAATCCCAAAAGTCTAAACCATCTCAAAAACATTTACAGACTAGGTTGGATTCTTAATTAACAAGGTTCGTAAAGTTTTTTCTTTGGATCTAATTAAATTTTAAATTGAATTTTAATTCCAAATTTTTAAATAATATTTTTAACGATTTTTCCTTATGATTTTTATTACAATTTGGTGTTTTAGGAATAATTTTTCCTTATTCTCTAGGTATTATCTTTATATACTTTTTTAAAAAATTGGATAAACATTTTTTTCTATATATTTTTAATTAACTTTTTTTCTTATAAAATGAAGAAAATAAATGGAAAAAATAAACCTCTATAGAGAATGATGAAAATAACTAGAAAAAAATTAGGTCAAAGAAGAAACCTTCAAAGGAATTTTCATTTAATTTCTTTATTTATTCAACTATATGAGAAGACAAATTTGCCACATAAAATGCATTATTTTGTAAAAACATCCAAGTCCATCTTTATTTATAGTTTTTTATAGTAACTATAAATATGCTAATATCAAGTAGCTTTTCTTTATTAATTAAAATTACAGATTTTCAATAATTGTCACTAATATGTGGAATAATAGTATTAATTAAAATAAAATGTGAGCATCTCAATAAAAATGTCAATAGAAATTTTGTTATTTCATAGATTTGATACTAATTTTTTTAATTGAGATAATGTATGCTGTAGAAATAATGATATTGCTTTTAGTAGTTTCTAAATTTTATATTTGAAATGATGAATGCCTTGGAAATTATGAGACTGTATAGATTTTTCTCTAAATACATTCTTTTCTTTAAACATTGAAATCAATCTGTTAATAAATTTAATCATATAATATTAAATAGCTTGAAATTTGATAATTATGATTATGACTATTCAATATATGAAATAAAGGGATAAAAATATAAATTAAAATAAAATGTGAACTTTTAAATAAATATTTTATTTCAAAATTTTTCTTTATTCTAATTTTTTATTGAATAAAAAAATGTTTATAACGCTTTTATCCATAATTTATATGGAATACGCATATGTATTTGCAACATGTTTAGTGAGAGTTGACAAGATTCATATGCATGAAGGTATCCCGCAAAAGCAAAAGACAACTGTGTAGAAAAATATACGAGAAAAGAAAAGAAAATCAGAGAACTATCTAGCCAAAAGCTATCTGTTATTAAATATCCGCAGAAAACTATCCACAGAACGAAGCAGATAAAAATATTCATTTAACCTGTCGATTTGGGCAGATAATTAATATTCATTTAACATATACATGACCGTTGAATATAATCATATTTAAATCTGGTTTAATACTCTCGTGCTGAAAGGTAGAGGGGAAAATCATTACCTCTTAGAAAGTCTTTTTGGGAATACTGTTCGTTGAACTGGCCACCATCTTAAGGTCTGGTCCATAACCATAGGACCCGACTGTACTGATATACATATTTTCAGAAATGCAGAAAAATAAAAACAGAATTGCAAAACATGCAGGATAACCCGAACAACGGAAATTTTGAGTTGCTAATATATATATATATATATGGGTACATGAAACCCATATTCACATTCAACTGGGACACATATTCATGTATGCTACAAAATGCATATAACTTAGCTAAAAAAAAATACAAAGAGTCGAAGAATTATGCTCAGCCTATGAATGTACAACTTATCAGAAATATACGCTGAGAATATGACCACAATAGGCAACACATCCAATATACCCAACACAGGGTTGCAGCCGCTATTAATAGCAAGCTATAACCATAAAAAGAGTTCTTAAAAGTTAAATCTACGCCAGGAATGCTTAAAGAAATTACTGAGAGAACTGTAAATAGATGGGTGACATGTAACACACATATATAAAACGCATATCGAAGTCTAATACAATGTCGAGAAGGAGTTTCGATTCAATCTTAAACTTATAAAGACCCTGGTCAAAGGGGCCGAACCAGGATGAGACATTGAGCAATATATTCTTTAAAAATGAGACACCCCGTGTATAAAGTTATAGGAAACCTAAGCAAACAATTTCATTTCTCATATGGTATATCCCTGAAGGGATTAATCAGGTACCTGAAAGAAAAACACTGAGGTATCTGCCCAAACCCTAACATCTGCATCCAAGCCGGTGGAGCTGGTTTAACCCCATCACGGGCTTCGATTATAATGTTGTCAAGGTAAACCAGAGACCTTGGATTAAAAAAAATGTGTGGCAATAATAGTCGTAACTTCACGAAATCAATAAAAGAGGTAAACATATTTTTACCCAGAGATGTTGGGCTTGTGCATCATAAATCCGCCTTGCTAGAATGTAATCTGAACCTGAGCCTGCAAAAGCTGCAGAATATTAGTCACTATAATCCTAGAACTATAGGATCAACGGACAAAGAAAACCCTTGAACAAAGGATTCCCAACATCGTCTCTGGGAAATTGTACATTCGGGAAAACAATGGTTAAAAGATGGATTTGGGGACCGCCCCTCAAACATGTTTGAAGCAGTAGAGGAAACCCTAGGGAGCTAGGGTTTGGCACCAACGGACTTTCGCTCCCTGCGGCAGATTCAAGGAAGTGTCAAGTAGCTGGCAGGTATGAATGTCGATAGACCTTCACCCTCGTTAACATTAAAACCATAATCCATGCGTTTCCTTCACGCATGCGTTAAGAATTTGAACCATCACGCATGACGGGCCCAGCCTACGCAACGTTAGAGCCACCTTGCCGCCGCGGCGGTGCTTGGCCATGGCCACACTCTGCCAGTCTAGTCGAACTTCGCCGGGTAGGTAAGAAACACCCCTTCCAGCCGCTAGTTGCAGAATCGCATCAAATTCCCTAATTCCACCGCCTGCCGCCACTATGCCTCGTGTCAAAGGCACAGGGACACATTGCAGAACGGTGAGAAGGTTCAATGTTTCAGTTTTATTTTACTGGTTAATCTTGATACGTGGCTATTAATAAATGGTATAGTAAATTTTTAATCAAGATTTGTAAAAAATTAATTTAAGTAGGGTTTAAACACGTGATTTAGATATGCAAGGAAGTTAGTGGGGTAGATTTGATCCATTAATTGAGTGGCAACGACCAGAATATACCGGCATCTCTCAATCTAGACCATCAGATCAAAAAAATTAATTAGCCTAATCACAAAACATGCCTCCCTTCGATGAGGTGTTACGCCCTATCGGCAACAATTAGAAACCAACTTTTATTGAATCATTCTCTTTTCAAATCATTCAAGAGACTTGAATATCGAGTTGATTACAATTAAAATTCTCTGGGTGTAAATGATGGAGAACAAAAATTATACATGAAAGGAGCTTGAATATGAAGTTGATTGCAATTAAATTTACTCACAACCCTTAAATGATGGAGAACAAAAATTATCGTAAAAAGTGCCGAGGAGTGAAGCGTTTCTTTTTAAAGGGTATTAATTTTTTTTTAAAGCTATTATTATAAAAAATGAAAAATTCTTTATTTGTTACCCCAATATGTTCTCGTACGGAAATTATGGCGTTATTATTCTGCGTACGTCTCCTTCACCCACAATGGCTTGTTCGCTTCTCTTTTGATTCGGCAACTTTCTTCTTGCTACGTACTTGTGTCTGGATCCGCTGGTCCAACAACGAGAATCGAGGAAGAGTAAGCATAGGCCACTTCATTTTGAGCTTTTTTTCACCATTTTAGCTTGTGCAACGAAATTTGGTGATTTTTCCGCAGCTATCCCTAGCATTCCGGACGTTGTTGGACGAGAAAGATTTAACATACTGCCCACAGAAACACAGCCATACTTTGCCTATGTTGTCATTGCGGTCGTGGTTTCATCCCCAGTTGCTTGAGAGGACTAGTTGTCAATGGATATTTTCATGAATACATGATGTCGAGTAGCCATTCCATGCTACGAAAAAGCGAGGAGAAAGTCATTAAGCGTACGCGTTTTTGGCCATTGGAGGTTGAGACAAAGAAATATTAAAATTGCAAGATGACATTAGTAATATTCATTTAGTTAGTTAAGGTTGAATAAGGTATTGGATATAATGGTTTAAAACATTTCAATCATCTAACATTTCATCCAATGGCTCAAATATAGACGAAATTAAGCGACTAGAAAAGTTGTTTTCAAATAATAATGCTGACGACATAATAAATAAATAAAATAAAAATAAAAATAGATAGTGGATTTATTTCCTAACATGTTTTATAGATTTCCCACATCATAAACATGAAAATCACATGAGCGATATCCTATGGTTGGTTTCATTTATATGGTCTCTCTTAATAAAAACCTCTAAAATGTTCTCTTTCATTTCATATGGATAGGGTTTGTAGATGTTGTTCGTGCCAACATAAACCATAATTTAAAAATTTTAAAGATAAGGTAGTTAGTATGTTGGAAGGTAAATGTGGATAGGTTCATGAGTACTTGTATCAATTATTTTTGAAACATTTCAATACACCATTATGAATATTGAAAATTTAGAAAACGGTTATAAGATGAAAATTTAGAAAACGAGGTTATAAGATAAAAATTTAGAAAACGGGTTATAAGATAAAAAATGTTTGATCGTTGATGGAGTGTTTCTTCATTGTCTACTACATTAATTTGGTAAGGTTGATTAAACATAATTAGCGTTGTTTTAGTCCGTAGGATTTTGGCCTAGCAGGTGATGAGACCATGATTTCAGCACTCATCATGGGTTCAATTCCTTCTTTGATCGGGATAATATGCATGATGACCCACAGACCATAATCAACCATAGTATACAAAAACGAATTGTATTTAACGAAAGTCAACTATATTCAACAAAATTCCCAAATCGCACTCAACCATATTCAACAAAAATGGCATACCAATTATAATGAGCATTGTCGTCATGTTTTAGTGTATATGTACAAAAATCAAACATATTCAACCATAGTAAAAAAAGTTCAATAGTAGTTAACAAAAGTCAACAAATACAAACCAAAGTCAATATACTCAACATGGGAATCATCTTTGGAAAATTAAGTATATATTATTCAACAATAGTTAACTAAATTTAACCATATTCAACTAAAGGTCATAGTGAGATAATATTTTGGAGATTATATTTACATTAACAACTATAATCAACAAAAGGTAACCATGTTCATCAAAAATCATGGTAAAAAATATTCAAAAATGGAACATATAGTCAATTATAATCAACACGGACATTATGTTTTCAAGATTATATGTACATCAATCAAACATAGTAAACCATTGTCAAAAAAATGCAAACCAAAGTCAACTATTTTCAACATGGGAATCACTTTGGAAAATTAAGTGGCAAGGATAGTCAACAAAAGTAAACCATATTCAACAAAGGTCAACATAGGATATGTTATGGAAAGTATATTTACATTGATAAACCATATTCAACAAAATTCAACCATAGTTAACCATAATTAATGAAATTCAACCATAATGTAAACTATCGTCAACTTGGGCATCTTGTTTTCCAGAATATATGTACATTAATAAAATGCTAGTTGCATTAAAAAAGTCAACTATATTTAATCATAGACAACAAAGTCAACTATATAATCTATAATTGTTATGGGGATCATGTTTTCGATGTTACATCTACATTAGGTAATAAACAAAAGCCAACAATTGCCAAATATGGTCAACATAGGTATCTATTAATTTCGGAATTATACGTATAGTAGTCAACCATCATGAAAAAATCAACCATAGTCAACTAGTCAATATGGAATCATGTTTTGGAAATTATGGCTGAAAAAGGAGATTGTAGTTCAAACAAAAGACCTACTATTGATGCATTGAATGGAAAAGGCGAGGATACTTGTCGAGGCTATAGAGCTTAATCTGAAAGTATGGGCAAAAAAATACAAGATGAGATCCGGGTAACCTTAATAGATACGGATTTCTAAAGAAAAGGTAACTTGGTTTTTAAATGTTAAGAAGGAAAACACTAACAACCACCACAAAAATTCTTGGAAAATAAAGAATCATGAATAACCCGGAGAACAAAGGCTTCAAACAAAAGCAACAAAATTAGCCACAAAAAAGGTAATGAGCATATCGATCTTACGGGTCAAAAATATGTTAGTAAAACACTAAATAGGACGGGTAAACCAAGATGTCACCACTATCGAAGATCAGGATAGAAATATATTGAAAATTTCAAACTTATCTCAGTTAAAGAGATTGATCCTTTAAAATAACTCCTCTCTCAAAATACCTAATTAGGTTCTCATGTATAATAATAAAAAAAACGACATAATATGAGCATCCCTTATGGATTTATTCATTTCATCGAAGTGCATGGGTTCATAGTTGTTGCAGCCACTAATTTAAAATACTCAATGCTTGAGTACGGAAACTCACTTAAAAATAATTAATATCAAAAGGAGTGAGCTGTAAGAATCACTTAAGAAAGAAATATGCACCATGATCCCCCACAATGCTAAATGTGGTGGATATATGATGACAATGGATGTCAACAATGATGACAAAAAATATGGAGGTAATAGTTTGACAAAAATGATGATAATTTGAAAACACATATGCGAAGTGGTCCAAAGTGGCTAGATTCAATGGTAAATGTTACATACCCAACCCATCTAATACTATTATAGGGATGGGTTAAAAGACACACACACACACACACACACACACATTTAGGTAATTGATATTTTTGGAGACTGAAGCTCATTGTCATCAAATTCTCTCATGCTACTTAGACTATACCTTTCACTCTACGTGATTTACCCGCATCCATATATATATGGGCATCTATTGGGCTTCTATTTGAATGCGATGACCTCCTTCTTCCACTGCTGTTTTCATCAACCACGCCGCTCATGCCTTCACGGTGGGTCCCATTCGGCATGACACCCGGCAACAACATGGTAATTCCTAAGTGCCGCTTCTCTAATGGCTGTCGAGGTTTTCTTGTCTTTCTTATATGTGGGTGGGGGTCGTATGGCCTCCTCTCCCATTGGTATTCCTTCTTTGCTCTTACTACCACCACTTGTTATCCCATCCTACTCACTTCATTCACCCTAGAGCCTCCTTTATTGCCTCTTTGTTCTCAGGCATCATAACGATAAATGCTTCCCCATTGAGACCCTTTCTCCACCAATTGGTTATGTGCCCTACTAACTTTAATTTTAACACGTCATCCCGTTAGTCTACTCTCGAAATTACAATTGACACCTTACTTCAATATTCTAAGGTGAGACCTCCATGCCTGTGGTCTAGTGGAATTCTCACCTCCATGAGTTATTATTTTTTATTATTTAAGTGGGTCCCTCCCCCATGAATGATCCTCTACTTACATGTTGTATGCCTAATTGACCTATGTACTTTGTTTAACCTTGCGATTCTATTACACCGCCCTTGTGTATATTTCATGGGGAACTCATTAGGCTAACTAGATAGTTGGGTCGATTCTCGACCAATACCACTACGGTAATAGTGCGGGCCCTACCATACACCCACCCTACGTCATCTTGCAAGGCCTTTCCCCACCCCACATTCGATTCTTCTGCTCAATGACCAGTCGAGGAGTGAATCTCTGGGGTGACTTCGAGCTGACATCATCTCGCTTTTTTGTTCCTAGTACTTCCTACTATGCCTTCCTTTCATTCTTAGGGTTGGAAAAGCACGGGCCATCTTGCTAGTAATCCACCCTTCTACCAGATAGAGGTTATTTTTGAGCCTCATATCCCAGCCTTACCATGTCATCTAATGTAATAACATGACTCTCTTTCTCATACGTCCTCATAAATGTTTTTGGAGTGAACCTTCTAGGAGCCATATCATCCTTCTGCGTCAAATCACGTTGGGGAAATCCAAGTCATGCCAATGAGAAGCCTCCACGATTAGGGTTCTACCTAGTTAAGGATATTGTTTCTCGGTTCTACCTTATAATTTTGGGGTTTTCCATCCCATGTCGCATCCATATTTCCTTGATCTCTTCCATGGCTCGATTAATGGATCTTGACCTTCCCTTATGCGATGCATAAAACATCAGATCTATACGAATGTTGTAATATTAAGTCTTTACCTTGCCATGATTTCCCCAGGCTAGTTATTTTTACAATGACATTGTCTCAGAGAGATCTGTAAGACCTCTGGAACAACACTAGTACTTGGTGCCAACATTGATGGTTTATTAAGGCACCCTATGGACACACCCCCTCCTGAGCTTGGGAAATACTTTCCAATGTGTTCTGTCTCGTCTACATTCCCTGTTTCTTAGATAGAGAATTCCAAGCATGGTGGAGTGTAGGAAATCTATATCCCTTACCTACCTCGGAAGCAATGGATTCTTTGAAAGATCTCCACCCTCACCTACCACATAGAAAGGGTCAAAAATTCAAAATAGAATATAAACAACCATGGCACTATATGAAAGCTTCCGAGGACAAACTAGTTATGCCACGATGCTAGTGCAAGACAACCAAACCAATAGTAATACATGGGTGATAGGTAATTTGGAAATTGCATTTTATGGGGCTCAAGCTATTTTAAGGAGTAAAAAAAACCCCTCAATGTTACTACAATGATTTTTTTGCTTAACTTGAGGAAGTTGTAATTTAGGTAATTAAATTATTTGTACAATTAAAGACCCTACTATGAAGACAATATCCTATGTAATTATTTCATATAGCCAAAAGGGTCTATATTCCCAAGTTTTCCAATTTTTATTCACAGATCCCTTTATGGATCATCTCATTTTACCTCATGGTGTCATTAAGATATTCAAATATATGTGATTAGCAACATTGTTGTATATTTCATAGAGAACAAATTCCTTCATAAGAGGTAGCATAATTTATTTTATATGGTTATGACCACTTAGATTTTGTTGCAGTTATAGGCTATGACTGCTTATAAAGTGCTTCACAAAGCCTCTTTACACTTTGAAGATACACACACTAGAGCAACTCATTTTAACACAAAATACTTTCATAAATGTAACACAAAAATATATTTATGCATATTTATCATAACCATAAATCCATCTTGACACGGAAGAGAAGTAACCACATTCTGTGCGTCAAAAACACTAGTACAATCCATAAATACAGAAACATTTCAACCATAAATTCATTTAGAATTTACCAATGTGTAAACAAGCATAAATGGTGCCCATCACTTGAATTTATAGGGAAACTCATACTAGGAAAAGGACTCTCCACGATGTGATAGTTGTAGCCATGCTACTGAAGTTGTCAACCTTGGAGGCAATTCTGAAGTGGGAAGTGCTATGTGATATATAAAATTCTTGTAAATTGAAGACGAATGGGTTCAAATTCATATTAAATTAAGAAAGAATGGGTTCACTGGGTCACATTGGGCGCAACCCAACTTTACTAGATTTTGGCCAAGTCTCTACATTTTTAAAGAGTGAAGCGTGAAGTATCTTTGCCCAATGCATCATTTTGGATATACTACGCGGTATATTAAGGGCTTGGTGGGTTGAAGCCCTCCTTTTTTTGTAACAAGTTTTAGATGCAGTTAGCCCTTTCCCTGTAGTTCTCGCGGTATTTGTGCCATGGTTTTATAATAATGTAATACTATGAAAGGAGATGTAATTCTATATCAAATAATCATCATTGTAGTTCTATGTTTGGGGCTTGTTTGTATCTCTCTTTTGTAGTGAAGGAAAGGCTTCTTTTGAAGTGAGTGCGCGGAGAGACATTGGAAGAGTACGGCAATTATTAACGAGACCACTTGTAGTTGTGTGCACGGGTTAGAGAGAATATTGTACTTAAAGAATCCATCATAATAAAGAAGAAGAATTTTGTGAAGATAATCTATGTTCTTATGTGTTTCCTATCTATTTTCTTAATATCATTTTTATTACATAGTAGTTGTTACAATTGTAAAGTATAATAGTGTAATTTATGATAATAGCAGTATAATGTGTTCTATTGAATGTGGGAAAGTAGTAAAGGGTCTATACATCGTGAGCCGGTTATGTATGCTAAAATATATTTATAGCATTGTATATTATCCCCAGTGGCGGTCCCTGAAGTTGTGGGAAGCCTAGTTCTGTAACCACTCATAATGATATCGTGTGACTACCTGTCACCCTTCTGAGGTCATTTCCAAAACCGGCCATTGGTCAAGGGTTTTTGGTGTACAACATAGATCAGGCACACGGGTCAGCCCAAATGATATAAATGGTCCCGTTGCCGGGACTAAGATATGTTTGAGGATATGTGGACGTGGGACACAGAGTCGAAGAAAGAAAAATTCAGATTTGATAGTATAGAAAGAGCGAAATTTGTAGATCAAGAGTACAAAACCACCTTGTATGACATATGAAGTGTGGTTAAAAAGGCATGCTTTCACATAACCGTACAAAATTTTCTTCGAATCATTCCCCTAGTGAATTATATGAGTGGGTGTCGAGGTTGGTAAGAAAGGAAGGATTTCTTTAAGAATGAAAAACCTACAACGTGGACTCTAAGGCGATATGGGGACTCAAGAGAACCTTAATAATAATATTTTCGAGGGTTGTTGATTTATGCATTGATAGCATCTTGGGTGGATTCATTGCGAGTTCATTATGGAGTCGACCACATCCTACAATGGAAACGGCGAAAGTTACCAAAGCACGCAAGGTACGTATAACGGAGTGCTTGAAACTATGGATTGTATGATTTTGTGTGAAAAGGGGGTTTCAGATGCAATCGGATTGTTAGTTTACTTATATTTGGAGGAAGAAATAAATATGAAAATAAGTAATACAACGTGAAGTGGAAAAAATGTATAGAGTAGATGAGAAGAGATACCATGAAGAAAATCTAATGACATCCATTGAGACTAATTATAGTCCTTTGTTGAGTGAGTCTAAAGGTGAAAAGGAAAACTACCTGAGGACTCCACGAGCTACATGTATACCGCCTTCCATCAGGGAGTTTTCCGAACGGAATCAGTAGTAGTCGAGTCTTGGTGGTCTCCTAACCCTCTACCCCTCATACTCCCCATCTCCCACACCCCCTTACACTGCAAAAAAATGAGTACATGGTTGATGATATTAAGCTACATATTTTTCGGAAGGTGGATCAAATGATCCAAAGAAGTTTGGTTTCTAGCCAAATTTGTATGGATAACAAAGTAGATCAATGACGAAGATATAAAGAAATACAGCGGTGTAAGCTATGATACGGAGGCGTTGACATGGTATAGTATTTGACCACTCACAATGGTGCATTTATAAATATTAAGAAAGCATTGATACATGATTTCAATAATCAAAGTATTAACCACGATTGCATTGCGGGTTAAAGGAAGGAGATAAAAAGAAAGCTAATGAGTCTCTTGGGAGCTTGATAAAGGTTTAAGGTGTTATCTAATATTCAAAAAAATTAGGAAAAATAGGAATATGGAACATAAAACTAGAAAAATGTAGTAAAATATCACTACATCAATAGGAACATATCATGAGACTATTTTATTTCATATTATAGCACATAAAATAATTACAAGATCTTGAGGAAAAATCTGATCAAGCTAGGCAAAAACAAGTGGAAATGACCAAGTACATAAAATACTCTGAAATAGTGCTTCCTACATAAAATGCTAGAAGGCCATGATTACGAGAGTCCTATAAAGAACATGTACAATAAAAGTAAAAATACATAGAATTGTTGATATATTTCTTAGAAAATATCGGATCGGAGATCTAGGCTTTCTAGCATCATTCCAGGACAACCCAAAAAGGGTTTATGGAAATACACAAAATGAAAGTTGTAGCCCTAGGGCTGAATAACGCATACAATGAGATAAATGCTACGATGTGGATGATGTAGTGCAAGAATGGCCAGTACTCATCCCCTGCGATCCTCTAGATGAAGTGTTACACCATTTTTTGGTCATCTAACCTATTATCATTAGATGGACCCAAGTACACCATGGAGCCAGTTTTACCCTAAAGTAAAGCGCCTTTCACTATGTTAAAACGGGAAACCCCAAAGAAATATTAAACAAACCCATATTTGTTTGATTTTCCTCATGGAATAATTAATTAAACCATAATTTAATTATTATTCCCAGTCATGTTTAACCAAAATCAAAGAAATTAATTAGATAAACCTTTATTTATCTTATTATTTTCTAGAATAATTATTTAAATCTTATTTAGATAATATTCCTTGTTAAATGACCAAATCACCCCACAAATAATTAAATAAATCATTATTTATTTAATTATCTTTCAACTTCCTTAAATAATTAAATAAATCATTATTTATTTAATTATCTTTCAACCACTTCCTTAAATAATTAAATAAATCATTATTTATTTAATTATCTTCTAACCGCTTCCTTAAAGATAAAGCCAATCATTTGTTTATTTATTTTCTTAATCAGGGATTGACCCAAGTCAAATACCCTTTCCCTCCAACAAATATAATAAAATATTCCATAAAGGTGGATCTAGATTTGGTTAGTAACATTATTTTAATCATGCATAAGATCTAGAATGACCCAATATTTTGTTATAAATAGGAGTTCTTCCCATCATTCCTCACCTTTTTTTGTTGCCTATTAGATCACTACGGATCTATACACTTGGTCACCATTTTTCACCATTTTCTCCCTTTGAGCTCTATTCTTTTGCATTGAGTTTTCTACATCAACTGAGAGAAAACAAAGATCTGATGCCCCAGGGACACAAAGAACCCCATCCCATTGAGGAGAGGCTGGATACCTTCTTGTTTCCTCCCGGGTGCTTACTGTAATATAAAAATTCTTTCAAAAAATTGTGTTCTTGTCTTTTATTTTGTTGGATGCATGGAGAAAACCCTTTGTTGCTAATGTCTTTCCATACATAGATGCGGGTGTTTCCGGCTATTTTCTTGTCCCAACTAATCGCGAGATACGAAGATATTTGCGGCCACTTTTGTTGTTAGAGATATTAGTTATGCGTAACTAAAGTGGTCCTTTCGTACACTTCGACAAAGGATTCATACTAACAAAAAATGGCGACTCCACACGGAGTTTTAAATTGCGACCCATTGTCGTTTTCATATTCACCGCATATCCGGCTACTTAGGACCCTAGGTTTCTTTCATTGTTTATTTTTCCTATTTTTATGTTATTTTTTCTCACATAAAACCCTAAAACAATAAAATTTCTATACATTGTGTTTACGGCCTATGGCGCGGTGGCGACACCGGCCGCAGCGGGGCCGGCAACTTTCGAAAATGCGCCGGCGAGACAACCGAGCCCCGGGGTCGCCGCACCGGCCCTGACTGCGACTGTGGACCTCGGTCACACTTTTGCTTGTTTTCTGCGACACCTTGTGAAATCGGGTCAGAAATTGTGACACCGCCATTTTTCGACAATTTACACGCAATTTTTGCGGGTTTTTAAACACGTCGGGGTCTCCGGCCTGCGTGCCATTTTGTTTTGACCACGTTCTGAATACTCATCTAAGTGGGAACCCTAGCTTATGGGGCTTTAGTACCCTCCCACTTTTTTGGAAGAGTTTTAAGCGCTTGGTAAATCTGTTCTGAACACGGCCTCCTTTTTTCCAGTCTGTGCACCTCCCTTTCGGATCCTTTGAAATCTAACCTTTCTTCCTTTCAAATCACCCTCCTGTCGTTTTGTTTGGACCTCCTTTAGAAACTCCGCCTTGCCCCCTCACGATTTTGTTGATTTCCTTCCTTTCGACCACCCTCATCTCTTGGCCTTGATACGCACCTCTTCCCGGACTTGTCCTCTAGATCCTGTCCCCTTTGACAGCCTTAGATCTATTGGCCCCTTTCCGTGTGTTTTACATAGTTTCCCTTTCTTTTCAACATAGTTTTGAGAGACAGCCTTCTTGGGTTAGATAGATGCACAAGTAGGCATTGTTTTGTTCTTTCGACGTATATCTTGTTCTCTGTAGGTTTATTTTTAGCTACGCAACACCACTTTTTTTCTTGCTCTCCAAAACGGAAAGGGTTTAAAAATTCAAAAATTAACGCACACCACCGCCGACCCCTAAGTGAAGAAGCGCACAGTTCTAACACCTTTAGCGGCAAAGACTCTAAAATCAATTGTCACTTTTGCACCTTATCGCCCTTGACGTACTTGATTAAATCGCTGCACTTGCCTTCCGGTTTCCTTCTTCCATTTTGTCATCATTGCGCCCCAAGGCACCTTCCTAGGAGACTTCTTGGCCTTCACCCTCGGTTCACGGTTGATCGACTTCTCCCGCCCCGCCGTCGTCGACCGGGTCCTCCTCAGAGCTCCTCTTGATTCTTTGGGTTCTCCTTTTCCTTCTAGGTTCTCCCATCACCTTCACTATGTACAGTCCGGAGCCTAACGTAGTGGTGCTCGACCCCCTAATGCGGAACTACCTGCGCAGACCCTTTCCAGAACTACCTCGCCTACACTGTGCTCCCCTGCTGGTGACCTCAGCCTCTAGATTTGGACCGATTAATAAACGACCCTATGTCCGCTAGTTGACCACGCTATCTTCGACAAAGCTCCCTTGAGCATCCCAAAGTTTGAAGGTCTTCTTTGGAGAAGATCCTTCAAATCATGTTCGATCTTTCCACATGTGGTGTTCATCTACCTCCATTATCGATGACTCTGTTCGTCTTATATTGTTCCAACGCACGCTTATAGGCAAAGCTTCTAAGTGGTATGTTGATGTAACCACTCCTCCCATACCACTTTTGCAACTCTTGCCGGGCTTTTTATCCTGCCTTGACTTCCCCTTCGTTATGACAACAGTATCGAACTCTTGACATCCTTGAAGCAAACCTCTTTGACCCGCCTTTCTACCCATGTCTAGGAATGGCGAAGAAGATGGAGCCTATGTCAATCTCACTCCTTCGAAGACCGTGTCTACATGAGCCCAGTTCGTTAGATCTCTCTTGTCCCCTACTCCGGGGAAAGATGTCGCATCCCATTTTCCCTCAAGCAAGAAGATGCCCTCAAATGGCGTTAAAATATGACACGATCTACTGCTCGGACGGAGTTGTAGTCCCTCTTGTCTACACAGTCTCCCCAGAGACCCGGTGATGCCCATGCAGGGGCACTCATGCCACGGCCGATATCGTTGGATCTATCTCTCATCCCCTCACTCCAACCTCTCATGGAATACGGTTTTCCAGGGCGAGGCACCCGCTACGCACTTCTCCCCTCTAGGTGGCACGCATCCGGAATGCGGCATGCCTCATCCTTTTGCCCAACCTCCCGCAACACCTCCAATGTTGCCCAACCTCACCATTACCCTTATGCGCAGCACAGTGCGCCGGCTCCTCCGGCATATGCGCTTTCACCTCCCTTGCCTTCTCAGCACGCGGCCGGCGATCATCGCCCCTCGAAGCGGTGGATGCCTCGGCGGGGATTCATGGCTACCCAACCACACGACGGACGGTGGCCACTCACACCCTCCCCTTCTAATTCCTCCCATTACGGATCCTCATGATGAACTACGATCCCACCTGCCGTCGACCTTAACCTTCAAACTCGATTAGCCGGTACCCAAGCCTCCCGCTCGGTACCCCGAGCCTCCTCTTCGGGTTCTGAGCCTCCTTTGACTTCCAGTGGTCCCTTGTATCTCTCAACCCGAAGTTGAGGTTCATACAAAGATTCCTAAGGGACCATTACGTCGAAACGGCCCCTTTCCGGTCGGCCTCATTCGTATAGCACCGCGTCTGGATGATTTAGCGCAATCTCTGGCACCATTTCCACCTTTGGAACTCCTCAGTCCATGCCCTTCCCCAAAAGAAGGATCTGCCTATACTGTAGGTGAGCGCTTGTAGATCCTAACGATGACCAAATGATCATTTTCGACGCCACTCAATCGGGACCACCTCCTCTTCCTCCTTCCGTCGTCTTCCAAATCCCGATCAAAATCCGGAACGCCGCGTTTCCCGGTGTATAATTGATGAGGGGGCATCCACCTAGCGTGATGTCAGCGGTTTGGAAGCAACTCGGATCCCCACGAAGTGGCCCCTTCCACGATCACCCTTCGACGTGGGATAGCCCATGCCTCCCGGCCAGTGGCCTCTTCGTAATTGTCCTATCACCCTTGCGGTAAGGCGGTACGTTGACGTCGAAGTCATCGATGCCAACTAGACTACAACATTCTATTGGGGCGAAGCTACACACCTATGCTATGTATATGACGCCCCATCCGCGGTTTTTACATGAATGTCTTTCCCCCATAATGGAAAAGATAGTCACCGATGACCGATTGACATATCATGGGCAAATATCCAGGACCTCACAGGAAACTGACCATCTCTTCTGTAGCCAACAAGCAAACCGTCGACTCCTTGACGGAGTGTCTCCCCAGGCGTTTACAAGGATTCCTCCTACTTGGAACTTTTCCTAGTCTCCCCCTCCTCCTATCTCTGACCCCAGCGCATCGAATGTTTTGCATGATGCAATCGTCTCGTGCTCTCAAAGCAACTGCTTCGACTAGTCGACAATTTTTCCCTCCGCACCCTACTCTTAGCCCTTCACACACGGTTGGTAGTCATGAGCCCCCTTTATCCCCCAAGCACGGTTCCTCCGACCCCTTGAGCCTACAGGTGCGTCCCATGCGGCCATTCCCCCTGCGGTGGATACCGTTCCTAGCTCCCCCACCGGGGAGTGTACACGGTACAGGTCATGGCCACCCTCTCTCTTCCTAACCGGCCTCTTGGGATTCCCGTTTGAGCCTTCATCCTCCGGCCCCACCTTTACCTTGTCAACCCAAACCTTATATTGCTTTGACCCGGTTCAACCGGCCCATACCTTCTCCCATGACATCAATGCCTCGGTGCCTCAACGAGACACCTCCTGTTGCAACCGCTTCCGGGTAAGGAGCAAAGCTCGCAAGGGGGCATCAAAGGACAAGACTCCCAAACAAAACACTCCTTTGAAGCCTCCAAAGCATACCATCTGATGTGCTTTGTGTGATGTGTCGGTCACGCCTCCCATACACATCTGCATTACTTCATCTCAAGCCTTGGTTAATGTCACGTTCCTGAAGTCGCGGTCCCGGAAGCCTGCATTCCTTCCGCATTGCGGCCAAGAACCCCAAGACTATTCACACCAGCCACCCACTGTGCTTTGTGTGATCTCCATGGCCATTACACCCATCTTTGTCCCCGCCTCGAGGACTTCCCGCACCTTTCATCGCCCTTGGGTCTGCTGGTCGAGCCAAGCGCAGTGAGTCCACCTCTCCCCTATTTGCGCATTTTGCTTGACGGAGACACACCGGTCTGTATTTGCTCCCATTGACATCCCCCTCCGATGTCGAGATGACGAACCTTCGTCAACATTTTTACCTATCATCATCCATGAGACCCTCGAGAACATTCCATCTGAATCCTCCCCTGTTGTTTCTCTTGACCTTCCTTGACGATCATCTTGGGCTCAACATCGGTAGATCCTTTGTCCTACTTCCTCTTCGGTCACTCCTTGTGACGATGCGCATGTGAACCTCTCTTCATGATGATGATTAAGGTCACTTCACCGTCGGTGATCTTTCTTCCACAGTCACCCCATATTCTATCGCGATGACGACATTATGGAAAAAATCCCCACCCATGACATTATATATTCCCTTACATCGAACCCATGCGTTCACCACATCCACCTTGTGGCCATTACATTGAAACCCCTTTGTTTGGGTAAGGGGCACCCACATTTGAAGACCAGAGAAGCAATTCTCCACCGCTCTCCTGAACTTGTCACAGTCGTGTTGACTTTAGTCCCATTATTCTTCCACATTTAGAAGAGCCTCTAGAGTCCCATATCACTTGAGATCACTCTAGGGATGATACCCATTATCGTTCCCTCATCTTACATCGAAACCCGATCTCTTAGACATTATTGTTGACCAACCTATAGCTTTTCTACGAGAGCATCGATTTCTTGTATCTCCATATCCTCTTTTGGGATAGTGACACTGAGTATGCACCAACTCGGAAACTTAAAGTCCATTTGATCCCTATATGCGGTACCAAAGAGATTGGTAATCCTCCATTTCTTTCTCAAGCTATGTCTGCCTTCAACACAAATGGCACACACATCATTACAATGTGTTTAAGTTCCCATTTTCTAAATACATTTTGGCATGACCACACCATGCTCGGGGGCACCATGCCCCTCAACCATAACCCTCCTCACCGTTTTTGGAGAGGAGGTTGTCTTATAATCAATTATTAATCCTTCCCTTCATCACAGTTGTTGAACTATACGACACCCAACCTCTAGACCAACGACTTATCTGCTCGAGCGTGCCCTCTTTGAGAAGACCGCCGTGTTGCATTGCAAACCATAGAAGTGGCAATGAAAGCCGCACCAAATCTCCATAGGACCAAAAAGTCCGGCCTCGTCCTTTTCACGAAGGCAACCTTGTTCTCGTATATGACCCGGGCCATGATGTCCTTGGTCACGGGAGAGGTTCGGCTCATTATGGCTAGGCCGTTACGTCATCGGTAAGGATCTTGGTAAGGGCCTGCAGAGGACCGAGGCAATCCTCTTCTAATCCTACGCAATGCACTCTATCTTAAGAAATATTACCCTTAGCATTTCCCTTAAGATGCGTGTGTTATGTTACGGTAGATAGCCAACATCCTTTTTTGTACTTTCCCTCCTTCACCGAAACTATTTTTTTCCAAGAAGGATCACTTCACCTCTCCTTCAAATCGAACTTTACCTCACACTTTACAACACTTGTACTTGGGCAACATTTTCCTCCTTACTTGTCTTTATTTAAGTGATTTTCGTCATGGAGAGTTACCATCTTGTACTCATGTTTTCATGGTTGCCCATTGGACCTTTGCGTGTGCTTCATCAAGTCGCCCTTGTTTAGAGCATCAAGTTGAGTCATGATCGCATTTTCATGAGTCTATCCCGAGTCCCTTTGTACCCCCGCTGCCGCCCTCCATCCTTCATTGCTTGGTCTCTCTCTTACGTCGCACATTATGACCTTGATCCCGGCATCCCCTATCCATATGATATTGTGTCGATGTGCCATGTCATTCATGCCCTTTATGCTCTAACAAGAGTAGTCAGGCTGCTTCCTTGATCACTTTCCATTTCACCATCATCATTAGTGTCGGTCTGTCCCAGTCGCTCTACTATTTTCTCTCGTGCCTTAGTTGAGGATTCCGCGTACCTCACTTATGGCGGACCTCCTTACGTCGACATCAGATCATTCCTTCCCGAGAAGCTAGGTCTAGAGGGCGGTGTGCCTGGTCCCGACTTCCACTCTTGTTCGATTGCCTCTCCCGATCGAACAAGAGTTCCTCTTGTTTCCCCTTTGACTTGATTGTTCTCCAATCCTTTCGGCATGATGGGAATCTAGTATACTTGATGGTCCCGGTGATCGGTAGCTCTTGATGATTCTTGGGTTTGTGTGAGATGTCTCAACTATCATGCGGGGGTGACCTGCCGGAGTAGCCCCCACATGCCGGGATGCCCTATTCCCTTGCGGCCTTCGTCTGACTCCGAATGTTGTGATGTTGGCCGTAGCCGCACGGCGCCTCTTCGACTTGCATGTATCGGTCGGATTTTGTGGGAGCCCTTCCCCATTTACGGAGACATTTGGGTTGTATTTGTATCTCATGTACTCAGATATTATTGTACCAGTCTGAAATTTGTTATCCCGGAGCACGGCTGTATGTGGGATTCCTCATTTGTATTTTTGTATGGCTCATGATTAGGCCGAGTGCTGAATTTATGGTTCGGTCCCTTGTTCTGGACACACTATTCTTTTGTACTTTGTCTCGGCGGGCATAGGTATGCCTCCCCCGCCGCCTTCGACAAGTACCCTCTCATAAAAAGATACTTGTTGCACCTGGCGAGTCTCGTCTCCTCGAAAACGGTCTATTCCTTGACACACTATCTACCTCACATTTGTCTCTCTAACATCCCTTTTGTTTTCTAGTGATTGTGTTCTTACGCGTGTCGGTCATACGATTTGCTCACGACACTCGCACGCTGGGGGCAATCTGTTACACCATTTTTGGTCATCTAACCTATTATCATTAGATGGACCCAAGTACACCATGTAAGATAGTTTTACCCTAAGTATGGCTTTCCTATGTTAAACGAGGAAACCCCAAAGGAAATATTAAACAAACCCATATTTGTTTGATTTTTCCTCATGGAATAATTAATTAAATACCATAATTTAATTATTGTTCAGGTCATGTTTAACCCCAAAATCAAAGAAATTAATTAGATAAACCTTTATTTATCTTATTATTTTCTAGGAATAATTATTTAAATCTTATTTGAATAATATTCCTTGTTAAATATGACAAAATCACTTACAAATAATTAAATAAATCTAATTATTTATTTGATTATCTTCTAACCGCTTCCTTAAAAAAAGAATAAATAAATCCATTTTATTTATTTGGCACTGCTAATCAAGGAGAGTTGACGAGTCGATACCCTTTCCCTCAACAAATATGTAAATATTCCATAAAAGGTGGATCTAGATTTGGTTAACATTATTTTAATCATGCACCAAGATCTAGAATGACCCAATATTTTTATAAATAGGAGGGTTCTTCCCATCATTCACTCACCTTTTGTTGCCTATTAGATCACTCTGGATCTATACACTTGAGTACCCATTTTCTACCATTTTGCTCCCTTTAGGCTCTATTCTTTGCATTGGGTTTTCTACATCAACTGAAAGCTTAGATGCGAAGTGTTGAGGACTACAAGGCCCATCCCCATTGAGGAGGCTTGGATACACCTTTGTTTTCTCCCAGTTTTGTAATATAAAAATTCTTTCAAAAAATTGTGTTCTTGTGTCTTTTCTGTTGGATGCATGGAGCAAACCCTTTATTTCTTGCTTAATGTCTTTCCATACATAGATACAGTGTTTTGTGACTATTTTCTTGTCTAACTAATCGCATATGCGAAGATATTGGAAGCCACTTTTGTTATTTAGGGCTAACAGTTATGCGTAGCTAAAGTGGTCCTTTTTCGTACACACTTTTGACAAAGGATTCATACTAACATGAAGGTTTTCTCCTTAATTGGAAACCCGACTCACAAAACTTGGGCACTAAGCCCTCCACTCCAACTGCCCTGCAAAATAACACAGTTTCTGAAGGAGACTACGCTGCTGATGATGGTTGAAGGTTGGCTTGATTATGGATAGTGGAAATGAAGCTCAACGAACCTCCCAATAGGTCCTCCAAATGAAGGGCTTCTCCCCTCGCTAGAAAACAAGCTCACAAACTTAGGTACTTGACCATCCACTACAACTGCCCTACAAAATAATACAATCCCTGAAGGAGACTGTGCTACTGATGATGACTAAAACTTGGCCTGATTCTGGATGGTGGAAATGAAGCTCAATGAACCTCTCCTGAGTGGGAACTCGAAGTCCCCTGAGGATGAGGGTGGGATTTCCTCTTTGAAACACCCTTGTCCTAAATGGCATAGAAGACTCAGCTAAACAGCTAAAGCGTGTATAAATTCATAAAATAACAAACATAAAAAATATTCAGAATTCCTTCTATGGCTTCCATCCCCTTCCTTGTATTCTTTGTGAGCCTCCTAACCCTTGGTCCTAGTCATTAAATATGCTACTCTCATGGATACTCCCTCCCACTAAGACTGCGTTGTCCTCCAATAACTCTCCACTACCTCCATAACAACATTTTTGTTATGGTAAACCTTGACCCATCCACATGATTTAGCCCCCATTCACACCTAAGATTGCTTTATTCAATTGATACATGATCCACATTCACATTAGAAGTGGTATTATTCCTACTAAAGAGATTTATGGGTCTCCCTACCCTCTTATTCATCTATCTTAATGACAAAAGAAAAATTTAATATTCCAACTAGCTGAGAGCTAATTAGGAATATTACAATCCTCCCCTCCCTAATGTTACTTGTCCTCAAGCAACTGCAAGGATGGATGTTGCAAAATATCCTCTCCTTCCCCTGTGGAATTCTCATCCGATAAATTCCTCCACTGAATCATATGTCCTCCAATCAACCTTCTCCTTAGTTGTCCCTCCCAAGTTTCAAAATTATCCTTTGGTTATAAAACTAAATGGCTCACAACATAAACAAGTCAAAGATCCATGGTGGAAAATACATTTTTTTTAATGCCCTCATTGAGGCATGGGACATGAAAAATGTTGGAGTTCTTACTCCAATGAGGAGCTCCAACCCATATCCTACTCCTATAACAAGATGGATCACCCTGTGTGGCCCATAGGAAAGCTCCTCAATATCCTTCTTCTGTAATATGAATGCTATATATGGCTGAAAATGGAGATAGACCAAATTTTCCACCCCACATTGTCTCTCTTCCCATCCACGATATATGTAGAACTCTTGTTGATCTTGGGTTATAGCAATGTTGTCCTTAAGAGACCAGGATACATACCGACTCTCTAGGATCCAATCTTTGGTTCTAAGAACCTTGCTTTCCCCAACCATTCTAAAAATAGTGATTAAAACATCATCACCATATGGAATATGTTTTCAACCCTAGAGACAACCTTGAGTTGTGAAAGACCAGTGCCTAGGACATCTTATATAGCATGGAGCATACAATATAATATGAGAAGTTATCAGAAACAGGCTCTCATGCTATCTCTTGTAAATAAGAAGATTAATTTGAATGGGACCAAAACTTCCAGAAACTTGACACAGGGAAAGCAATACTGCAAAGGAAAGGTGTGAAACTCTAACACAAATGTATTAGACAATTCGAAGGCAGCTTACTGTAAAGAGGGCTAGGTTATAAAATACCTCACAGAGATGAATAATCAGAAGGTGTTCACTGCGTATGAAATATTGAGATAATACTAACTGTCATTGAGATGATATCCGGGAACAAATATCGACATGTAATGGGCTTACAAAATTAAGAATCCATACATGACAATAGCGTTTTAAAAATAACATCCCATAGAAGCTAATATAGCAGAAGTATGGTTGAAGTGGAAAATGAAACACTATATCACACCTGAGCCATATTTAAAGTGCTTGAAAGGTTTTAGCATGAGTATCAATTAGGATAAATTCATACCAAAACGAGTGAGCCACTCGCATTCCAGAACATGATACCAGAGAAATGTATGAAAACAAGATGAGAAATTAAATTATCACATATAGGAGAAAGTTACAAACTATGACGCATAAAGGCCAGAATCCTAATTAAAGATAGAACTCCTCATCACTTAAACCCAACGGGCTCTTTGCATTCATATAAGAGTTCAACAAAAATGCATACAAAAATTCTCTCACCGCATGTTTTTCTGAAAATCTGGAACCCTATATAATCTGTTCTTGGGGGTTCTTATAGGAGAAAAACCCGTAACAGGAGTGGACAATGTACATTAAATTTATTCATTAAGACAGCATGGAGGAAGCGTCCATGCCCATATTGCTTAATGGCACTGCATTGTTGTATTTACTTCATAGTATGGCTGAGGGGTCTTTGTCAAGTCAACATCTGACCTCTGATGTTTCTTTGGAGTCTTTTCTAGCTGTAAAGCCCTCTATTCTGCCTTATGGAATTAATGGCATCGATATCAGGTCTCTGGGTCTCCATACTCCATAATTGCTAGTTCTGCCATTATTTAAGAGGCTTCTCTCAGTGTAATTAACTATTTTTGGGCTCGAGGAGGCGTGTAGACTTCTGTAGGAAGGTGTCCTTTTTGGAGAAACGACGCTTTGCTGACATTAAACATAGATATGACTTGTTTCATGTGAATTTGGTCTTCAAATTGCGCTTTCTTCCTTTGAATGCGGGTTTAATCGTTAATTATTCAATAACAGGCTTAAACCCCTTAAATCCTCTTCGCTATTGATACACTTTGACGCTGCTGAAAGATTATCTCTATGCATCGAATCATAGTGGCTATGACTGTGAAGGCTGAGTGAATTTTCCACTCTGTAATCCCTGCAAAAATGCAATAAAACTGTTATAAAAATCCAGGGGAGATGGAATAATGTTTGGTGTGGAGGCCTAGAGCAATGGTTGCGGAATAGTAGAAACTGTGAAAGAATGGTGGAAATGGTCAAAAACGCTGCAAATGGAAGTTTGGTGGGACCCGGCTAAGGTGGAGGGAGATTAATGGTAGACCGTTGGACCTTATGAGGAGATCAACAGTGGTGATTGAAGGAGGAAGTCTTGGGAAGGCCCGATAAAAGGAAAACAAGTAGGGTGTGATTAGATCTTAGTTGTTGGATTTGAGGTGATGGACGGCTAAGACGAATCAGAGGATCACAATCGGGGGCACGGGGGGTGACACATTTAAGAACTTCTGATTGGAAATAGAGCGATTCAACGCCAACCGTTGGATCACGAAGGTGATCAACGACAAAGTTTAAATCAGTGGGGGGAGAGATGGAAGTATAGACGTTGGGCAGGAGATGTGAGGGTCATCGGATCGGGATGGATGGACGGCGAAGATCGGATTAGGGATTGGCAATCGGAGATCACCAATAGGGAGTGCGAATGGTGACACATTTTCAAACTTGTGATTGGCGATGTCGTGATTACGCGATAGCCATCGGATCTGAAGAGATAGATGTCCCATATCGCAGCGGGGCCGATAGAAAAACAAACAATCGCATCGGGAAAAACATGTGTAACAAAGAAAATGCGCTCTATGAAACCTTCCCATTGTGATTAGCACCTAGTCCTGTAGCGCTTGGTCTTGGGTGCTGGGCATATGGGGAAGTGGTTAAGGGACTGGCCTAAAAGGGGCTTAGCCTATCATAAGGTGGAAAGTGGGTTTTTGGCTCATTTTTAATGAATTTTAAGGCCAAAAAAGGGGTAACGGTAGAGAAGAAAAGGGGTTATTAAGTCAAACAAGAAGTGCTTGTAGGGTTAAAAGGGGAATGGAGATGATTTAGAAGGTTAATGAGGGATAAAGAGAGGGGAGGAAGAATGATGGAAATAGAGACTTAGAGGAAATGAAATAGGAGGGAAAAGGAGGCCTTTTTGGCATCCTTCTCCGCAAACAGAGAGACTTCAAAACTGGGAACAACGGTGAATGTTAACCATATGATCAATAGAATCAAAAATAGAGATGCACTGATTGCCATATAAAATGTAGGATGGTGAAAATAGTTCCCCAAGTGGAACCATGCAGTTCTGCTCCTTGCTGCCTCGAAACACATTGTGGTAAGTATATGCCCAGCCATTTTCTTGCTGCCTCTATCTGCTCATTTTCTCCAGGGGTAGTAACTAATGTTTGGTGTCAAATGAGTACACCCAAAACAAGAAAACACCTTCCCAAAGCCCTCACTATGGTCCCAAGAATACCATGAAGTCTAAAGAGAGACTTTCCCTCTTGTGGAGAAATGCATTGTAAATGAATGACAAAGGAATGCAAATACTTTTTTATTTGATAAATAATTATAAAGATATAATCCTTACCATTTACTATTGGCAATCTGGTGATGAGGTCCATAGATGAGCTCTCCCATCTCTCTCCCAAAAAGTAAGTGATTGTAACAACCTTGCAAGATGGTTGTTTTACTTCTCATTCTTTAGGAAAAATTTTCACTTCCTGATATATTAGAGCACATCCTCCTTGAGACCCTCCCATGAGAATCTCTCCCTAATGACCTGATATATCCCAAAGAAAACTTTGTGACCGAAAAGGAGTGAATCATTTCTTGCATGTAGAATCTTCTCCTTGAGCTTCAAGTCTCTATTCAAGAAGATCTAATCCTGGTAATAGATGACTCCATCCATCACTCTATACCTCTCATCAGTCACTTTTCCATCAATCACTTTAGATGTGAAGTAGTTCTTTGAATACTCCACCAATATATGGGACTCCCAAACTTGATCCACACTTATTAATGACAGTGTTGATGGCCTTTGTGATAAGGCACCTATCTCCCCATTTCTCCCTTCTTTGACAGACTCAATGCCAAAGCCACATGCCAAAGTACTTCTATCCCATCTTTGCTGGCATCATTGTGGCTGCTTTTTCTCAAGAAAATATTGAAGTTTAGGGTGGTCAATCTTCACTTAGAAGCTATTTCCCCTCCATAACTTCTTGATTTTGGCCAATGCATGCATGAATGCAAACAACCCCTTAACATATATGGAAGACTCCTTCCTATGTGGAAGTATCTTCTGACTCTCAAAGGCTATGGAGTAGCCCCTTTGCACCATAATTATGCCATCATCCACTCCTGAAACGTCACCTCTCAGCGTAAGAGCCTTAGTGAGATTTGGTAATACCAATACCGAAAAAATGTCCATCTCCTCCTTGAGCTTATCAAAGGCCCTCTGTGTTGTTCTAGTATAATCCAAAGCTCCCTTCTTAGCCAGATCTATGAATGGTGCATCTTGTTGTGAGAAATCTTTAACTAACTCTCGGTCCAGGGGCCTTGCTGGTGGAATGCCTCCATATAATATAGCATCATGGTTTAGAATAAACTTCATATCTAGGTGGATGATGTGTCCTTTCTTCCACTAAAAAAATCAGGCTCCATCTTATGTGAAAAGGATTTCTAAAGTGGATAGGTGTGCATGGCCCTGATCATCTGATGCTTACCACTCTTCTTATCTACCCATTCCATCTACAAAGTCTCCCAATCTGTGGTGACCTTCCCTAATGTAATCAACCACTTCCCACCCAATATCACATTTGTTTCAATAATTTTGAGCACAAAGAAGTGATCATTCAAAATTTATGTCCCCAAGGTTATGGACAATGCCAAGACATACTTCATACACTGCATAGTTCTAGCTCCTGGAACAAAAACTGAGAATCCCTCAAAATCATCAATGGGTGTTGTTCTCCTTTGCACTAAATGAGCATCAATAAAATTATGGGTAGCCACATTGTTAATCAATACTAATACCAGTTGCCCCTGAATTGTACCTCAGACTCTCAAAGTCAGATACTTGGGTACTCCCCACAAATATGTAAGGGCCCCTCCAATTGGAGAAAATTCCCCATTCCCACCCCCTGATGGTGGTGGATCCTTCCTTTCTATCACAACATTTTTTCCTCCCTATAGCTCCTCTTCTTCCTCCTCCTCACTATTAGAGAAGAGCTCAATATAGTGTGCCTTTCCTGCAATACACTGATGCGCTGGTGCCCATGGTTCTTGGCATGTGAACCAAATATTCATCCTCCTCAAGTCTCTTCAGACATCATCACTAAGAGGCCCTTTTTTCTAGTTCTCCTTTGGAGGAAGAACCTTGACATATTTCCCCTTTGACTAAAAAGTGGGCTTTTGCTGAAATTGAGCTCATGTCCTTGGCAAAGCATCTTGTAAATATTTATCCCTCTCAATAGAATCTTGGAGTTTAGTTCATGTAGTGGATTTTACCAACCCATGCAGAGGCTCTGCTAGCCCATCAATGAACATATAAACTCTCCTAGTTGCAGATAAATATGGCACCATGATGGAAAGTTTTATGAATTCATAGATATAGGTTTCTAGATTACCTGACTTCTTGAGCTTGGATAGCTCAATAAAAGGTGCCTATAGGTCTCTTCGATTGAATTTTGCATATACAGTCACATTGGAATGGCCCAATGTAGAAATACCATATACGGTTGAGTTTTTCATATACAGTCACATTGGCATGGACCAATGTAGAAATACCATGAGACCACCAATCATTTTCCTCACCCTCAAGGTGCAGCGCTGCTATTTTAATAGCTTCAATCTCTGGTACCTGGTTCAACTGAAAATAGATGTCTAGTTTCGCCACCCAAGACTTAGTTGTGCACTTGGATGACCAATCAAAAGCAGGCGAAAAAAATGTATCCAAAGTACACTGAAGATCATAGTTATGCATGTAACCTCCACCATTATTGTTATTCTGGGGTATCCTATTTTCCTTGATCTGAAAAAACTCCTGAAAGTTCAGATTATCTTTCAATCTCTGGGATTGAGAATGACACTCTAGAAAATAATCTTCAAGAGTCTCTTGCTCTTGGGGTCCTCCACCTCCATTTCCTACTGCTAAGAATGTAGGCATAGTGGAGCATTGGGAAACTTTCTGCATTACTGGTTGCTCACACCAGTGATGTGAAGTGTCGAAGCTTTCTCCATGTAGAAACCTTCTTGGGGTCTCTTTATGTCTCTCAATCTTCATCTCCTTGATTTCTCTGGCAATGTCTTGCATAGTTTGGAGAAGAAGCTTTGGAAACTCTTTTTCATCCATTTCTCCTGATATTCGAGTCTTTCCATGGTCTTCTTCATAGCTTGTATAATCAAAATTCTTATTCTAGTGATGTACTAATTCTCCATTTCTGTGAGAGGCTCTTCTTCTTCTGATAACACATATGTGATGTTTCATAGGCTTAGCCAAGATTATGCTCTGATACCACTGTAATATTCCAAATTAGGAAAAATAGGAATATGCAACATAAAAATAGAAAATGGAGTAAAATATCAATACATCAATAGGAGAATATCATAGAGCCATTTTATTACATATTATAATAGAAAATAAATACAATATCTTGAGGAAAAAGACACTCAAGCTAGGCAAAACAAGCCTGAAATGACCCAGTACATAAAATATGAAATGTTGCTGCTACATAACTTGTCGCAAGGCCATGACTGCATGGTACTATCGAGAAAAAATATAGGGTAAAACTAAAAATACATAGAACTGCTGATATATTAATTAGAAAATGTCAGGATCAGAGATATAGGCTTTCTAACATCATTCCAAGACAACCCAGAAGGGGTTTCTGGAAATACACATAATGAAAGTTCCATCCTTAGAGATGAATAACACACTAGAACTAGATATATGTTGGGAGGTGGCTGATATGATGCAAGAATGTTTGATACTCTTCCCTACTGATCCTCCTGATGAAGGGCTTCTCCCTCATTGAAAACCCAACTCACAAACTTTGGGACTAAGCCCTCCTCTGCAACTTCCCTGCAAAATAACACAGTTTCTGAAGGAGACTACACTATTGATGATGGCTAAAGATTGGATTCATGCTAGATGGTGGAAATGAAGCTCAAGGAACCTCCCAGTAGGTTCTCCAGATGAAGGGTTTCTCCCCTCACTGGAAAACAAGTTCACAAACTTGGGGACTTGACCCTCCACTACAACTGCTCTGCAAAATAACGCAATCCCTGAAGGAGACTACACTGTTGATGATGGATGAAGCTTAGCCTAATGTCGGATGGTGGAAATGAAGTTAACTGAACCTCTCCTAAGTGGGCACTCAAAGTCCCCCAAGGATGAGGGTGGGATTTCCACTTAGAAACACCCTTGTGCTAAACAACACAATAGACTTTTCTAAATAGTTGAAGCGTAAAAAAACTCATAAAATACGAAACATAAAAAATATTAAGAATGCCTTATATGGCTACCATCACCTTCCTTATATTCTTTTTTAGCCTCCTCACTCTTGGTCCCACTCATTAAAGATTCTACTCTCATGGAGACTCCCTCCCACTAATATTACGTTGTCCTCCAATAACTCTCCACTACCTCCATAACAACGTTGTTGAACTAGTCAACATTGACCCATCCACATGCTTTATCCCCCATTCACACCTAAGAGTGCTTTATTCAATTAATACAATTATCCAAATTCACATTAGAAGTGTTTTTATTCCTACGAAAGGTATTTATGGGTCTCCCTGCCCTCTTATTCATCTACCTTAATCAAAAAATAAAAAATAAATATTCCAACTAGTTGAGAGTTAATTAGGAATATTACAAGTTATTAGATCAAGTGAGCTTCAACATAGCCCCAAAGCATCATAAAGACTGGTTTATAGCTGCGATGCTACCACATATCAGGTTTCCATTAACACAACAAAAGATAGCAACTCAAGCTGAAGCTTTGGAAATTGTGATGAAGTTGGAAGCCTCACCTATAGGAGACAATAATACAAGTGTGTAATAGCTTTAGAGTTAGAAGAAAAATATGACGTTGTAGTTACACGATCCTAGGAAGGGTAAAGAAGTTAGAGAATAAGTGTGGTGTACAAATTTCAAAGAAAAGAGCCATTCTAAGGAACAATGCCTTGTCTTCAGAGATTATTTGGCTAGTGGAGCACCTAATCCATTAAATGCAGGATCGAGTCAATGGTGCGAGATATGCAGAAATAGTGGCAAACATCACCCAAAAAAAATTATTTATTACATAAATATGTGCAGACCCCAATAAATCTCTTTTGCAACTTTTATAAGTCAGTAGGACATGACGAGAATAACTATCGAAGTGATGACCTGATGATAGAGCGCAATGTTGATACTTTCGAAATTCAAGTAGAAGAGCCCTCACAAGAGGAAAATGGACAACATGGTTATCATGTTTGCGTAGGTTATGAAGGTTGAGAAGGTTTTCAAGGATGAGGTTGAGGAGGTAGAGCTAGTCGAGGAAGAGGATATATCATTTTCTATAACTATGGTTAGGGAGGTCATTTTGCAATTGACTTCTAGAATCCTACTACGACATGTAAGTACTGCAAAACTTTTGATCATGTAATTGAAGATTTTCATATACTTATGAATAATATGCAAGAGAAAAGGAACCAACAACCCACACAGAACATCCAAATGATGAAGGATGAAAGAAGGACTAATGAACCTTGCATTAATATTTTCACTAGAAGTGGAGCTGCGACTGGAAGCGATAAAGAAGATGGAGAGAAGGAATTTGAAAATCTTGGTGCATGGGTTAGAGAGAATTCAAAGAAAGTTTTTTTTTTTGAGTTTCAGAAAGTAAATAAAGTGTTTATGTATGTGAAGAAATTTTTTATGGATGTGGGAGCTTCGACTTCTACTGTGCATCTAGGGCCTAGAAACTCTGACATGTCACTAATTCCAACACGGAACCAAGCAATGCCATAGGATGAAGCTTTGCAACATAATTTAGTAGATCAAGTAAGTAATTTGAAATATTTTCTGCAGACTTGTATGAAGTTGTTAAGATATCAAAAGGTTGTAGAAGGGTTTCATGAATTGATAAATTCATGTGCATCAAAAGAGACACCGAAAAGTGAGGTGCACACAGTGAATAATGTACATCGACAGAAGAGAACTAGAAAAGAAATGAGACTTAGTGCACAGATAGGAGAATATGAAATGGATTAAGTTATTTTGGATTTGGGATCTGATGCTAATGTATTAAAAAAACTGACATGTGAAATAATGGGTAAGCTGAAGCTACAATGGTCAAATATCCTACTAAGACTAGAAAATCTATAAAATATCTTTCTATGGGAATATTATCAATTTTCACAGTAGATATTGAAGGAGTTCGCACTATTGCTCATTTTGAAGTAATATAAATTTTTGATGACACTAATCCTTATCCTACTTTACCTGGAATTGATTGGTTAATTTACCATATGGCCATCATCAATTTAAAGAAGAGGCAAATGATATTTGAAGGAAGCAATATGAGGGTTATTGTTCCTTTAGATCCATAAAAAGGAGTAATATATATAGAGCATGTAAGAGAAGAATACAACACATCAAAAATTGATAACATCTACTAATTGATGACCAAGGAAGAATATTATATTAACCCTAATGTAGATGTAAATTTTAGTTTGGATAATGATATTACATTCACACCATATTCAAAACAAGAATTAGAGAATTGGCATAACAGATTCCATGAAATATTCACAAAGTGTTGTGCAAGAATAACGAAAGTAGTTCGTTTTATGACATATGAGGTATGAAACCTGCCTTATTATGCTGGTTTTGGTAATTTAGAAACTTTTATTAATGATTATGAAGAAACGGTACTAGACAATTGAATATTGTTAGCTTTGGATACAACCCTAAGATCTACCTCTGCTAGATGGCGGGGTGCTAGATGGTGGGGAACACACAAGAAGAATAGAGGAGATTGGGAGTTATGTCAAATATTAATGTGGATTAGGTTTGAACAAGTGGAAATAGAAACAAAGGAGAAATATGACTGTGAAACTAACCAAAGAAAGCATATCCAACTCTGTACTACAGTTTGGAAGGAAATCCCACAACAGGAATGGATACATGGATTTATTCACACATTGGAGACAATTCCTATGAATTGGTACCTGGAAAAATAGCTACAACCACTAGTGCAAAATGGATAATTAGTTACTAAAAAAATGACTAAAATTTTCATATAAACGACCAATTTTTAGTCGGTGACCAGTGGTAGCTAATTTACAATATGTTATAACATGAGCAAGTTTTAGTCATTCTTAGCTTAGTCATTAATTGGTTGTCTCAATTTTATTATCTAGCAGTATATTTATTCATTATTTTGGTCATTAATTTAGTCATTGATCTAGTAATTAATTTCCACAATTAATGACGATATATACAAAAAATATATTACTATATGATCACTCGAGAAAACCAATTAATGACAAAAATGTTGGTTGTGTTATAAGATACTTTAAATTAGCTACTAGTAGTCATATATATGCAAATTTTAGTTATCGTTTGAAACCAATTAATGAACAATCAAATATGACTAAATTTTAGTAATTTTATAAGGTACTGTAAATTAGCTACTAGTATTCATGTATATGCAAAATTGAGTCGTTATTTATAATCACAAATTTACCATTTATAGTAGTCATTTTTTTTTTGGTAGTTTCATATTCATTATATAAATGAATAATTTAATAGTTTATATTCATTTCATTTACTTTCATTAATAATCATTATAAACAACTAATTTATTCATTGTATATTCATTTTCTTTGTGTTCATCATTAACCAATATACACTACTAATTTTATATTTTTAGATTGATTTTATGTGTTCATTATTAATCAATATAAAACAACTAGTATGATTTTGCGACTAAATTAAAAATAATGTCTTGAAATGTGCATGTTCATCTAATATGAAAATGAAAAATTACGTATGTTAATTACAATACTAAATAATATCAAGTAAAACTATAAAATAATTTCAACCTCATAAATTATATTATATGAAATGTCAAGTATTACAATGAGTTTTCAACTTAATATTGGTTGGACTACAATTTACATATGAAATATTGTTTCATCACTTAAAAACATTATTATTGAGTTGCTAAGGCATTGCAAGTGAATTCACCAACTCTAAAGAGTTGATCATTAGCTTGTATGTGTGTGTCTCCTGTAGGATATTGACTTTAAGTATATCACTACACTGGTTCTCTTCTTTGTCTATTTCTGAATTGGTTGCTACAATGTTATTGTTCTCCTCTTTCTTCAATTCCTGCTTCTTACCATCAATTTCGAGTTGATATTATGAAAATAAAGAAGATACAATGCAAAGTATAATATATGGGAGATGATGAAAACTTAAATATAAACTAAAGTATACTATAAAGGATTTATACGGAATATACCTTAACATCAACAATGTCAATGTCATTTTTCCCTAGAAAAGAAAGAAAATCAAACAAGTTTTATTTAGTTAGGCTATAGTGGTCAATATGTGGCGAGATGACCTATATAAACAAAGGAAAAAAAAATCACAATAGAAAATAACACCATAGTAACTTAGTATTCAACCTTTAGTAAAAGCGTAGGCACAATCATGTCGACTAAGTTATATGCCAAAAATATCAAGGCACAAATAACTTGTGAAAACAAATGGAAAGAAAAATACAACATATAATAAATAATGTATGACAACTGACTAGAAAATTTCATCATAAAAAAAAATCGTTTTCCTAAAATAAAACTAGAAGGATTTTTCCTTGAAAAAAAAAGGTCTTTTTGATTCTTAATATAACATCCAAAACATACAAGTTTTATTTTTGAAGGAAAGGTATCTTATGTTGCATCAAAATCATCTTGACAAAATTACTATCAAGAAATATATCTATAGATTATTTCCTTTGTTTGCGTTTATATCACATGTTCAACATTGGGAAAGTAAAACCATACCATTCGCTAAAAATAACAAATAAAATAGGTTATAAAATTTTCAAGTAAATTTTGATTTATATTAAAAAATTAAGACATCCCATAAATGATATTTGAAAGAAGGTAAAGGGACATGAAAAATCAAATTCTTATTCTCACTACACAACGATATATGAAAGCATGTAGGATATGACCATATTACAATATTTGTGCATCCTTTGCATGCAAGGACAAAAATAAAAAAGCTTACATGTCGCAGTGGAAGGGATACTCCATAAGGTAATCGATCCAACTATTCCAACCTAAAACGTTTTGCAACCATAGACAACACACTCTAGTGTTCTAGAGAGTTATAAGTGCCACTGGAAATTTTAAAACACACACCCAAAACAAGGTGTTGACCCCTTCTTTCTGAGACTAATAGAAGTACATAAAATGCCATGACCTTTTGGGTCCAATCTACTACAAGAAATCCTTCTTAACAAATAAAATTAGGAAGGCCTTAACCATATCTCGAACTACATCCATATTCTAAACAGTTATTTTGCCACTATAGAAAATTAGGTGGATTCCTGAGGCCATCTATTGTGCAAAGAATAGGAAAATGTGCCAACGGCCCTGAAAAATATTGAGCATAGTAATATACAATTTTTGCCTCCCCTAAGAAAGTTTCTATACTATGAAATAAATGAAAAATCCACTGCAAATCCTTGTCTAGTGGCACAAGTTCAAAATTTAAACATAAAAAAAGAATTGAATAAATCAGCATTAGAACTAAAAATGTGTATCAACTCAACAATTATCATTTTTGGAATATTTTAACATGAAATACAACAAATAAGGAATTTCTACAACCATCATCATCCACAAAAACATTAATGGGCTATGGGAATCAGATCTAGAAACTAGGAAATAAGAAAATATGTGAAGAAAAACCTCACCCTTTCCCACATAATTACTAAGAATACAAAATAAGAAATTTAGGAGAAAAGATACCACACAAAACCTTATACCCATAGGTAATACATACCACTTTACTCCAGCAAAACCCTTCTTATGCCTTTTACTGCCAAAAAGGTAGTCAATGATAGTCATAGGGGATGGTAAACATCATTATCTTCAATGAAACATTTCACAGACAAAGCTTTTCCTATTAATTTTGAAACAACATTTTTTTCTCACTCAGAAATATATTTTCAATCAAGCTGTTAGCCACCTACAATAATTTTTCAAAGCAAAAAGGTGGCTAAATATGTTTCTAAGCCTTTAAGAGAAACACTTCCTTTGTAAGTTTGTCATTCTTGAAGCCTTCATATGTTTTCTATCCTTGATAGAATCTTCACTGCTGTTTCCATGCAAAAAACTCTGCTAATTCACCAAGAAAGCTGCTTCCCGAGGCCTCTGAAATTCCCACTTTCACCCATTTTCTCCTAGTCTAATAATGCTTTTCTTCCGCCTTGAAAACCTTCCATGTAACCTCCAAAAGCTTCCATATTCCCTTTAAACCTTTGAAGAACTCACTTTCAGGTTTAAAAACCCCTTCTTCTCTCTCTATCGAAAGCTTAAAAATCTCTCAAAACCCTCTAAAATCCTTTGAAATCTTCATTTTTCAGCTAGGCCTTAAGCCCCTTTCGGCCTAGCCCTTAGCCCCTTTCTCCGCATATGACCCGGTGCCAGGACCAGGTGCTAAGCCTAATTGCAATTGAAAATCGCAAAAACGTTATTTCCCTTTGTTTTGGCCCCTTTCCTGATCTCCGATGCGATTTAATCTTGACCATTGAATCCAAAAGAACCAATGGTCGAGATTCAACCACGCTCCACCCACAACCCTCCTTCATCACACCCGTTGAATCAATCTGGACCATTGATCTCTCTTCCGATCCAATGGCCAGCGCGTAATCACAAATCGCAAACTCAAACACCCCAGTATTTTTGCCTCTCTGCTGATCTCTGATGCGATTTAATCTCAGCCATCGAATCCACAAGAACTGACGGCTGAGGTTCAATCGTGCTCTTCTCATGAGCCCTTCACAATCACGCCTGCTGATTAATTCCCACCATTGATCTTCTTACTAGATCCAATGGCCCTTAGAACATCACATCGGAAATTTTCGTCGGCGCTTTGTTAACCATCGCATCACAATTTTTCTTCGCCATAGGGTTACACCCGCTCTTCTTCCGATTTGCGATTGCGATGTAAATGGGTCCCACTTCCCTCATTTTCTGTGCCAAACCCTCTTCTGAACCCTTATTTCCTTCTTTTTTTTCACTTTCTCGACATTTTGGTTTAAATGGATATGGACCGTTGATCTCCACAGATCAACAACCATCGGGCCCCCATCCTTTTGCCATCTCATCTACCTTCCCTTTTCCATTTCAATATTTTTACTCCTTCTTTTAATCGCAGTTGTCCATTATTATAATCTAATGGCTCACATCGATCCCAGATATGGACCTCAACCCCTTTCTCCATGTCACTCCTCTGCCTATCGCGCTCACTCTGCGCCGTCCGATCTGTCACCCCAGATCCGACGGTCCACATTCAATATCGCGTGATCTCTGCGCCCAGATTTTAATGCTTCAAAATTATGCGATATGGGCAGTTTTAGAAATCCATGTGTCAGTCATTGTATAGTATTGCATTCCAAAAGGCAATACCGCCTCCCCCTCATTTCGCCGCGCGAAAACCATTCCCAGTTTTCCACCATATCACCTGCCCTCCGCAACATAATTTCACTTTTAATATTCGCCGTTGATCTCAATGATTGAATGGTCCATGTCATATTGCAACCCCATTCATTTTATTTTCATCTGATCTCCCAAATGACTCCATCGAGAGATCTCCACCATTGATTCTTCTAATCCAACGGTTCTGATTCCTCCACTCGCTCAAAATGTTTTAACCTGATTTAACCTTCCGCCAGTGTTTTTTCTCCCTTTTTCCGCTGCATTCACCTATAAGAACCCATGAGAAATACACTATAAATGTTGGTTGGATGTTAAGAAATTACTGATTGTAAGTCATTTCACTGAGTTAGAGTTCTATGAGTAGTAGTTGTAATAGGCTGGGAGATGATTTCTGGATGATATCAAGCTATTGGACAAGGATGTATGTAACTGGTTTTGATCTACTAATATCACAAGCATGTTCATCGGATCCTAATCTAAATCAGTGGTGATGTGTCCCTTCTTCGTTATTGTTTTCCTTTTGTTTTGCATCATGTCTCATTTCCTCTGATAAGAAACAATAATTTTAGCTTAGGATATACTGCTGCAAGTACCCTAATGTTTCCTGCACTTTCTTATCTTTTATGTTTTCTACTACTTGTGTATATTAGAACAGATTCAATATAATTTAACCAATATAGAAGGTGGTTAGTCCATGCTTGCTAATGTATGAATTTAGAGTCTGTTTCTTAGATTTTATTGTTTGGTTTAGCCGAAAGAATAGGAGAATAGGGAGATTTAGTGTTTAGCCCTGTCCCCTAAGTTCCCTTTCCAACAGTTAGCCTTTCTAAGATCCCTTTGAGTTGAATACCAAAATCAGAGAAGGTTAAAATTCTTTCTCTGATCTTAGACTTCACTCTATGTTTGAACTTAAGTGTTTTATACTTGTTCCACTCCATACTATCATCCTAAGAGATCCTCTATTTTAGATGACTAGCCCTTTGGAAGCCTTGGATATTGAAATTTCACGTAAACCCTTTTATGACCCCATTGCCCAATGGAATTGTATTCTCTTTGAATTATCTCCCCATTGCCGAAAAGCCTTTCTATTCACTCATTTACCTTATATTGAACCCTTCTTTCATGTTTCCCAACCAAACAAAAAAATCAAAAACTCTTGTGCCTTATAAATAGCCTAATACCTTAAATTGACCTTTAAAGATACATATTTCTTTACCTTCATAGAGAGATCCCTCTCTGGATCCAAGAGGGCTAGATCCTGAGATCCCAAAGTGGTTTGATGTTGTCTTGTCATTTGGTATTGCCAAATCTACCAAATCACATGAACCCTAACATAATGGCTACTATGTTGGGGAACTTTGAGTAAAACACCCTTTAAAACATATCTAAGACTCAAGGAACACCAATTAGCCTCGATTTGGTATAAATTGCTGATGGTGGACAACAGCCTGCTTCAAAACATTTTAAACTCTCCACCTGGAGACTCCACATTTCCTTAATGACCAAAACACTCACTAGTGATCAGTAGGCCTACTGATATCTTTGTTTCACAAGACTCCACTGGGAGACCATTTTCATCGCAACATCATCCATACTAAAGGAAACACATAGGATTAAGCTTCATGGTTTGAAGATAGCTTGCCTCTTAAATATTGTTATACCTGGCTAACTTGCTTCATTAAGTCTGAAAGACTTAACATACTGGTTTCAAGGAAAATCCATACTAGAGCTTATCCTGATCCAAATCCTCCTGAAAGAGTTGACAATCCAAAAATCATTCTTAGGAAGTATCTCACATCTAGGGACCCAACTATTTTCAGAACCATTCATAGAGCTAAATCGGAACCTGAAAACCTTGTAGCTCTATCAGATACCTAAGTTGGCTTAGATTTACCAAGTAATCTACCAAGAACTAAATCATTCAGTGGTATAGACCAGACAGACTTTGAGCCTTCAAGTTCACCACCAAAGAGTGGTCAGCATAGTGGTGACAGAGAAACCCCTCCATCAACACCTCCTGATATCCATCTCATTCATAACCTGGGTCTCTCTCACCCTAAATATGCCCAACAGTTTTCTACTGGTCGAAGTGTTTTTGCCATCCACATACCTATTGTCCAAGCCACTCCTGTCCTCCCACAAAACATTATCATGGCAGCATGGTATGCTCCCCTAGTGTTGCCACAGCCTTTGGTTCCTCTACCCAATTATTATCAGTATAAAATTCCCCATTTCACTGGAAACGAATCTACCACAACTCAACAACATGTAGATAGGATAGAAGATGCCTTTGATTATATGGAAATAGAATATGAGACCATTAAGATGAGAATCTTTGCCCAAATTTTAGGAGGAGAAGTAAAGAAGTGGTTTAAAGGCTTAACTCCTAATAGCATCCATGACCTTCCCTCTTTACATCAAGCTTTCATAAACAAATGGGAAATCAAAAGAAACCCTCTACAAATATTAGCAAAGTATAAAGGTCTTAATAGAAATTAGGGAGAGAGTGTTCATGATTACTCCACTAGGTTTAACAGTGTCTACAATGCTCTTCCACCCTACATGAAACCTCCCCAAGGATTGGCCTTAGTGAAATATCTGAAATGTTTTGATGCTGATATGGCCTATCAACTAAGGGAGAGAGACTATTCAACTCTATAATACATGCAGAAAGGAGCTGTGAGTGTAGAAGCAAACTCAATTGAAAAAAGAACTAGGATGAGGGCTAAAAATAAGGTAACCTATAGGGAAGACACCACAACTTATACATATGATTCCAAATTTGATAATCTAGCCAAAAACATGGATAGGCTAGAAAGAATGATGGAGAAAATGGTTTTCCAAGCCAATAATTAGAATAGAAATCAGTCTCAAAACCAGAACCAAAACTTTAGGAGAAATACTCCTCCCAATAGGCAAAGAGATTCTGACCAACAAATCATACCCCCATTCCAAGAAAATTTCCTTGATGATGATGAGGGAATAATAGAAGAATCAGAGGGAGCTGTTATAAACATGGTGGAAGTGGATAACCAAGATCACACCTTTTTCTCAGGAGACAACCAGACCTCATACACACATTGGGATGAGGGAAGGTTTGAATATGAAGACTATAGGTTAGGATTCAAGAATTCCATCATGCAGGTCCGAGAACAATATGATCTCAGAAGCAAAAATAACGTAGAAGCTCCCAAGACAAAAACCTCTGAAATCACTATTAAGAAAAAAATCGGAAAAGACTCCTAAAGGGACTTCTGAAAGCAACAAAACAACAGCTAAGAGTTCTGGAAAAGACAAGGACAAGGACACCCAAATCATTAACAAACCAAGACTAGAAACTAGCAGCACTAGTATTGCAGCTAATGCTCCTAAAAAAACAGGTTCAAACAATGTACATAGTGAAAATCAGCAAGTTGATTTTGCCAATAAAACAGTGACCAACAAAACAGAATTGAACCTTTCAAAGAACCAATATCCTTTCAATCTGGGAAGTGAAATTGCTAAAATCAAAATTTATGTCCCTCTCATTGAGTTGTTCACCCAAGACGTATATAAATGTCAAATTTTGAAAGCTTTGAACCTAGGAGAAAAAAGTGACTCTATCAACTTAAATGATGATCAACCAGCTCTCTTGTTTGGCCCAAAAATTGAAGGAAAATTCCAGGAGGAAGTAGTACCTCCTTTCTATGTCAGTCTAAATTCCAGGAGGAAGTAGTACCTCTCTTTCTATGTATGCCTGATCAAAGATCTCTATGTAAATTTGACCCAAATCCCAACCAAGTGCATGGTAACGGATTTTGTAGTGGCTGATGTACCTCCCAAATATGACATGTTGCTATCAAGATCATGGGGTGCCAAGCTACAAGGTACAATGCAGATGGACATGACATATGCCACTATCCCTGTTTTCAGCTAGCTTAGAAGACTATATAGGGAAGAAAACATGAAATTCATGGTAAGAAGCCCAGAGAAACTAGAAAATTCCCCTCTCTACTCTGTCCATACAGACCTAGACGCTTTTATCCTTTACAATGATGAGTTTACAAATGAGCAAGAGCTAGAGAAAAAAAATTTGAACAGCAGAGTAGAGGCCACAAATCCAAACATAACGGCAGCTCTGGATACATAGGAAAACAAGGGAGAAACATTTGAACAGATTACAGAATTAGAAAATCAGAACCAAGACTGTAGAGAGCAGATTTCCCATCAGCCTGCTGACCTCAGGAGACAAGATGACAGTAAGGAGGAAACTAATAACGAATATGCAAACAAACCCTTATGGAGCATGAGCTTTGATGGGTCCTGCACTAAAAGGAATGCAAGAGCTAGGGTATTGTTGCACAATATTGAAAAGCATTATGCTGAGAGTCATGCCTTTAAAATAAACTTCAAATGTACAAACAAAATAGCAGAATATGAAGCTCTCCTCTTAGGGCTGCATCTGTTGAGGAAACTAGGAGCTAAGAGGATAGTTGTTCATGGAGACTAAGAACTGGTCATAAAACAAATAAATGGAGAGTACACTGCCAAACATCTTAGATTGAGGGCATATAGGAATGAAGCCTTGGATATATTGAAAACATTTGTAGAATATGACCTTGTGTTTGTCCCTAGAAGTAAAAAAATAATTGCAAATGGATTGGCATGTGCTTCTAGTTCATATCAGAGACCGCTTAATGACAAACCTATCATTGTTTAAACAAAATATAGACCATCAGTACCAGATAATGAAAAATATTGGCAGGTCTTTGAGGGAGACAAACAGATAGAGGATTTCCTGCTTTCTAGGAATGAGTTTGAATTACCTTATTCAAACTTTAATATCAGTGAAGACAACTTAGATAAAGAGACCCCTAATGAATAAAAACCATTCCCCACTACAGATATAAATATGTTGGCCAAAGAATTTGAGAATCAAAAGGGAGAGGGAGACATAGGGGTACTACAATCCAAAGACGAAAGCATACCTAGACGACTAGCCCCTCTAGAAGACCTCTTTGATTTTAATGATGTGGAAAATAAGCCCACTATAGAACCCACTAAATCTAACATTGAAGTATGCAATATAGGTAGCAAAGACAAACCTAAAATGATCAAGTTATCTAAAGCATTACCAGCTCATATCAAATAGAAATACATTGATTTATTTAAAGAGTTTGTTGATGTTTTTGCTTGGAGCTAAGAAGATTTGAAAGCCTATGACACAGAGATCATCCAGCATAAGATTCCATTGAAATAAAACCAAAAACCTTTTAGGCAAAGGTTGTGCAGAATAAACCCTGTATCATTACCCCTGGTAGAAAAAAAAATTAAGAGAATGTATGAGGCTACAATTATAGTCCCTGTGAGGTTTTCAGAGTGGGTATCTAACCTTGTGGCTGTAAGGAAAAATACAAGAGACATAAGGCTCTGCATTGATTTCAGAAACTTGAACAGAGCCTCCTTAAAAGACAATTACCCTTTACCCAAGATGGAACACATCCTACAAAAGGTAGTTGGTTCTAAGAGGATTTCTCTGTTAGATGGCTTTTCAGGGTATAACTAGGTCTTAGTGCTCCCAGAAGATCAACTTAAGACAACCTTCACCACTCCTTGGGGCACCTTCATGTATGTGAAAATGCCTTTTGGATTAATGAATGTTGGTGCCACCTTTCAAAGAGCCATTGACATTGCATTCTCAGAAGAGATAGGGTACTTCATTGTAATTTATCTTTATGACATTACAGTCTATTCCAAAACTAATGAAGAGCACCTTGAACATTTGATAAAGGTCTTTGAGAAATGCAGAAGGTTTGGGTTATCTTTAAATCCGAAAAAGACAGTGTTTGGTCTCCAAGAAGGTAAACTTCTTGGTCATACTATATCTAAAAAAGGGATTAAAATAGACCCAAAAAGGGTTGAGGGTATACTACAGATTAGCCACCCTAGAATCATCAAGGAATTGAAGTCCTTCATTGGAAAGATTAATTTCTTGAGGAGGTTTATACCCAACCTAGAAGAACTCCTTAGAAACATGAATAATATGCTTAAGAAATAAGTAGGAGTTAAATGGACCCTAGAAGCCAAAAAGTCCTTTGAATTGGTAAAACATGCACTCACCCGGGCACCATTTCTCATCAGCCCTGATTTTACTAAGGATTTCCTCATCTTCTCATTTGCATCAAAACACACTGTGGCTTTTGTCCTATTGCAGAAAAATCCAGAGGGACAAGAGCAGCCAAGTGCATTTTTTAGCAAGGCATTGAGAGATGCACCTCTGAAATATAATATCATGGAAAAACAGGCCTATGCTTTGGTAAAGGCTTTGAAGGATTTTAGAGTTTATATTTTACATTCTCATATTATTTCCTTTGTGACTAATACAATGGTTAAGGACATTTTGTCACAAGACCCAGATGGCAAGAGAGGAAATTGGATTTCTGTGATATTAGAATATGATTTGTAAATAAGACCCACTCAACTCATAAAGGGTCAAGTCTTAGCACAATTAATGGTTGAATCTAACTTACAAGACCTTGAAATTAATATGGTGGATGCATTAGATGAACAGGAAGGGTTACCAGCTCCAAATGTTGAAGATCATTTCCAAAACTCAGCCTAGTATGCTGATATCTTGTATGTTCTTACCAATCTCAATGCTCCTCCTAGTTTATCTAAGACAAAGGCAAGGTTTTTAAAGTTGAAAGCTAGAAATTATTTTATTTTAAATGAATGTTTATATTGGAAAAATTCCAATGGTTTATTTCTTAAATGTTTTCCTGAAGTTGATGCAGATAGAGTCAAACATGTGTTTCATGAAGGAGAGTGTGGAGGCCATCTCTACTGGAATGCCACTGCCAATAAAATCCTTAGAGCTGGTTATTACTGGCCCACCCTCTTCCAAGATGTTCACAAGATGATAGTTGCCTGCCACAAATGCCAAATATTTGAGGGCAAAAGAAAACGTCTTCCTCTACCATTACAACCAATCATTGTTGAAGCCCCTTTTCAACAGTGGGGCCTAGACTTCATAGGGGAAATCCATCCTGCTTCATCTGCCCAACATAGATGGATACTCACAACCACTGACTATTTCACCAAATGGATAGAGGCCATCCCTTCTAGGAATGCCACAAACTCTGTTATCATAAAATTCCTTGAAGACCATATCCTATCTAGATTTAGCTGCCCTAGAAAAATTATCACTGACAATGTTGTTGCATTTGGTTCCAAGACGATGATTGATTTTTGCCACAGGTATCATATTACACTTAGTCATTCTGCTGGTTATTACCCTCAAGGTAATGGGCTGGCAGAATCATCAAATAGGAGTTTGGTGACCATCATCAAGAAGTTGTTGGAGGAAAATAAAAAATCATGGCATAACAAGCTGGTGCATGCTTTATGGGCAGACAAATTGACAACAAATAAATCCGTTGGAATGTCTCCCTACCAGCTATTTTATGGAGTAGATGTAGTATTCCCTACCAGTTTGGGAGTACTAGTGATAAAATTTGTCCAAGAAATACAATCAGAGGAACATAGCATGGTAAGGAGGATCAATCAAACCATACATCTCCAGCAGAATTTAAGGGAAGAAGTCTACAACAGAGCTCAAAAAGTGCAAGAGAACATTAAAAAGTTGTTTGATAAAAGGACTAAGGCCTGTGATTTCAAAATAGGGGACAAGGTACTCAAATGGGACTCTAGGAGAGAGGATAAGGGTAAACATGGCAATTTTGATAGTCTATGGCAAGGCCCTTACATCATTCACTCTGCCATTGGCCCCAATGCATATTTTCTGCGAGAATTGGATGGTACATATCTATTTGGTGGTCCTGTCAATGGAAGGATGCTCAAGCATTATTTCTACTACATTTCAGTTTAATTTTTCACTTCCATTGTAAATATCATTTCTTTGTTTCGATTTTGAAAAGGAAAGAGAAATATACAAAAGAAAAAGGTTCAGACAAGCTCAAATCTTGAACCTATGGAGTTTCTAAAAAGAATGGCTCAAATTAGATCAAAACCTGAGCCAGAGAAAAAGGAAAGGCTAGTTATAACATGCTCAAAAATTGAACTAGCAAAGAAGAAGAAAAAAACTCTAACAGGGTCAAAATCAGAGCTGAAATGAGGAAAGAAAGTGACTCTAAAAAACTCAAAATCTAAGTCACAAGAAGAAGGAAGGATGCTCTTAATTTTAAGAATTTCAAGCCTTCACAGCTTTGTTTCAAATTTCTGCAAAGTTCATCCATGTGCAGTTTGTCTTTATGCCATGGACCCACAGTAAATCAGACATTTTAATCCTGGTTTGGCTATGTTTCAATTTCTATTTTAGAATGTAGAGAATGAAAATCTATCAGACATTTTAATCCTGGCAGATAGTAGGTAGGTAGAGAAGCTGATAATTTCAAGTGTTTAATCTGAACTTGTGGATAAATAAGGGTAGATTAGATTAGTTTTTTCTTTCAATAAAAATAATGATGAAAAAAGGTTTGCAAGTCTAAGTGCACCTTGAAGAAAAAATGTTAGGACAGTAGTACGAGTAGGTAGTTGTTTGGGAAGTATTGTTGTTGATATAATACTTTCACTTGTGTGGTAGCTGATCAAAGAAGAAAAGGTGGTCAAGTACCAGGCTTTGGCCTACTTCCAAAGATTATATCTAAGATTCTTGATACCTTCAAGAAGATGCCATCCCCATGTGGAGCCACTGTTAGCCACCTATAATAATTTGTCAAAGCAAACAGGTGGCTAAATATGTTTCTAAGCCTTCAAGAGAAACATTTCCTTTGTAAATATTTCATTCTTGAAGCCTTCATATTTTTTCTATCCTTGAGAGAATCTTCACTATTGTTTCCATGCAAAAAACCCTGCTAATTCACCAAGAAAGCTGCTTCTCAAGGCCTCTAAAATTCCCACTTTCACCCATTTTCTCCCAGTCTAATAATGCTTTTCTTCCACCTTGGAAACCTTCCATGTAACCTCCAAAAGCTTCCAGATTCCATTTAAACCTTTGAAGAACTCACTTTCAGGTTTAAAAACCCCTTCTTCTCTCTCTATCGAAATCTTAAAAACCTCTCAAAACCCTCTAAAATCCTTGAAAATCTTCATTTTTCACCTAGGCCTTAAGCCCCTTTCGGCCTAGCCCTTAGCCCCTTTCTCTGCATATGACCTGGCACCAGGACCAGGCACTAAGCCTAATCACAATCGGCAATCACAAAAACGTTATTTCCCTTTGTTTTGGCCCCTTTTCTGATCTCTGATGTGATTTAATCCTGACTGTTGAATCCACAATAACAAACGGCCGAGATTCAACCATGCTCTGCCCACAGTCCTCCGTCATCAGACCCGCCAAATCAATCTAGACCGTTTATCTCTCCTCTGATCTGACGGCCAGCACCTAATCGCGAATCGCAAACTCAAATGCCCCGATATTTTGGCCTCTCTGCTGATCTCCGATGCGATTTAATCTCAGCTGTCGAATCCATAAGAAACGACAGCTGAGGTTTAATTACACTCCACTCATGAGCCCTTCACAATCGCACCCGCTGATTAATCCCCACCGTTGATCTTCTTACCAGATCCAACGACCCTTAGAACATCACATCGGAAATTCTCCCCAGCACTTTGTTAACCATCGCATCGCAATTTTTCTTCGCCATAGGGTTACACCTGCTCTTCTTCCGATTTGCGATTGTGATGTAAATGGGTCCCACTTCCCTCGTTTTCTGCACCATACCCTCTTTTGAACCCTTATTTCCTTTGTTTTTTCACTTTCCCGACGTTTTGGTTTAAATGGATATGGACCGTTGATCTCCACAGATCAACGACCATCGAGCCCCCATCCTTCCACCCGCTCATCTACCTTCCCTTTTCCCTTTCAATATTTCCGCTCCTTATTTTAATCGTAGCCATCCATTCTTCTAATCCAACGGCTCACATTGATCCCAGCTATGGACCTCAACCCCTTTCTCCATATCACTCCTCTACCTATCATGCTCACTCTACGCCATCTGATCTGTCACCCCGAATCTGACGGTCCACATTCAATATCGCGTGATCTCTGCGCCTAGAGTTTAATGCTTCAAAATTACGCGATATGGGTAGTTTTAGAAATCCATGTGTCAGTAATTGTATGGTATCGCGTTCCAAAAGGAAATACCGCCTCCCCCTCATTTCTCTGCGCGAAAACCATTCCCGATTTTCCACCATACTGCTTGCCCTCCGCAACATACTTTCACTTTTAATCTCCGCCTTTGATATCAATGATCGAATGATCCATGTTCTATCGCAACCCCGTTCATTTTATTTTCATCTGATCTCCCAAATGACTCCATCGAGAGATCTCCACTGTTGATTCTTCTAATCCAACGGTTATGGTTCCTTCGCCCACTCAAAAGGTTTTAACTTGATTTTACCTTCTGCTAGTGTTTTTTCTCCCTTTTTCCACTGCATACACTTGCTTTCTCACTGCTCCTCTACCTCCGCCTGAGCCTCTACAAGCAGTTTAAACCAAGCCCACAAGATTTCATAACGTGTTTATCGTTTTTTGCAGGGTCATTCACACAATTTCCAGAGTCACAATCATGGTGACACATAGTGCAGAAAGACTGTTACAGAGCCGAAGATCGCAGAAGAAGATTAAAAGGATTAGTGCATGATATTGAATAATTAAGTATCTAATCCACAACCAAGGATAATGAAGGAAACTTAGTGAAGCTCAGATCATAAATAGAAACAGTTCATACCAGTGATTCAAAGCTTCAGTGATCTGATATCAGTAGAACATTCTTTTCCTTAAGAAGGAACAATTCACACAGCCTACTCCATTCCTCATCAAGTACCAGAATAGTTTTTCTTTGACAGAAGTCCTTTAAAACTGCCAGTGCATTAGTTATAAGGCATGGAAGACCTGAAAGACAAATCTTCGCCTTACTTGTCTCAGAGTACAAACAAGACAGTTCAGCCAGGAAAGTACTTCAAGAACATACCATAGAAGTTATTGTCGACCTGACAAAGACTTCTAAATATACTAAAGGGTACCGAAATTTAATGTAAATATATTAAGCAGAATGGGCTTCGAAGACATTCTTCCCTCTGTTTTAATGAATCATTTAAATCCTATCTACCACTACTATCACTCATTCACCTATAAGAACCCATGAGAAATACACTATAAATGTTGGTTGGATGTTAAGAAATTACTGATTGTAAGTCATTTCAATGAGTTAGAGTTCTATGAGTAGTAGTTGTAATAGGCTGGGAGATGATTTCTGGATGATATCAAGCTATTGGACAAGGATGTATGTAGCTGGTTTTTCTCTACTAATATGACAAGCATGTTCATCGGATCCTGATCTAAATCAGTGGTGATGTGTCCCTTCTTCGCTATTGTTTTCCCTCTGTTTTGCACCATGTCTCATTTCCTCTAATAAGAAACAATAATTTTATCTTATGATATACTGCTGCAAGTACCCTAACGTTTCTTGCACTTTCTTATCTTTTATGTTTTCTGCTACTTGTGTATCTTAGAATAGATTCAATATAATTTAGCCAGTGTAGAATTTGATTAGTCCATGGTTGCTGATGTATGAATTTAGAGTCTGTTTCATAGATGCTTTTGTTTGGTTCAACTGAAAGAATAGGGGAATAGGGAGATTTAGTGTTTAGCCCTGGTTCCCTTTCCAACACTTAGCCTTTCTAAGATCCCTTTGATTTGAATGCCCAAAGCAAAGAAGGTTAAAAGTCTTTCTCTAATCTTAGACTTCACTCTGTGTTTGAACTTAAGTGTTTTCTACTTGTTCCACTCCATACTATCATCCTAAGAGATCCTCTGTTTTAGATGACTAGCCCTTTGGAAGCCTTGGATATTTGAATTTCACGTAAACCATTTTATGACCCCATTGCCCAATGGACTTGTATTCTCTTTGAATTATCTCCCCATTGCCGAAAAGCCTTTCTATTCGCTCCTTTACCTTATATTGAACCCTTCTTTCATGTTTCCCAACCAAACAAACAAATCAAAAACCCTTGTGCCTTATAATTAGCCTAATACCTTAAATTGACCTTTAAAGATACATATTTCTTTACCTTCATAGAGAGATCCCTCTTTGGATCCAGGAGGGCTAGATCCTGAGATCCCAAAGTGGTTTGATGTTGTCTTGTCATTTGGTATTGCCAAATCTGCCAAATCATAGGAACCCCAACACAAGCCACCATGTGTGCTCAAATAATCACTGTGGAAACATTTGGCCCATAAAACTCCCTTAATTTTCTAGATCTTAAATACAAGCCCTAAAAAATACCCCTTAAAATCCATGTTTTTTTCTCTAAAATATTCTTTAACAGTATGCATATTCCTGTATAATGATAGATCACATACTGGATGTGAAGAATATCGAGCTTGTAGTCTTCATAGACAACAAGTAAGATGTCTAGTATCTCCATCAAAATTTGTCTATGGAAATATGGATCTTCACTTTGCACTATAGTTGAAACTAGTTTAGGCTGAGGGGAATGTGTGGATGGCTGGAGAAAATGAGGAAGAGAAAGGCTAATGAAGCAAGGAGTCTTCAAATGATCCATATGCATTTTATTGTACAACAAAAAACTTCTAGGCCGAACTTTTATCGACCTCTTCTTATTTTAAATGTACATAATTGACATTCCTTATCCACCCCATTATCAGACTTGAAAGGGTTTCCCATTCAACATAAAATTTTAAGTCCAAGCCGGATAATGGCGTAGAAGACTCTCGACTCCAAAGTGATTTCTAAAATTTTTTAAACAACATAGGGTTAAGTCCTTCTTCTAGAGCATTGATACAATTTTTTTTAATCATTTCAGAAACTAAAGCAGCCCCCAAAGCACATCACAATACCTATACAAGAAACTCTAAGAAATATTTTATTCATTAAAAATACCAATAGGTTAATGAACAGTAGAAGAAAAAAAAATAACTTGCACTAGTTGAAGCAAGATAGAACTGTTAGTTGCACTACCAATGAAAAAGATTTTCCAGACCCTATATATTGATATTCCACATATTTGTAGGAACCTCCATGAAACCAAGCATGAAATTGAATATTCAATAGAAATATTTTCAAGTAAGATCAATGGAAAATTCTCGAATACATTGAAGGGAAAATAAAATAACACTAAATAATATGCCATAATTAAACGATCATTCCATAACTGGTTTAGGTTGCTACCTAGAAAGATCCAAATTTAGGGTTATATTCAATGTTTCTTTTATACGAAGTTTATTGGAAAGTTAAATCAATTTATCCCCAAAAATAATTCCACACATATAACCATTCAAAACAAAGAATGTAACATCAAACATTAAAATTTCCAAAAACATTGTACAAGTAGGAAATCATCACTAGTGCATTAAATAGTAAGAGGACTCAAGATTGACAAAAATTAGGACATATCAAAATAATAATAGATACAGTTTGAGAGGGACTGGAGTGATGCAAAAAGAGGATTTGGATTCACATGATCCTCAATTATTTGGGAGATGATGGCATTATTTTCTTGTAGATGCATTTTATTGGCCACAAAAGACACTCTGATCTTGATCTTACCTTGAAATAGAAACCTCAAAATCCAAGGTTCCAAAAACCTAATCCCCCATGTACTTTGAAAATCAATGGCTTGAAATTTGAGGGCTTGAGGAAATCAAGGGGAAAATATCTTCATGAACTATGATAGGATGGGATTTCAAGTCTATGTATACTATCTACCTTACAACACCAAAAGGAGATAGATGGCTCTTGGAACCATTTTTAAGTTTCCAACTCTATGGGAAAAGTAATATTAGAAGGCTCATCCATTGATGGGGAAAGGGGTTAAAGTTACTTCAAGATGTTAAAGTTTTCTCTTTGAAGGAAATGTAACTTATGTTGCATCAAAATCAGCCTGATTAAATTAGTATCAAGAAATATTTATATAGAGTATTGCCTTTGTTTATGGTTATATCACTTGTTCACCATTGGGAAAATTAAAACCCTACAATGCGATAAAAATAACAAACAAAATAGGTCATAAATTTATTATGTAACTTTTTATTTATATTAAAAAATTAAGACATCCCGAAATTGATATCTGAAAGAAGGAAAAGGGACATGACACATCAGATTCTCATTCTCACTACACAAAAATATATGAAAACATGCAAGATATGAGTGTACTGCAATATTTGTGCATCCTTTGCATGCAAGGAAAAAAATAAAGAAGCTTACATGTCACAATGGAGGGGAAACTTCATGAGATAATCGATCCAACTTTTGAAACACAAAACTTTCTACAACCATAGACAACACATTCTACTGTTCTGGAGAGTTAGCCGTGCCACTGGAAATGTTAAAACACACAACTGAAGCAAGGTGTTGACCCCTTCTTTTCGATAATAATACAAGTCCATAAAATTCCATGAACTTTTGGGACCAATTTACTAGAAAAATTCCTTCTCAAAAAATAAAATGAGGAAGGCCTTCGCCATCTCTGGAACTACATCCATATTTTAAATAGTTCACCAGCCACTATAGAAAACTAGGTGGATTCCAAAGGCCATTTGTTGTGCCGAGAATAGAAAAATGTGGGAAAAACCCTGGAAAATCTCAAGCATAGTAATCAACAAATTTTACCTCCCATAAGCAAGCGTCTATACTATTAACTAAACGAAAATGGCACTAAAAATCCCTGTCCAATGGCACAAGTTTAAAATTTAAACATAAAAAACAATGGAAGAAATAGGCACTAGAATTCAAAATGAGTATCAACTCGACAATTATAAGTTTTGGAATATTTTAACATGAAAAAAAACAAACAAGGAATGTATACAACCATCATCATCCACGACAACACTAATTGGATATGGGAATCAAATTTAGAATCTAGGAAATAAGAAATTGTGTGAAGCAAACCCTGCCCTTTCCCACATAATTACCAATAATACAAAATAAGAAATTTAGGTGAAAATATACCACAAAACACCTTCTACACACAGGTAATACATACCATTGTACTCTAGTAAACCCCTTCCTATGGCTCTTACTACCAAAAAGGCAGTCAATTATAGTCTTAGGGGATGATAAACATCATTATATTCAAAGAAACATTTCACAGATATATTTTTTCCTATTTCTTTTGAAACAATTACGACTCAGAAATATATTTTCAATCAAGCCACCATGTGTGCTAAAATAACCACTGTGGAAATATTTGGCCCATAAAATTCCCTTAATTTTATAGATCTTAGAAACAAGCCCCAAAAAACACTCCTTAAAATCCATGTTTTTGTCTCTAAAATATTATTTGACGGTATCCATATTTGTGTATAAGGATAGATCACATACTGGATATGAAGAATATCTAGCTTGTATTCTTCATATAAAACATGTAATGTGTCTAGCATCTCCATCAAAAAATTTCTATGGAAAGATGGATCTTTTATTCGCACTATAGTCAAAACTAGTTTAGGTTAAGGGGACTGTGTGGATGGCTAGAGAGCATGAGGAAGAAAAAGGCTAATGAAGAAAGTAGTATTCAAATTATTCATGTGCATTTTATTTTAAAACAAAAATTCCCAATATCTACTTGTATTGACCTCTTCTTATTTAAAATGTGCAAAAATGACATTTCTTATCCACGCCATTATCAGACTGGAAAGGATTTCCCATTCAGCATCAAATTTTAAGTCCAAGAGGGATAATTGTGTAGAACACTCTTGGCTCCAGACTGATTGCCAAAAATGTTTAAACAATAGAGGGTTAAGTCCTTATGCTAGAGAATTGATAAAATTATTTGTAATCATCGAAACTAGAGAAACCCTCAAAGCACATCACAATACCTATAAAAGAAACTCCAAGAAAGATTCCAATCATTAAAAAGAACACTAGGTTAGTTAATAGTAGAAGAATAGAAAAAACAAGAACTTGCGCTAGCTGAAGCAAGATAGAACGTTAGTTCCAATAGCAACTAGAAAGATTTTCTAGACGCTAAATATTAATATTCAACATATCTGTAGGAACCTCCATGAAACCAAGCATGCAATTGAACATTCAATGGAAATATTTTCAAGTAATATCAATGGAAAATTCTTGCATACATTGAAGGGAAAATCAAATAACACTTATGAAGATACCATAATTAAACAATCATTCATATGAAAATGACTCCTAAAATCCATAACAGTTTTAGGTTGCTGGCAAGAAAGATCCAAAATTTGGGTTATATTCAATGTCTCTTTAATCCCAAGTTTATTGACAAGTTAAATTAATTTATCTACAAATATTACCATTAAAAACAAATAATGGAATATCAAACACTAAAATTTCCCAAAAACATCCTATAAGTAGGAAATCAATCATAGTGAACTAAATAGTAAGAGGACTGAAGGTTGAAAAAAATCAGGACATATCAAAAGAATAATAGATAGATTTTGAGAGGGACGGGAGTGATGGAAAAAGAGGATTTGGATTCACATGATACTTTCGATGATTTGGAAGATGATGTAATTATTTTCTTGTAGATGAATTTTGTTGGTCACGAAATCCACTTGGATCTTGATCTTACCTCAAAATAGAAACTTCAAAATTCAAGGCTACAAATCCTAATATGGCATGTACTTTGGAAATCAATGGCTTGCATTTTGAGGCAATCAAGGGGAAAATATCCTCATGAACTATCATATGATGGGATTTCAATTCTATGTATATGATCTACCTTACAACGTGAATATGAGATAGAATGCTTTAGGAACCATTTTGAATTTTCTAACTCTAAGGGAAAAGGAATATTAGAAGCCTAATCCATTGATGTGGATATGGATTAAAGTTACTTCGTGCCATGGCATGCATCCCAACATCCATTAGAGTATCTCCCAATATTCAGATTAGAAGAATGAATATATATGTTAGTAGAAGCACAATTGCAATAACACACTGCAAAACCACTTTATTGCACATGTTTCTCTATCACAAATCACCGAATTTCTCTATCACAAATAGTTGGGTGATTAGTCCAATTGATACTATCATTGTTGTAACTCCAATGTTGTAGGAGTTACCTACATTTGACATTGCAGTTCATCTTTCACTAAGGAGGATGCACAATTGTCCATCGTTTTAGTTCTCAAACTCATTATTGCCTTTGTATTTTGATCAATTTCCCATGATTTTGTACATTAGATTCAATCATGTCTTCAAGTACATGGGTGATTAGTGCAACTGTAATTTTCAATCCATGATGATGAAAATTTCCATGCCCAAATAGTGAGTTCCATTCACACGTCAATCTATGGTACAACTCTGTTGAACAAAGGGAAAGGTCTCCACCCATTCCTCAAATATTTCAAAGTCACCTCCCACAAATCAATGAAATCTTCCAAGGAAAAAATGCATTATTGAATCAATGCATAGTGTTCCACTCCTTATGCAACAGGTTTCCTAAAATGGTCTCAATAAGATGTATAGGATGACTAGCATGGACTGATGTGATCACAAGTTGCAACTCCATGATAAAGAAAACTTCCTCCTCTATCCAAATTTTCATTGAACATGGAAGCTTTCCCTTAGTGCACTTAGATTCCATTACCAGCACATAAGCAATGAGCGGCCCTAAGTTATTTTTTAATGGGAAGAGAGTGGTATATGGGCACTAAAAAAATTTCCTTTAAATGATCCTACAATTTGTCCCAAGTCTCCTAAGTTTGATGAACTAACTCAAATATTTCCATACCTCTTCCTCAAACACTTTAAGAGAGATTGTGCCAATTATATTGTTGCCTTCAACCAACAATCTCATGATCTTTGGACTATCTTGGTAATCATTCTTAAATCTGAAGGAGTGTTATGCCTCTTCTCTGGTTCCCATACATGAAGGTGGCTGAGCATCTTCCTTGTCAACTCAAATTTATTTCCACTTTGAACCATATAGGTTGAAAAAAATACATCTCCTTGGTTGAATCCTCCATTTTCTTTATTCTTTTATTAGCGATGAAATGATTTTCTTATCCAAGAAATCATCAGGTACTTTGAGCATTTTCGTTGCAGCCAAATTCAAGTTCACTCCAAGCCTATCGAAATTTTACTCTAACAACTTCATTGAACCACTGCTCACCGAATGATTTATTGAACTCCACTCTGAATCCCCTATTGATACTCTTCCTTCTATACAAAATAGCCACATCTTCCATTGCTAGGTAACGTAAGACCATGAACGACACTCAAGGCTATTATCCTAGTGACAACATTCTCACTATAAGAATTTTAGAGGATTTATGGGCATTGAAGATAATCAAACTGTATGAGGCACGATTGTGAAACAAACCATCACAATCAATTGTTTTCATTTAACTTCTCCATGAACAAAGAAAAATAATAAGAAAACATTACTATTTCCATTCAATTTGAATGTGCTTCTTCATTCACAAATAAGAACACACACACACACATATATATATATATATATATATATATATATATATAACCTTAAAACTACCTATAGGTTTAACTAATGTGCAAGAATGTGTTTGGATTGCAACAATGTTTTTGGCCTAATATAACCCAACCAACAACAAAAAAGGGGTAGAATAAATTATTTCATCCATCTATGGGAAACATAAAAAACACAAACTTTCCCAACTCAATCATTTCGATGTCAATCATCCCAAAACCACTATATATATACCCAAAAAGTAGAGACTATAGCCATTGTTTGTGGCTATCTCTAAAATTCATCAAAATTTATAGAGGTCAACAAGACTCCACACCTTAAAATTACCCTTCACGGTTATTTTATGTCACAGAATATGCATTCTTACATAGTGAGTCTGGAAAGTAAGGTCCCTGATGGCAACAAATAGGAAACTTAGCGCTCATTAGAAATCGGGCCTTAAATTTAAATTTATTATTCCATATTACTATAATTAGTTGCCAAATATGGCTAATGGAGCTACAAAATTACAACATCCATATTGTACATTGGGATTTCTAAAGCATCTCAAAAAAATAGTATGAAAAAATTATATATGAAATTTAATAATATGTATAAGAAATACGATTGAGAAAAAGAAAAACCAATAGGAAAAAGGGTGTGAGGAAAAAAGGGAGGGCTGCAAAAAAATCCTGACACCAGTAAAGCCCAACAAAGATGGTTAAGTACACTGTCACCTAGCATATTTTTTAACTTCTAAGGCTAGAAAATGTTGGCCATGAGATTTTCTATAAGTCTAACAACTCGCTTGGAACTCTTAGGTCTACACTTCTCAACCAATATCGTAGTGGTGACTTTAACATAAGGAAAAATTAAAACCACTAATATGGGAACAAAAAGGATGCACATTCATATCTTCACTTAGCAAGTAGAAGGAAGAAAGACACAAAGAGGGAGTAATTATAGCTCAAGTTGTAAAGAAGGAACAAAGAAACAAATTAAACTATCTTAGCATCAACACTAAATTTCCTATTAAATCTACAATATTTTGAAAATGAAAGCTCATGATCCATTAAAGGAACCTATAGTCCTAAAAAAATAGCTACAATTTCCATTCCTAACATTAGAAAGAGGTAGGTCATTAATTTTTTGAAAATATCATGATAGTATGTCTATAAGGTTTCTTTCCTTGAAAAGATAGCAAATCCTTCACCGTTGAGGATCTAAAATGACAACAAATTTTATACAAGTATGTACTATGACTATCACATTTTATTGATTTATTTTGTCTCACACCTGGCCAATTCTTGTAGAATTAGCTAAGAACTAGTGGCACATTAGAAGCATGAAATCCACTACCAGGTCAGTTACACTGGATTTCAAAGTGATGATAGCATGGAAACTTCCTATCATAGATAAAATGCCAGAAATATTGGGAAATTTAGAGTAGCAGTCTAAGGCATACTTACAGATTCCAATCCCCTTGAAGAAAAAATCACACATGGATATCATTTTTCCACTTTATCCTTCGAAACTTCCTTCTTAGCTAAAAAAAATTAATACACTAAGCAATTTGTTTCACTATTGACAAGTCAGAGGGATCAAACTTCTCAAGAAAAAGAAGATATATCTTTGGTCAGTGTCCAAAAATGACCAAAAAATTTCAATGGTACTCAAGAGTACAACAACGGGTAGTTGCAAATGAGTTTTTGCAAGCATTTTGCTGCAAATTTCTACATAGAAAAAATTTCACAACAAATTTTAGAAAGCACAAATTTCAAACACCTTCTAATAATCCTCCATCTTTGGTTTACAAGCACAAGTTGGTGGAATTCTTGATTATTCAGGATGGAAAGTATCCTTTAGCTAAAGAATATAAGACAATAGAAAGTGAAGAGGTAAATCATGCATCCCATTATTGTATTTGTCATTGATGAAACAATTTTATATGTGGAATTAGATCATGAATTAAGTGATCCAGATTCCATATTGTACTGAGAATGGAATGAAGACTAGAATGAAGGCATAATAACAAATTTATTATAGAGAACACAATAATATAGTGAAACCCAAAAATTAAACTTAAGGAATCCCCTTGGTTAAGTGGAGGTTAATAAAAAAGCCAAAAGAAGAAGGTGGTTGGGGGTAAAGAGCATTCACTTTTGTGGTTAATCTTTGGTAGTCGAAATCCTATGGAGAGAAAGTACTCATGAAATCCCATTGGTTTGGATGGTTGGGGCAGGATAACAAGGGTTGCTATTGACCCAACTTTGATTGCAAAAATGAGTTTATGTTCCTTGATAGTCTAAGAGAATTTGTTTAAAGAAAAGGTATATACAATATCAATAAAATAATTGGTTTGGAATATTGGGGTAGGAAAACAAGGATGGTCATTAACCCTTTGATTGAAAAAATGAGTTTATATTTCTTGATAGGATAATATAATTTGTTAAAAACAAAGGTATATACACACTCAAACAAATTGTAGATTAGATGGCAAACAATATATGGCATCGGGGTTGGATGAAGACAAATAAACTATAGATATAAGGTGAGGATGTTGAATACAAACAAAATTGGATCCTAATTTCCAACTGGACCTTCTTCTTTACAATGGCCTTCTATTTTAATATTATCATTATCAAAGGAAAAAAATTCTTTTAACTAATAATATTTTACAATTTTTGACCAAATGCTATTTTACCAAACATAGAATATTTGCAACATTTCTCAAACAAAATATGAAATTTATAACAAAAACAATTAAAGTATTCCCATGATTTTAACTAGTCTCATGAGCATATAACATACTAGAATGTAAATCTTTTCTTCTTTGTTAACAAGCTTGTACCCTAGTCCAGGTTAGTAACTAGGATTCAAGCACATCCATATGCTTGAAAAGTCACAAGGCATGACCTTAGAAACGTACCACTTGCATAATGTTTTATTGAATGTAATTAGTTGAAGTAAGTAACCATTTTCATATCTAAAAGTATAATGCCTATAGCTTCATACCTTTCCAAGTCTAGTTGTTCTTGCTTCCTTTTGTACATTGATTTTATACCCAACAATAATGGAGGATCAATCAAAAGAACGCATTTTAAGATAAATTATTTAATGATAAGGTATCACTGCTAATGCTTGGGTTAATTATTATTTTCAAATGTATTTTCTATAATCATGTTACATAACTCCATATAGTTAATCCTTTGCAAAAATGAATCATACTTTGGGGGAGGTGAGAGTGATATTTGAAAATTTAGCTTCATCATTGTCAATCTCCAAATTACACAACTCCAGATATACAAAAAATTTCTCCGTGGGAGTCTACTCAAAATTTGTACCACCACATAGGAAATATTATCCCTTAATGTAACCTATGAAAACTACCATCCCCAATGGTATTTTATTGTTTATCTATGCTCATTTACTACCACATTTATTCCTGTAGATAGAAGAAAAAAACAAAAGACAAGTTAGAATTTTGTGTTTGGGACTAGACACTAACACTAAATATCTAGCTAAAGAAAGCTAACAACAACTAATTGAGAGAATATAAGATAAGGTGCCGAAAAAATAGAAGCTCTATAAATTGAAAGGCTCTAAAAATCTCGATACCAAGCAAAAGAGAGGGAGGATGTCATTTCTTACTAGTTTTGGTGGCCGAGGAGTGAGGAGGAAAACAGGTGGTCCCACTATCATAATCCTTAATAATTGTAAAAGGATTGATGCACTAGCAGAATATATCCTCTAGGAAGTGGCCTAGACTAACAACACCTGGTTGTATTATCCCAGGAAATGCACAATAAAGAGTGATTCCTGCTCTCCAAAGTCCAAACATCCAAGGCCAAAGAGAATAATCTCCTAATGGAAACCTACCTACTTTTTAAAACTTAATGAGTAGTATACTGAGGTGGGAACCATCAGGGGATTAACTTTGGAGCAATGTTAAGTTGGTATATATACTTGTTGGGTGGTGTATGATGTGTGACCTAGAATGAGATCTCCACATAGGCCTTAAAGGGATAGGTCAACCGAATAGAGGAGGAGGTCAGGAGGAAACATGAGGTGCCATTGATATGAGCAAGTGATCTATAATTTTTGATGTGAAAGAGGAAACTCCTGGTGTTTTAGTGTGGGTCAAACTACCTAATATTTCTTTCGACACTAGGGAAATAAAATACTTGAAAATCATAAATAAGATATGGATGTATTTATCCAATTCTAAATCAATATCAAGCACGTTCTCTTATGCTTAGATTTGTGTGAAAAATGGAAGAATTCTTTCTCAAGGCTATAGCGCTCCAAATAGCTAAATAGATCCATGTGCATCAATTGGCTGATGAGAAGTTTCGATTGAAGCGAAATAGTTTCCATGACTATGGTAATTTTTCAAACATTGCCCAAAGAAATCCTCCCCACCCTCCTTCCCCCAACCCTGTCGAACCCCCCCACAAACAGAATAAAGTAGACAAGTTTTCATAGGGTTAATTCTAGACCCTCTAGTAAAAAGAAAAACATAGGGCCCCTGGCTAGAAATGAAAAGGGTTGATATTCAAACACGAAAAATAAATTTAAAGTTCTAGAGAATATTTTGAAGAAGAGCCACTGGAGAATAATTTTGACGTTGAATTAGTGAATGTGTATGTATAAATCATTAGGAATAGAAGAAAATAAAGGATCAAGGGGAAAAATGAGGCCCTCAAAAGATCTAAGCACCACTCTCAAAAAATGATACATGAACTACCACCACTAATAGCCCCCAAGAGAAGATCCAGTGGGAGAATCTATTGAATCAGATTCAACAAAAAACGAAGGACTATATGAAAAAAAAAATCCTCTATAGGATGGGAAATCCACCACCTCAAGTCAAGGATAAGAAGAGGTACTCAGAAATTTTTACAACACTTTGAAATTTACCTAAGGTTAGAATATCTACTTAAGGAAGCTCCCTAAAAAAAAAAGAAATGTCTCTCATACAAAATCTACAAAAGAATAAAGTGGTGGACACATGGCCTGAAGACCCCCCCCAATGGGAGCCCCAGTGTCACAGGTCGACTTTTGGACATAGGAATATTTTAGAGCATCTTTCAAAATTGATAAGAAAAATATTTTTTCCCCATCTTCAACACCTCACATAATAGGGAGATGCAAGGAGAAACATGGATAATGAGAAATTAAAATAAACAAATATTTTGGATCTCAATTCACCTTGGCTACATCATTTAGCAATAATAAAGGTTGAATTGAAATGATCCTTCATCTCTCTAAAAAGTTGTGTTCTTTTTTTACTTTCTTTTATGTAACCAATTTTTTAGGAAATACTCTATGCAAATTTGGTAGAGAATTAGAACTTGTTAGTAAAAAGAAAAAAAGTTTCATTTCTAAGAGCTCTAGCATAGTTCTAGAAATTATGTTCAATATAAAAGATGGAATCCTGCTATAACATGCACCCTCGGACTATAGGTAAAACCTACACCTTTCCAAATTCTAATACAATATTTATGTCGAAACAAAATATCAAACAAGGAAATAAAATTAAAAACCAAATAATTGCCACTATTTCCAGTTTTGATGTGATGGAATATGCCATCACTTCAAGGTTCAGTAAACCAAAAAAGGTTTACATGGATCCCATGCAATAAATGATTCCATAGATATTATGGACATAATGTACACAAATCATGTGCATCTCTATCCAGTGCATATCTATATAAAATATACATTAAAATTTAATATTTAAAATTTGGTATAATGTTATTTGGTCTATGTTTGAACTATTTTGGGAACTGTTTGATTGCTTATTGTGTTTTTTGGGAATTGTTTGGTTTTCGCACCACATAATGCCATATTTCCTTCTGCAAAAACAAGTAATCGACCAATTCATCATCAAGATTTTCTTTTAATGCTTCATAATTATTTTACCAATGCAAGTGGAAGTAGAAATTTTAAGAGATTTCCCAAACTTTAGCAATGCATACCAATGCACATGAAACTAATGTGCCAAAATTAACACCGTTATTTTTTTAAACTATATGAATGTATGTGTTATAACTACACCATATTCCTATGGCCAAGGAAGGAATCCCAACAGAGGTAACCACAAACCAAGCTTTTGACTTGATAGCTACCCCTATCAAGCCGAAGAGGGCTCTCTCCAAAAGGGTAAAAGCCAGGGGGGCTAGATAAGTTAGGGTTTTTAGGCTAGATATAGAGTTCAGGGGGTTGTCTGAATTTGATTTTGGTTAGGGAAATCACTGGATGAAGAAATTAGGTCAAGGAAAGCTAGGTCAAGGAAAAAGAATTAGGGTTGTAGGGATCAATGGGGTAGGGTAGGTGCAATGCTTATCACTTGCGGATAATGGTTATGGAGTGGTTTTGAAACTATAATAAGGCTGAGAAAAGCATAAGATATGTATTTTTCTCAGATAGAAGAAGATGAACAAAATATGTTCAGTTACCCAAAACAGAGCATGTGCAAGCATGTATTCTAAATTTCAAAATTGTAAAATATCATAACATAGACATGAAAGTGAGCATGAAAATACATTCAAACATATGTTACTGAAGAAGAAACAATGATAGACATTCAATACCACAAGTATCCCATAAATGTAGCTGCAACTCCTCTTTATTAGCTTTGCCAAAACTGAGTACAAAGCTTCCTTGATCAACTAGCAAACATCAAAATGATTCCGGCCATTGACTACTATGGAGAAATGAGCTAAATATACATGAAACAAATCTTCACTCATCCTCAGGGGTTGAATCCATTAGGTGAGGAAGACATTACACAAAAATCTGAACTGATAGCTAGAGTATAGGATGGTCAAAGTGACTCATTCCTATCTCAAGTGAACTGATTCATTACACTTCATTTTCTTGATTTACCTAGTTTATTTACCCTAGTAAATAGTAAAAACATGATAATTACATTTATATTCATCATTTACATAGGTAAAATCAACATTTCCCAAGATGAAAGTAAAAATAGGAGTGAAACTCAGAAAATTTTAGAAGACTGCCAAGCACGCCCTTTCCTTGACAAACACGCCCTTTTCTTGGCAAACGCACCCTCTTTGTTCAAAGCTGAATTAGGTGCCTTCCCGGTGTCCAAATTTTCTCCAAGAAGGATTGTTAAAAATCCCTTCAAGTCTACTTTCCAGAACTTCTTTCAGTTTGCAAAATGAAGCCCATTTTCCATGTCAAAAACTTCTTCTCCCAAAACAGGTAAACACGCAGCGACCAGGCAAAAAATGAGAGAGAAACATGATTTTTTAATGGTTTTTTGTCTTTTTAAATGACGATTTGGCCTCCAAATTCTTATAAAATGCATAGGGATGATGTTCTCATCATTTGAAATCTACTGGTGGTGGCCATATTCTCATTGGATGACCCAAAGAGAGTGTAGCGTCCAAGGTGCTGCACATTTGACAATTTTACTGTGCCAAAAATACCCTTAAAAACACATAAACATCCCAACATGCTAAATTTTCCAAAACTTTGTCAAAATTGGTGGGATATTTTCTAATCATGTGTTTTAGGCATGGAGTGTCACCTCAACAAGTATGACTAGCTTCATTTTCTCTTCTTGCTTGGTCAAGTGTTCAATTTTGGCATTGGCTCTTTTGATCTTGGGCAATGCAATTCTCTCTTTCCAGGCATCAAGTTTGAACTTTGTCCTAAACAAGTGACTATCCTTGTTGGCCTTCTATAGTAGTGTTTCCAAGTGTATATTGGTTATATCAAGCCATGGTTCCCTGTTCTCATTTATTTGTATGGCAAGCTGCTCATTCGGGGTCAACTAATCAACTAGGCTAGCTTCCCTTTGTCTCTCTATGGCTATAGCTCCTTTCTGACCTCTAGTCCTAGGTCTTTGTCTTGGATTTTGATCCTTCTCATCATCAGGTTCACCATACTTCTCTAATGTAACATCAAGCAAAGCTGGGCCTCCCTTTGAGTAGTGAAGTACTTCACCTCATCAATGACCTATTTGGTCTTCAACTGCTCATTTTCATGCTCAAGAAAGTGAATCAGATTTTTATCCCTCTCAAGATTATCCTGGAGCTCACTAATATTAGCCTCTTTACCTTTCATTGCTGCATTTTTTATTTTTTCTTCATCCTCCTCATCTAGGTCAACCAACTGAAATTCATGCCCTGTTTCATGATTTTCCTCCTCATCATGAATGGCTAAATCTATTACCTTTTCCTTACATTTATCCACCTATTGTGTCGATGAAGAAGGCATGGCCCCTTTCACTCTAGGTGAAGCAAACACATGCTTATAGCCTCTCTAGTAGGTTTTGCGAAATGGCTCAACCTCAACCAAACTAGCCCATTTTTCCTCAATGTCCTCATCCCTGCTAGGTGACTCAGAATCATGATGGGATGGTCATGAAGGGTCATAATAAGGTGAAGAAGAAGGATCAATGTGAGATGTAGGTGAAGGAGGTGAAGGGAGCTAATCTGGTGGTGATGTATGAGCAGTAGGTTGATATGGAGGGATAGATGTGGAAGGGTGAGATGATGAAAGTGCATCTTAGCCATGTTGAATAGGTTGGAAAATGAAAATATCATTGAATATGAAGGTGTCCCATGGAATGTTTAACTGATCAAGGTGATGTATCACTATCATCTTGATAACGGAGTGGTGAAAGACACTTTGCATTTGATGATCATAATCTCTCTTTTGGGCAACAAATGTCATCTTTTCAATGCAACAGTAGAGATAGTAAGGTATATTGAGCATTCCAACCCTTCTGTAGTGCATGAGAAGTCGGACATGATAGGAGTAGAGTCTAGAAAACCACCCCTCACAGGTGAATTATCTGATGATGATTTTCATCATGGGCACATATCTCTCCTGGAGGTGAGAGAAAGGAAAAATCCTCTTTCTCTCATTCTTGTACCTTGGTTTAAGATATGGCTCATAATAATAGTGACTCAAATTTCCTTGTTTGAACCATTTTTCACCAACATTTTGGATCTCAGTGGAAGTTGATATAATGTTAGTGGACACGGTGAAAGTGACACCAGCAAGGGTGACCTAGTTGTCATGGAGGCTGGAAATGAATAATATTGACAACATAGGATGGTACTGGACCCTTTGCACTTTCTCACAAAATCAAAACAATCTACATGCTTAAAGCATGCCACATTAATAGGATATGTCATGAGTTCTATGGTATTTATTGGTTCATGTCTAATGATTCTCCCTCCTTTTTTATATGACCTTCTCTCTTGTCTTTCTTCCTTCTCACTATGACTTATGTTATCCTCTTCATCCATTATGTTCTTGGTGCGAAATACTTAGGGATATGATGAATGAAATGACAGTGTATGAAGTGAAGGTTGGTGTGAGGAAACAGAGGAGATGGGAATATGGAAGGGAGCCTAGGCTAGTGAAAACCTAGGACTTAGGGTTTTAAAGGATATGATAGATTAGGGAATGGGGATATAAATTTAGGGAGTTTGGAAAGTGTTTTATGATGTGAGGAAGAGTATATGAAGGCTAAGGGACCGAATTTAGAATGTAAATTAGATTTTAATGAAAGCTAGGGTCTCTTGAATTTAGAAGGAGGCACTAAATTCCCTTAAGCACAATTCACACATAGAATTGACATTTGATGAAATGGAGTGATGAAAATTTGTTACTTACTAGCATACGAAGGCATGAAGAATCAATGTATGAAGTTTTGGAATGAAACAGTGAGATTTTGAGGTCTGGCAGAGAATTTTTGCAGCAACTGGGTGAACGCATAGTGACCAAGCTAAACATGTAGTGTCGTTGATAAATGCACTACAATTTCGTCCAAACGCACAGCATCCTTGGCAAACATGGAGCGACTAGGCCAAACGTGCCCTCTGAACCTGTTTTTCACAATTTCACCCTAAAACTCGAAACTTTCTCCTTTTTTGAGTTTTCTTGAGGCTGTAGGAAATAAATGAACCTTGACTTGAAGTGTTGAGGGCTTTTACACTTAAGTGGATTTTATTTATGCTTTGAAAACCCACTTTCCTTATGCTTCACTTTTCACTTTTCAAATTTTCACACTAATGCTCTTTGACTTCTGATTTTTTGTTTGCAAGTTGATCAATTGATGGAGTTTGTCTTTTCTCTCCTTCAGTTTGGCATGAGTGTCTTGAGTTGGTAGCTAGAGAGTGAAATATTACATATAAAAAACATAAAATTACATAGGACATTAAAAATAAATTACATCTTTGATTTCATATCAAAATGACTGATATGAAAATCATATAGAATCAAAATTACAACTTAAAAAATATACTATTTACATACTGATAATCTTCTGACGATGGAAATAAAATTTCATAGAGTCACTCTCACATTTGTTTGCTGATTTTTTTGGGATGGAAGACACATTCTTGGACCTTGAAAAACAAACCCTAATGACCTAATGAGACCTTGAATGACTTGAATTTCACGACTGTCTTTGACCGAGGCAAGACATGGTGAAATGAGTTTTTCATAGGTGTTTTTATGCTCAACTAGACATGAAGGGGAGTCAGTAAATGTCATTTTTTGAGAGAGATTGAAGTTTTATTGAATAGGGCTACCATAAGTGAAACAATTTTTGGCATGACCTATGGAATGATATAAAAATTTCAGAGTCAGACACCTAAAATGAAAAAGAAAGGAATGATATTTATCACTGATGGCAAAATGCATATTCTGACACTAACATTGGCCTTATTGGGGATGGAAGCTCTGAAAGAGGTGTCAAGAAGTGCAGATCTCTAGGCTTTGCAAATCAGTGTCTCTTCCATTGGGACAATACAGTCAAAAGAATAATTGAAACTGAAATGCAAGACTAACTATTAACACTCAATGACACAAACTGAATGAAACTGACTCAAATTTGACTATACTTGACTAAAACTGACTCAAAACTGAACTTACTCTTATGTGAACTTAACTTGAAATAGTAGAAACTCAAAGAAGCTTTATGGCCTTCACTTCGGGCTCCGAACTCCAATGCTTTTCCACTTCATACTTGTAGAAATATTCAAACTGATATATACAATGAGGATGAAATTTTTTTATAATTTTTAGATCAAAATAGATAGTGCTTCATGAGCCTACCATTAACTAGCCCTCCTAAGCAACTTTTCCCATCCCTTTCTTCTAATATATATTCATTTTTTCCATGAGAAGCTGCAACCTTAAAAGGACCTTTCCATAAATTATCAAACTTCTCATGCTTACCTTTTTCTTCATTCCTGGCATCCCAACAGAGTACCATGTTACACCATTTTTTGGTCATCTAACCTATTATCATTAGATGGACCCATTACTATGTAAGACCAATTTTACCCTAAGTAAAATTGTTTTCCTGTAAAACAACTTAATAAACCACATTTATTAGGTTTTAGTGCAAACGAGGGAGAATAGTGAGGGTATTAAACAAACCTATATTTGTTTGATTTTCCTCAAGGAATAATTAATTAAACAATAATTTAATTATTATTCCTGGTCATGTTTAACCTAAAAAAAAGAAATTAATTAGATAAATCTTTATTTATCTCATTATTTTCTAGGAATAATTATTTAAATCTTATTTAAATAATATTCCTTGTTAAATATGACTAAATCACCCATAAATAATTAAATAAATCATTATTTATTTGATTATCCTTCAACAACTTCCTTAAAATGATAAATAAATCATTTATTTATTATTATTCACAAATAAAGGGATTTGACCCAAGTCAAATACCTTTTCCCTCCAAAAAATATAATAAAATATTCCATAAAAGGTGGATCTAGATTTGGTTAATGTTATTTTAATCATGCACCAAGATCTAGAATGACCCAATATTTTGTTATAAATAGGAGGGTTTTTCCTACCATTCTTCACCTTTTGTTGCCTATTAGATCACTTTGGATCTATACACTTGGTCATATTCTTCTCCATTCTTTCCATTTTTGCCATTTGTGAACTCCCTTTGAGTTCTATCTTTGTAAGGGTTTTCTACACCAACAGGAAAGAGAAATGCTAGATCTGAAGTGCTGAGGACTTCCAAGAACCCATCCCATTGAGGAGAATTGGAAACATCTTCTGGTTTTCCTCCCAGGTGCCCATTAATACAAAAAATTATTTCAAAAATTGTTCTTGTCTTGTCTATTGGATATATGGAGCAAAACCTTGTTTTTTACTGCTTAATGTCTTTCTATGCATTGATCTGGTTTTTTGCATCTCTTGTCTTAACCAATTAACTACAGATCTGAAGATATTGGCAGCCATATTTGATGTTAGGGCTATTAGTTATGCGTAGCTAAAGTGGTCGTTTTTCGTACGCTTCGACAAAAGATTCATACTAACAACCACATCATTGATCTTGAAATCATCTTGTTTGGTTTTCATGTCATGAATCATTTTGATCTTATCATGGAGCTTGGAAGTGTTTTGAAACACTTCTTCCCTTGTTTTCTGCAAGTGAATAATTTGGTTTATTCTGTGCTGCATATAATTTTCTTCACTTCCGGCCTCTTCTATAAGTTTCATGAATGGGACAGCCAATGAAGTAGGGAAAATTGTATCCACATCGTAAACTACCTGAAATGGAGACATGCCAATGGATCTTTTACTTCTTACGTGATCTACCCATAGTGCATTTATTAGCTTCTTGTGCCAATTCTTTTTGTTAGCCTCCAACATCTTTTTTATTATGATGATTAAAGACTTGTTGGAGGACTCCGCCAATCTGTTTCCCTGTGGATAATATGTTGTATAATGACACAATTTAATGTTATACTTATCGCAGAATTATGTCATATTCTTTGATTTGAAGGCTTCAACATTGTTCGTGATGATATTTCTAGGACAACTGAATCAAGACGAGATGTTAGTTTCAAGAAACTGAATTATGACTGAGTCAGTAGCTTTCCTGGTTGGGATTGCTTCGATCCACTTTGTGAAATAGTCTGTGGAGGTAAGTATCCATCTATGCTGAGTAGAAGAAGGTGGATGAATCTCACCAATAAAATCTAAGCCCCACTGTTGGAAGGGAGCTTCAACTAAAATCATTGTAATAGTAAAGGAAGGAGCATACGTTTACCTTGGAAAAGTTGGCACTCATGACAACTCATGACCATCTTGTAAAAATATGCAAAAAATGTAGGCCAATAGTAAACCACTCTCAGTACTTTATTGGCCATGGTCTTTCAGTCCAAATGACCTCCACAATATCCCTTGTGGAAATCCTTCGTTACTTCTTTGGACTCATCTTCTACTAGGAAATTGAGTAACACTCCAACAAGATCCTTCCAATAGAGTGAACTATCTAATATGCAGTATTTTGAAGCTTTAAGATTTAAGCACCTTGCATTACTCTTTGTCATTTCCAGAGGAGGATTCAAATGTTGTAAAACATAAATGATATTAGCATACCGTGGAGACAATGAAAAGAGATCTGATACCTAAACTAAACTTACACTTTCTTCGTCATCAGACAATGCTGATAAGAGATTGATATCAAGCGCATGTAGATTACACTCAACCATGAGCTTGGCTAAGCCTTGACCTTTGATCAGCTTGGTCAGCTTGATCTCAAGGTCATACTCTAAAAGTGCTGCTATCCACCTACCTCTTCTTCCTTCAGGGTCTATTTGCATTTTTACTTCTTTAACTATTGCATTTGGAACATATGCCAAAATATGTGAGTGAAGAATATAAACATGGAAGTCTTTGAGTTCTTTGACCAAGTACAAGGCATGCTTCTCAATTATGTTGTATCGGAGGGTGACATCTCTTATTGTGCGACTGAAGAATGTTATCGACAACTCTATCCCATCTTTTTTCTGCATAAGCACCACTACCAATGTATGCTAAGAATCAAAATAATATATAATGAAATCTAATGAATAATCATGGCTTTTCAACGCTAGAGCTGTAGTATAAGAAAATTTCATCGAGATGAATGACTTACGAGCACTTTCAAACCATCTAAAATTATTTTCTTTCTTCAGCATGTTACTTAATTCTCTAAGATGTTCTACTAGGTTGGGAATGAACCTACGCAGTAAATTCATCCTACCATTAAAGGCTTGGATTTCCTTCTTGTTTCTAGGGAAATATATTTTTTGTATTGCTTCAAATATAGAGGAGTCTATCTAGATCCCATCTTTTGAGATGATGTGACTCAACAAATTACCTTCTTCCATGTCAAATAGGAACTTCTTAGGATTTAGGGAAATCCCAAACTTTCTACATCATTGGAAAACAATTCTCATGGTGTAAATTTTCATCATCTAAATTTGAATAGACATTCATATCATCTAAATGAACAACAAGGAATACATATTTTTCATTACCGAAAGCTATGTCCATGGCACGCTAGATAGTGGCCTCAACATTCTTCAACCCGAACGACATATTGGCATATTTAAAGGTACCAAATAGTGTAGTGAATGTCGTCTTATCCTGATCATTTTCATTTACAAGGATTTGATTGTAACCTGAGTAACCATCCAAAAATGACATCCTGCTGGCTCCTATAACTCGCTGAAGTATGTGGTCCATCTTGGGGCAGTGGGTAGTTGTCTTTCAAGGACACTTTGTTCAAATTTCTGAAATCTATACAAAGTTGAATTTCACCAGTATTTTTCCGCACTAGAACCAAATTGGATATCCAATCTCAAAATCTGGATGGAATAATGATGCCTGCCTTATAGAGCTTCCTTCTAAATAGATGGAAACAACTTTGGGTTTATTCTCCTGAGCTTTTTTCTGAAAGGATTTTGATTTGGCTTGATCAAGATTGTGTGTTGAATTATATCTTGATTGTACACCTTTAGATCTAAGTAATCCCAAGAAAACACGTCAAAAAACTTAGTAAACAAATCAATATATTTAAGTTTTACCTCTGATGGCAAAGAATTCAAAATTTTGATAAACTTAGGTTTCTCTGATGTTCCAATATTAACATCTTCTACTCCTTTTTCTGTGGGAACTGAAGTAGGTTTTATCGCCACATAATTTTGATCAAATAACTCTTCCAAAGGTATGAGACCCTTTGGAATGTTATTTTCTTTGAGCTGAAGTATATCAATCTGATCTGCTTCAATAACTTGGTCATCCTTGTTGTACACTTTGACAATAGAACAGTTCTCAAACTCACCTTCACTTTGAAGGAAGTTGTTCACTTTCTTATCGTCCTAGAAAACTTGCCAAAATTTCAAGTTATCTCGAAAAAAGGGTTTGTGCTTTATACAGATTGAATTTTTTTTATTAGAGAACATTGTAGGTCTGAAATTACTTGCAACAGTGGCTAGTGAATCAGCCATCAAGTTTTGCAATATCGGCACTACCTTAAGTGTATATTCTGGAAACATTCTTAACATTTCAAGTGTTGCATTCCTATATTGCCTCATCCTTGGGTGATTAGCTTGGTACTCACCTTTTATTTGTTTAATCACTAGCTCTGAATCACTATAGACTGCAATTCTCCTAGCTCCTGATTTCTTCAAAATTTTCAAACTAGTAATGAGTGCTTCATATTCAGCCTCATTATTCGTACAATCAAGCACTCGTTTGTAGGAACACAACCTTACATTATTTGGGACCTTCTTCTTCTTTTTTTTCTGTTGACATGGGATGAAAATCCATAAACCAATGCCACCTCCGTATTTTCCAATGGAACCGTCAAAGTCCATTCTCCAAATACCATCTTCTTCTTCTTCAAGGTGCTGAAACTCCTTATTCTGACTTGACACAATTTTGCGATCTGATTCTTTATGCTCTTCTGAAATTTCATCTGCCTTCTCTGATGGTTGTTCGGTTACAGTAGGAAAATTTTCTTTCTCTTTTTCTAACACTGTTCTAATACAATCTGAAACTTTGGGAATGTCCTCTATTTCTACTAATTGAAAATCTACATCATTTAATCTGGAATCATTATACAATATGAAGGACTCTAAGTATGTATGTACAACGTTCATAGGATGATTATTAGGCCTTTCCTTATTCTTGTTCATGTATTTCATTTTGGTCTCATGGTATAGTTTTCTCATTTGGCCAAACACAGAGATAGTGGCATAGGAAAAGTTTAACTGTAGTGTACCTCTCAATTTGACTCCCCAAGATCTCGACAACAACATACTAAAATGTGATGGAATATCAGAATCTACCACATCCATAAGGACATTTTTGGTTGGGATCTGCTCTAGGGAGACAACTAGATCTTTGATTGGACCCAAACAACGGACAGACCCATAATCAAAAGAATATAGATCATGATATGGGCGGGTTATTTCAAGGCCAAGCTTCTCCATGATAACTTTGGGCATGGGGTTGTGGGAGGCCCCGAAGTCTAACATAGTGTTATGAAGAATGAACTGATGGAATTTAAGACTTAGGTAAAATGGTGGGACCTCACTATCTTCAGACTGGCCATCGATGGTGGGACCAAATATTAACTCGGGCTTATCATCCTCTACATTAACCATGTCGGATAAGGGTTCAAATTTCAGAGTTTCGACTACATGAGTTTTGTATTTATAAATTTTGACCAATTAAATAAGAGGAATGGACACCTTTAACTTAGAAATTTCCGACTCTAAATTGAAAGGTATAGTTTTATCTACCTCTTTTATGATAACATCTATTTTCTCAACATGATCTCTCGATGTAGCTTCTTTTCTTGGAACATATCTTTCTTTTACGAGTGCACTTGTATAAGGTTCATTTCTTCTATTATGATTCGGAGCTACAACCTCTTTACCCTTATTTTTAACTTTTTTCGGTGGTGCTTATTTTTGCTGAAGTGTTTTCTTCAGAGGCGGAGTTATTGGAAAATCTCGACTTCTTAGGGAGTACTTCCTCTGCTGGGAACTCAATGCATTCAAGTACCCTCTTTGATAGTCATCAGATTCTACTTCTAACACATGATCATTGGCCGTTATGAAATATTTATCATCAGGTGAACTTGTTTTCTCCACATATTCTTCATCCTCAGTGATAAAAATGGGTTGACCATCGACTGTGAAAAGAAGGTTCTCCTCTATCGTTGGTTCTTCCTCTTCATCACTCAAAGCATAGTTCTGATTTGTTGTTGTTGTTGTGTTTGAGGAGCTCTTTGTTCTCCCTGCTTTATCTGAAACTAAGGGTGTTGCTTGCCTCAGAAGTTCGGATTTATGATTTGTGGCTCAGTCTGTCTATCTAAAATAGACATCCTATCAACTATTCTTTCCATGGTTTTTAGCAAGGCATCAAATTTAGTATCAGATGAAGTGGAGGGTTCCTCTTTGATAGTCACTATGCGTTCATTTTTGAGTTTGGCCTTTTTAATTAATAGAGTTTCTTCAACACTCACTAAAATTTTTATCATATCTTCAAGGGTGGTGGGATTTATTTCTCTAAATGAGTAGGCCATATCTAGGTCAAAGGCCTCGAGATAATGTAGAAGGGCTAAACCAGGAGGTGGTTTCATTTAATTTGGGATGGAATTACATATTCTGAGCTATTGGAAATTGTAATCAGGCACTGATTCAATTTTATTACGTTTCAAGGAATCATATCCTGCAAGGATTTGAAAAGGATTTTTATTTTCATCCCACCTAGCTAAGAAATCATGAGTTAGCTTAGCAGGAGTGCTAAAATAATTTCCAACTAGGGCATGGAACCACACTTTGACTTCACCTGAAAAACTTTATGCGATGATTTGCATCTTGGCATCATCTGCATCTAAATCCTCAAGATCTATGAAGGTTTTGATTTTAGCCATGTGTTGAAGAGTAGTGATTTCAGAGTTTTCATCAAAAAGGTGAAGCCTTTGACCATATCATTGAGTTAGATGAGCAAGAATAACAGGGAGAACTAAAGGTCCAAAACGAGCCATAGTTCTTGCTGAATATGGTGGAGGGTGTGGAACAAAGGATGGATTGGTTTGAGGAGGTCCTTGAGGGGAAATTTTTGACGATGATGGGATGGATGATGAAACATTGATTGTTTTAGAAACTTTAGGGATATGAAGGGTTTCTTGCTGGTATTGAATATAGGCTTTTTGAGTAGTATAACTTACGGTATTGGCTAAATTTTCTAGCTTGTAATATTGTCTCCAGATCTTAACATCACTCTCATTTGCAGCTTCAACTAATGATGGATTCAAATCTAATCTCCAGGGTTTAGGGAGTATTGTATTTAGATTAGTCTCAGATTTAGTTCTGAAGAAGATAACTCAAATTTGGTATCAAATACTAAATTTTGTATGGCTACCAAATCAAAAGGTAATGAGAAAGATCTTACCAAATTTTTAGGAGGAGATTTCGAAGAGCTTGAGGCCGGCTGATACCTTTTCCTTCTTAGGATTATTTCAGTGTCTTCGATAGGAGATAATGGATCTAGATCAGGATTAGACCTAGTATACCTTCCTAGAGAAGCCATGTATGCTTTTGAAAAATTGCAATTATGAAATCAGCCTTATGAAACTCGATCCCATCATCCAAGGGATCAATTTTCAATGTATCTCTATTAGACACCTAGGGAAAATTTTTTCTCTTCATTCCCCGACAACAACGCCAATATTTTATCACTCCACCAGATTCCCAAGGCTAGGGAAGGGATCCCAATAGAGGTAACCACAAACCAAGCTTTTGACTTGATAGCTAGCCCTATCAAGCCAGAGAGGGCTCTCTCCAAAAGGGTCACAGGCAGGAGGTCTAGAGAAATTAGGGTTTTTAGTCCAGATATAGAGTGCAAGGGGTTGTTTGATTTTTATTTTGGTTGGGGAAATCACTGGATGAAGAAATTAGGTCAAGGAAAGCTAGGTCCAGGTAAAATAATTAGGGTTGCAGGGATCAATGGGGCATGGTAGGTACAATGCTTATCACTTGAAGATAATGGTAATGGAATGGTTTTGAAACTGTAATAAGGTTGAGAAAAGCATAAGAGATGTATTTTTCTCAGACATAAGAAGATGAACACAATATGATCAGTTACCCAAAATAGAGCATGTGCAAGCATGTATTATGAATTTCAAACTTGTAAAACAACATAACATAGACATGAAAGTGAACATGAACAATACATTCAAACATATGCTACTGAAGAAGAAACAATGATATACATTAAATACCATAAGTATCCCATAAACGTAGCTACAACTCCTCTTTATTAGATTGGCCAAAACTGAGTACAAATCTTCCTTGATCAACTAGAAAACATCAAAATGATTCCAACCATTCACTACTGTAAAGAGATGAGCTAAATAGACATGAAAACAACCTTCACTCATTCTTAGGGGTCGAATCCATGAGGTGAGGAAGATATTTCACAAAATCCTGAACTAATATCTAGAGTATAGGATTGTCAAAGTGACTCATTCCTATCTCAAGTGAACTGGTTCATTACACCTCATTTTCTTGATTTACCTAGTGTATTTACCCTAGTAAATAGTAAAAACATGATAATCAAATTTATCTTCATCATTGGCATAGGTAAAATCAACATTTCCGAAGATGAAAATCAAAACTGGAGTGAAACTCGGAAATTTTCAAAAGTCTACCAAATGTGCCCTTGTCGAACACGCCATTTTCTTGGCAAATGTGCCCCTCTGTTCAAGGCTGAATATGGGTGCCTTCCTGGTGTCCAAATTTGCTCCATGATGACTTGTTGGAAATCCCTTCAAGTCTAATTTCTAGAATTTCTTTCAGTTTTCAAAATGAATCCCATTTCCCCTGTGAAAAACTTCTTCTCCCAAGACTGATAAACACACAACGACTATGCAAAAAATGAGGCAAAAACATGATTTTTAGATGGGTTTTTTCCCTTTTTAGTGACTATTTCACCTAAAAATTCTTATAAAATGCATAGGGTTGATGTAATAATCATTATGAATCTACTGGTGTTGGCCATTTTCTCATTAGATGCCCCAAAAAAGAGCACAACGTCCAAGGTGTTGCACGTTTGACAATTTTAGTGTGCAAAAAATACCCTTAAAAACACAAAAATGTACCAACATGTTAAATTTACCAAAAAATTTTCAAAATTGGTGAGATAATTGATGATCATGTGTTTGAGGCATGGAGTGTCACCTCGGAAAGTATGTCTAGCCTCCTTTTCTCTTATTTCTTGGTCAAGTCTTCAATTTTGGCATTGGCTCTTTTGAGCTTGGCCAATGCAATTATCTCTTTCTATGTATGAAGTTTGACCTTTGTCCTCAACAAGTGATTATCCTTATTGGCCTGATCTAGCAGCTTTTCCAAGTGTATATTGGCTCTATCAAGCCATGTTTCCCCGTTCTCATTGATTTGTATGGCGAGCTGCTCATTCAAGGTCAACTGATCAACTAGGCTAGCTTCCCTTTGTCTCTCTAGGACTAGATCTCTTTTCAGCCCTCTAGTCCTAGGTATTTGTCTTGGAGGTTGATCCTTCTCATCATCTAGTTCACCATACTTTTCTAATGTCTCATCAAGCAAGGCTTTGGCCTTATGAGCCTCCCTTTGAGCAGTGAAGTAATTCACCTCATCAATGACCTGTTTGGTATTCAGGTGCTCATTTTCATGCTCAACAAAGTGAATCACATATTTAGCCCTCTCAAGATTAGCTTGGATCTCACTAATATTAGCCTCTTTACCTTTTATTTCTACATTTTTTATTTTTTATTCATCCTCCTCATCTAGGTCAACCAACTGAAATTCATGCTCTGTTTCATGATTGTCCTCCTCATCATGAACGGTTGAATTTATTACCTTTTCCTTACCTTTATCCACCTATTGTGTTGATGAAGAAGGCATGGCCCCTTTCACTCTAGGTGAAGCAAACACATGCCTATAGCCTCTATGGTAGTTTTTGGGCAATGGATCAACCTCAACCAAGCTAGCCCATTTTTTCTCAATGTCCTCATCCCTAATAGGTGACTTAGAATCATGATGGGATGGTGATGAATGGTCATAATAAGGTGAAGAAGAAGGATCAATGTGAGATGGAGGTGAAGGAGGTGAAGGGAGTTGATCTGGTGATGATGTATGAGCAGTAGGCTGATATGGAGGGATAGATGTGGAAGGAGCATCCTAGCCAAGGTGAATAGGAGGGACAATGAAAATATCATTGGCTATGAAGGTGTCCCATGGAATGTTTAACTGATCAAGGTGATGTATGACTACCATCCTGATAAGGGAGTGCTAAAAGACACTTTTCATTTGATGATCATAATCTCTCTTGTGGGCAGTAAATGGCATATTTTCAATGCTATGGTAGAGATAGTAAGGTGTATTGAGAATTCTAACCCTTGTGAAGTGTATGGGAAGCCAGACATGATAGGAGTAGAGTCTAGAAAGCATCCCCTCACAGGTGAAGTATCTCATGATGATTTTCATCATGGGGAAATATCTGTCTAAGAGGTGAGAGAAAGGAAAAATAATATTTCTCTCATTCTTATACCTTAGTTTAAGATATGGCTCATAATAATAGTGACTCAAATTTCCTTGTTTGAACCATTTTTCCCCAACATTTGGGATCTAAGTGGAAACTAATATAATTTCGGTGGACACATTGAAAGTGACACCAGCAAGGGTAACCTGGTTGTCATGGAGGCTAGAAATGAATAATCTTGACAACATAGGATGGTACTGGACTCTTTGCACTTTCTCATAGAAATAAAAACAATCTACGTGATTAAATCATGCCACAATGATAGAGGTGAAGGGAGTTGATCTGGTGATGATGTATGAGCAGTAGGCTGATATGGAGGGATAGATGTGGAAGGATGAGATGATGAAGGAGCATCCTAGCCAAGGTGAATAGGAGGGACAATGAAAATATCATTGGCTATGAAGGTGTCCCATGGAATGTTTAACTGATCAAGGTGATGTATGACTACCATCCTGATAAGGGAGTGCTAAAAGACACTTTTCATTTGATGATCATAATCTCTCTTTTGGGCAGTAAATGGCATATTTTCAATGCTATGGTAGAGATAGTAAGGTGTATTGAGAATTCTAACCCTTGTGAAGTGTATGGGAAGCCAGAAATGATAGGAGTAGAGTCTAGAAAGCATCCCCTCACAGGTGAAGTATCTCATGATGATTTTCATCATGGGGAAATATCTGTCTAAGAGGTGAGAGAAAGGAAAAATCCTCTTTCTCTCATTCTTATACCTTAGTTTAAGATATGGCTCATAATAATAGTGACTCAAATTTCCTTGTTTGAACCATTTTTCCCCAACATTTGGGATCTAAGTGGAAACTAGTATAATTTCGGTGGACACATTGAAAGTGACACCAGCAAGGGTAACCTGGTTGTCATGGAGGCTAGAAATGAATAATCTTGACAACATAGGATGGTACTGGACTCTTTGCACTTTCTCATAGAAATAAAAACAATCTACGTGATTAAATCATGCCACAATGATAGGATATGTCATGAGTTCACTGGTATTTTTCGGTTCATGTCTAATGCCTCTCCCTCCTTTTTTATATTGACCTTCTCTCCTGTCTTTGTTCCTCATCACTATGAATTATGTTCTCCTCTTCAGCCAGGATGTTCTTGGTGTCAAAACCTTAGTGATACGGTGGAATGAAATGAAAGTGTATGAAGTGAAGGTTGGTGTGAGGAGACGGAGGAAATGGGAATAGGGAAGGGAGCCTAGGCAAGTGTAAACCTAGGACTTAGGGTTTTAAAAGATATGATAGTTTAGGGAATGGGGATATAAATGTACGGAGTTGGGAAAGTGTTTTAGGATTTGAGGAAGAGTACATGAAGGCTAAGGGACCGAATTTACAATGTCAATTATATTTTAATGAAAACTAGGGTTTTTTGAATCCAGAAGGAGCCACTAAATTCCCTTAAGCACAATTCACACATAATATTGAAATTTGATAAAACGGAGTGATGAAAATTTGTTACTTACTGGCATACGAAGGCATGAAGAATCACTGTGTGAAGTTTTGGAATGAAACTGTGAGGTTTTGAGGTCTGGTAGAGAATTTTTGCAACAGCTGGGTGAACGTGTAGCATCCTTGGTAAGTGTGTAGCGACTAGGCCAAACATGCAGCGCTGTTGAGAAATAAATTTCAATTCTGTCCAAATGCGCAATGTCCTGGGAAAATGCACAACGACCAGGCCAAACGCGGCCTCTAAACCTGTTTTGCATAATGTCACCCTAAAACTCGAAAATTTAACCTTTTCTGAGTATGCTTGAAGCTGTAGGAAACAAATGAACTTTGATTTGAAATGTTGAGGGCTTTTATACTTAAGTGGATTTGATTTATGCTTTGAAAACCCACTTTCCTTAAGTTTCACTTTTCACTTTTCAAATTTTCACATTAATGCTCTTTGACTTTTGACTTTTTGTTTTGCAGGTTGATCAGTTTATGGAGTTTGTCTTTTCTCTCCTTCAGTTTTGCATGAGTATCTTAAGTTGGTAGCTAGGGCGTGAAATATTACATTTAAAAAACATAAAATTCCATAGGAAATTAAAAATAAATTATATCTTTGATTTCATACCAAAATGACATTTTGATATGAAAATCATATAAAATCAAAGTTACAACTTAAAAAATATAATATTTACATATTGATGATCTTCTGAAGATGGAAATAAAATGTCATGGATTAACTCTCACATTTGTTTTCTGAATTTATTGGGATGGAAGATGCATTCCTGGACCTTGAAAAAGAAAACCCTAATGACCTAATGAGACCTTGAATGACCTGACTTACATGAGTAACTTTAATTGAGGAAAGACATGGTGAAATGAGATTTTCATAGGTGTTTTTATGCTCAGCTAGACATGAAGGGGAGTCAGCAAATGTGATTTTCTGAGAGAGAGTGAAGTTTTATTGAGTAGGGCTACCGTCAGTGAAATTTTTTTTAGCATGAACTAATGGAATGATATAAAAATTTCAGAGTGAGACACCTAAAATGAAAATTAAAGGAATGATATTGATCATTGGTCGCATAATGCATATTCTAACACTGATAGTACCAAAATAACTTCATATAGAAACTCAAACCCATAGGTTAACATTACAACATATTGTTGAAAAAATCACATTTTCCTACACATGGAACAGTACTTGAAAAAGATTAAGTATCATACTGTGTTGCAACCTTAGAGAACTTCTTGCCTAGTTTCCATTTCCAAAGTGTGTGCAGATGTTCTCTACGGAAGAACTCCATAACTAAACATGAAATTTTTTTTGTTTCAAAGTGTGTATATAATGTTGAACCATTAGCAACTTTTTTGACTTGCTAGAGAGGCTTTTTCCATTCACCTTCATTGAAAAATAGCACCTTGTACCACCCAAATCTGCAAGATATGCATTTCCTATGTCACCAGACCCTAACCTTTTCAACATTCTGAAATGGATCAGTCCTAAAATTCCATCTCACTTTTCAATTTCTAGTATGGCTTCCCATCTTGGATCATTTTCTTTGTGAGGCGTGTTGACTCTGCTAGTGATACTACTCCAAGTGCTTTCATCACTAACCACATTTCATTACTACCTTTTATAACAATACTTTTCACTCACAGGTAGATTAATCCGTCTTGCGGACAAGACCGATCTCTCTAGTATTAAAAGTAACTAGCAACAAACAGCCAATTATACTAATCTCTCTCTAAGCATACAAGATTCATAAAAATGCTATATAGGTGTAAGGCCTACCTTATGTCCAGCGCTTGCTTGATCTCGTTGAAGTCCCTCGTGCACTGAAGGAATGTTCCTCAATAAATCTGCAGTCACAAACAAGCAAAAAGATTACATAGCACCTATATAGACATTATTATAAACCATACTCATCATAATGATCAAGGAATTTATGAAATAAACCATGAATAGACAGTTTAATGAGAGAAATGAGTATATTTGTATTAACTTCAAATAAAAGAAAACCTTTACAACCTTTGCCTTGATGTCGTGCAGGTCCTCCCAGGGTCCGAAGCAGGAATCTCTTCTAATTTGACAAGAATTGCACTCTTTGAACCAAGACGGATAGAGGTGAGTGATTTAACCTCACAGAAAGTCTTAGTTAACTGAGTCTGAATCTCAACAGCATTTAACCTCAAATATCTTAAAGCTTGAACTCCCTTTGAGGCTACCCAAGGCCTCTTTTTATAGTGGAAAAGAGGAGGTTTTTTGTTCCAAATATGAAGGGATAGAATCCTCCTTCAAAGGGATTAGCTCCTTACATCAAGGGGTTAGCTCCATCAAATGAGGGATGCATGAACCTTCTCAAAGCGTATCCATTCCCGAAAATTCCCATCTAGAATCTTCTAGAATTCATCTGAAATCAAATTTTTATCTTTACTTTCTCGCCTTTTTGAGTTTTACAGAGGTCTGCACCCATAACACAAAGAACGTGCGGTATGGTTCCGCAGGAGAGCTGAACTTTAGGTGCGGGACCACAGGAAATGAATAGAGAAAGTGTGATACCAATGTTTAGGGGATTTTTAGGAACTTTTCTCTGATTTTGAAAGCTTGACATGAGGAGCTGATATGTTAGACTTGAAAAAGGAGGAATTATGAGTAATAATGAGCTCATACTCATAGAAAAATGTCAGGATGACAGTTTTTAGTGTAACAAATTGCCCCCTAAAGTGCAAATTCTGGAATAGATGAAGCTGAAGTCTGTCATATATGAAGAGTGCAGTACTTTATCATTTCAAATATCATCCTGTGGACACCCCAGTCGGAACCTGTAAAAACATTCAATGCAAAATATATACATATATATGTCATCACTGAGGTAGGCATTCCCATACTCAGATTAAAACTAACTAGAAACTAACTCAAATCGTTCTGATACAGGAATGATTTTAATATTACATCAATAGCGTAGACACAGCATGGACACAGCCATCTGTAATGAAAAGTCTACTGTATAATAATAAAACTCCTCGCAGCCTGGATGGTGGAAACTAGATCTAGGGTCTTGATTTCCGCATCTCGAACTAGTACGATTCTATCCATGTAAATAAATGTGTTGAAGTCGAACATGGTAGAAACCACTTGATTACCAGTCATTGATGTAAACTTTTAACAAGTGTGGGAGTAACCACCAGTAATGTCAATGGTTCTCAAAGTACCCAGTACAATCCATGAAATGTGAATGAATGAGCTGAAGTCGAACATTTCACGGAATCATTCGATCGAAGATCAATGATGCAACCTGTCGTCGAAGGCGAGAAACCTGCCATTGAGGCATGCAGATTTCAAGGTACTGACAATTTCTGGATCAACTTCCTAGATAATGTGCTGATGTCGATAGAAAGTGATCTGTCGTAGGCAAGCCCACAATACGAAATCATAGATCAAGTTTTGAAACTATATTGGCAAGGACTTACTCAGGGATGGTCAATATGGATGACAGATATTTTACAGATGAATGGTTTATTTGAACTTTCCTCTTGAACACATAACGACACTGCAGATGGCTTGGTAACAATTGACCCAAAGCTAATACCCAGAAACCGGCTGAAGACTTACAATGTGGTTTGATTAACTGTTAGGCAAAGGATTTCCCAACCCAGGTGAATGAAAGTGTCGTGTTCAAGAGTGGTTGACTGAATTTTTGAAAATTTTAAAATACAACAAACACGCCCATTTTTCTCTCTTTTTCCCCCACCATTTCTGGCAAGTACCTCTTTATTTTTGACAAGCTTGAGGAGGATAACATTTTCTTGATTATAAGCTCATCCTTCGGATGAGTCCAACTTAGTTTAAAATTCGAACCCTAAGAAGGAGTGGTTCGTTCCTGTTGAAAATTAAACAGGTCCTTTACTGTTAAATTTTAACGAGTCCAGTATAGGAGAAACTCGGTGTTTTTCAATTTTAGGGAGTCAAAAGAAAAACTTAAGAAAACTCCATGGGTGTACTTTTTCGTAAATTTAGTCTCTCGAGCCCGAAAAAGGATAAAATAATGCGGGAGAGAACTCTATTGACTGCAATTAGTCAACGTATACCTTTTTCGTAAATAGTCCATTTCAGTCCGTAAAAGGGGTAAACTTATACCGAAAGGACGACTGTTCATTTACTTTAACGAGTTCGAATAGTCAAGTACTCGGCAATCTTTTCATATTTAGAGAGTCTGAAAAGGGCTTAAAGAGGACTCCAAGGTTTCGCTTTTTTCTAAGTTTGAACTAGTTCTAAAAAGGGATAAAAATGTACTCATATGGTCGATCAATTTAATTTACGGAAAGGTGAAAAGATGGAAAGAACTCGGCATTTTTATATGTTTTACGAGAATGAAAAATAGCAAAATGATCTCGGGATTTTCATGAGTTTAACGAGTCTTGAAAATAACCAAAATTGACTCCAATGTTTCGCTTTTTCGTAAAAATTTTGAAAGAGTCCGAAAAAGTGATAAAAGTATGCTCTTTGTTGAAAAACGATCAATTCTCCTGAAAAATCCAGTTTCTGCACAAAAACTTGAAACATTACACATACCTGTTTAAGATAAGTAAAAATTCTTTCAAAAATACCCTTTTTAAAGTGAAAAATAAATAAATTAAAAATTCATCCATTCAAAAAACTTATAAAAAGGACTTTTTCAATTTCATTTTTACTGTTCAGTTCCAGAGTGAAAAGTAAAAAGCTTTTGGGTAAGAAATTTCCTGTGAATATTCTGGAAAATCCGTCTGTTGGAATCGAGAACCGTCAGTCCCAGGTAATCCACAACCTCTCAATCTTGTTTTTCATCCATTTCAAATTTGTTTTTAGGCTTTAGTTTGCATTTTTGGGGCAAAAAATGGTTTAAAAGTTCGCCCGCGGGGTCCGCAGGTGGGACACACGTTACCTGCGGACCCCGACTTTTTTCTATAAAGAAAAAGTCGTGGGTTCCGCACCCGGCACACATTACGCGTGCGGATCTACGCACTGTGTACAAAGCATAGGTGTGGTACCCGCGCGGTTGATTTTAAAACATTCATTTCTCATTTGTTTGCCAAAAATTTTCAAATAAGACTATTCTAACTTGCCTTTTTATGTATTGTAGGATTGACAAGATGTTGATCTGGCGAGAACGTGAGCACGAGGAAGTGGATGAAGCCGTAATACTCCATTTTCCCACACAACAGGCATTAAAAGCATGTGGCTTGTACAAATTTTGGGCCATCTCAGGCATGAGGGCACAAGTAGAACTCCTGACATGGTTGGTGAACAGATGGAATGTGCAGGACCAGTGCTTCTTTATTGGTGGCCACCGGCTCGAAATTGAGCTGGAGGATATATATTTCTTGACCGGTTTGTCCAAGAGGGGCGAACAAGTTTCTTTGTTTGGGACTAGGCCAGGTGGCCAGTCTGTCGCTAGTCTCCAACTAGAATTCTGCAATGACCAGGCAAATCCTCGGGACAAACGGATTGACATAAAACACATCATCCGTCCTGAATTGAAAGTTATTGCTTTTACTGTTACCAAACTATGTGGGAGTGTTGCGCTTCATGTAGCTACTGGTTCCCAAATGCGTATTGCCGTGGACTATTTTCACGGCACCATCTTTAACTGGTGTGAAGCTGTGTTGGCTAATGTAAAAGGCCAACTAACCAGAGCAAAAAATGGGAAACTGAATAACTTTGGATATGGATCCATTGTTGTTTCTTTTGCTCTAGAGAGGATCCCCATGTTAGCTCCACAGAGTATTGCTGTTGATGCCGGTCGACTTCGAGAACCGAGGATGGTTCGTTGGTCCGCATTGATGGCTCGTCATGCTATTGAGGGTACTGAGATTGTGCGATTTCCTTCTTCATATTTTCGTTGGCTGGATCGCCAACTTTTTGTGATAGAGGATTTTCCATACGCCGGGATAGATTTCCGCAGCGACCGAGAGATGGTTCTCCCAGCAGGGGAACAGTGGGATGACTCAGGGACAATCATTTTTCAACGTTTGCTAAATCCTAATTTTTTTATTTTTTATCGTCTTGAAAACTAATAACCAAAAATTTTGAATGCAGATGTGGGCCCACGACGACCAGCCCATCTCCAACCTTATGACAGAAAACAACCAGCTGCAGTTGCACCAGCCCCAGCCCCAGCAGGCCAATCAGCGGAAATTTTGACTAATTTAGAGCATCATCTAGAGCGTTTGACTCTAGATATTCCAGAGACGAGCATAGATGACATTCCTCTCAGGTTGCAGAGATATGTGATTGGTGTTCCAGGACCTTTTAGGAGGTTCCTATGTAGGGTGGCCCGAGCAGTGGTTTCTTATCGTGATCATCATCAGTGATGGGATGATCGTTTGTAGACTCATATTTTGACTTTTGAGTTATCATTTTTTGCCGATCATAAGGTGTTTCCAACCTATGATCGAAGACGATGTATATATTTTTTGAAAACTCTTTTATACTATGATATATCACTATTTACCGGCTATCTGTGTACATGTTATGAATGCGTTTGATTTACTGTTTTGATTATTGCAAATGTCTATTTATCATACTAGAAGCAATTGAATCTGCTAATGTATTTAAATGTCTTGGAATATGCTGATATTCAATGTAATCAAACTCACGTTCCAAGAGACGAACTCTAAAAAATAACCGTAATAACACCGGATTTCTAATGGTATAAACCCTGTTAAGCTGTAATACAACAAGTTCAGAATCCAACCTTACAATCAAACTCCGAATTCCAAATGATATGGACTCAGATAATAACTCAATCACCGCACTATACTCGGCAATGTTATTTGTTGTTTGACCAAGGCTTACCCCATGCATGGATACTAACTCGTCAGAGGGTGAATAGATAACCCAAGCTGCGGAAGAAATGTTCCGTGTACTACGACAAGCACCATTAGCAAAACCAATGTAGGTTTGAAAAGATGTCGACATCTGCAATATCAAGAGTAAAACTCAGATAAGCAGGAATAATGATAAAAACACACTCTCTAAACTAGGCACACTCTTCTAATCTAAAACACACCAACAGTAAAGAAATCTAAACTAACAAAATCTCCACACCACATTTAAGCATAATATCGCTTTAGATAGAGCCCATTTCTGGGTTTATCCAAAGGGACACCGTCAAAATCTATCGACTCATAGGCCCCTTTTGCTAACTTTCGTTTAACAATGTAAGGACCATGCCACATAGGCACGAATTTCCCAGCTCCTAGCTTGTCGTTAGCTTGATCATAAAGTAAAACTAGGTCTCCTTCTGAAAAATTTCGAGGGGTCACACTTCTATCATACTGAGCTTTTATCCTTTTAACATGAGCCTCGTTTGCTATTGCAGCATTTCGTCGATTCTCATCTAATTGGGCTAAGTACAAGAAACGTTTCTCCTCTTCAAACGTAGCTGGAAGTAATTCTACGGCTAATTTTAGTGATGGTATTTCACATTCAATTGGTAACACAGCTTCCAAACCGTAAACCAGTTGATGTTTTAACTGAGGTTCGATATGCCCAAAGTGCTGAAAATAACATGGAATGCCAATTCGTCTTGTGAATACCAATGATTCGTTTAATCATGGTGACTAAAACTTTGTTAATGGCTTCAACCAGACCATTGGCTTGCGGATAATACGGAGTGGAACTATCGTGGCGCAAGCCAAGTTGGTCTGTCAGTTCAGTCATCATGACATTCCGAAAATGACTTCCATGATCCATAATAATAGCTTGAGGAACACCGAACCTAGAAATTATGTGATTAAATATGAAAGTTGCAGCAGTCTTGCCGTCAGCTAAAAATGTAGGCATCGCCTCGGCCCATTTTGTAAAATAATCTACTGCTAAGATAATATAGGCATGCCCCTCGACCAAGTGAGGGTTACATGTAATAAAATCGATACCCCATTTCGCGAAAGGACCAAAAACAATTATAGGGTGAAGAGGAGCGGGTGGCACGCGCATTTTTCGATCAAAAATTTGATAGTTGTGGCATTTCCGAACCGCATAAATACAATCTTTGAACAACGTTGGCCAGAAATAACCTGCACGCAATATCTTTTGGGCTGTGGCATACCTAGACATATGACCGCCACATGCTCCAGAATGGCAGTCATTTAACACCTTTTCAGCTTCTTCATGAGTTAGACAACGTCGGAAAACAGAATCCGCTCCACGACGATAAAGTGTATCACCAATGATATTATACTGTTGGGATTGGAAGCGTATTTTCCGTCGCTGAGTTCATGAGATGTCAGGCCGAAAAGATTGGGTTTGGAGATAAACGATAATATCTCCATACCATGGATCAAGTGTACTGATGAGAAACAAAGATTCGTCCGCAATGGACTCTTCTGCCACTGTTTCAATATCAGTAGAGGGGAAATCGCACATCAATTCCGCAAATACCAAAGATTTCTTTACCTTGGATTTTTCAAATTCCAAGTCAAATTCCTGCAGGATAACTATCCATTTGGAATATTTGCCCCCTAGCAATTGTTTGGTCAAAATATACATCATAGGGTTGCAATTAGAAATTACCGTGGTTTTACGTAACAAGATGTAATGTCTAAAATGTTGGACAGCTTGAACAACTGCCAAGGCCAATTTCTCCACATGTGTGTATTTGATTTCAGTCGGATGCAGATTCTGACTAAGATAATAAATCACATGTTCATTGTGAGATTCATCTTCCTGAACTAGTACCATCCCAATGGTGGAATGAGAAGCAACGAGGTACAAAATGTAATCTTGGTTGTAGTTGGGAGGATGCAATAACGGTGCATGGGTCAACGCGTGTTTAAGTGCATCAAAAGATCGATCAGCGATCTCGTCCCAAAAGAACGGAATGTTCTGTTTCAACAACCGGGTAAAACCCTTTGTAAGCTCGGCATAGTTAGGAATAAATCTACGTAAAAAGTTTGCTTTCCCCTGCAAAATTTGGAGTTGGCGTAAAGTCGAAGGAGGAGGAAATTTAACAATGGCTTCGACCTTCGATGGATCGACGCGAATACCTGCTTTCGAGACAACAAATCCTAGTAATCGACCTGATTCTACGCAGAAAACACATTTATGCGGATTCAGCCTTATCCGATAATGCCTACATCTCATAAAAATTGCTCGTAAATGAGTGGGATGATCGGCCCGACGTAATGAATGAGCGGGTAAATCATCGAGATATGGCTGAACGATGTGCTTAATGTCATGAAATGCATAAGACATAGCCCGTTGAAAAGTTTCTCCAGCATTCTTTAGTCCAAAAGGTAGTTTACAATAGGCAAACGTTCCCCACGGATAAATGAAAGCTGTTTTAGGTTGATCTGCAGGGAGTATGTTTATTTGATTGTAGCCTGAAAAGCCATCCATGAAGGAAAACAATTCACTGCCAGCACAATCATCTATTATTTGATCGATATAGGGAGTTGGATAATTATCTTTTGGACACGCTCGATTAATATCCCTATAATCGATACATACTCTTATCGTTCCTTGTTTTTTAGTCACAGGAACAATATTTGATACCCAATCCGTTAAGGGAATTGGATAAATGAATCATGCTCGAAGTAATTTTTCAACTTCAGTTTTTATAGCAGCAGCTTTTCTAGGATGAATTTGACGTAATCGTTGACGAACAGGTTTAGCATCCGGGTAAGTCTTAATTTCATGAACTACGATCGATGGATCAATTCCTAGCATTTCTTCATAAGACCAAGCAAACACGTCACGGAATTCTTGAAATAGGGCTTTATAAGTCTGAATTTCTTCATCTGTACAACAAGCACCTATATGAATGTTTTCAATTATTCATGGTTTTACTGAAATGTCAATTGGAACCGTTCTAGATATATTTTCCAAATTTAACTCAGAATCAGGATTTTGCAATGGATTCTGAGGTTCCTTGGCATATTCAGTAGTAAAAATTGAAGCGAAATCATCTTCAAAATGATCTAATTCAGGTAAAAATGAAGATCGGTGATGTAGATCTTCCCATGGTAAATCATCAACAGACAAAAACTCACGAATTTTCTCATCTGTATGAACAAGTTCAGGAAATGTTGTTGTAACTGAACTAGATATAGATAGTGATTCCTCTTGGATCCCATTCATTGGATCAATTTCGGTTGAAGAGGGGTTGCAAAGTGACTGTACAACCTGATACGCAATTTCAAATGGACTCAAGGGCATCATGCCATTAAATGAATCAATCTCGGATTCGGAAGGTACGATCCAAGGATCATCAAACATAACAGTGTCTGACGAAATCATGTGAATATTTGTAGTAGAAGGCGATACGTTAGGAGGAGGAAAGGAAAAAGTTCCTAGTAAACCAGAATCTTTAATCAAACCCACTCCAACATCCTTATAAGGGATATCCGTTTTACCAACATGCTGGATTGTTTCTGTAGAGGCTGGGTCGGACGAGAAATAAGTTAACTGATCTATTGTCACGATCTTTCCTTGATATGGAAATTTTATGAGTCAAAAGACCGAAGAAACAACAGCAGTCATAGCATAGGACCAACTACGACCCAGAAGAAGGTTGTAATCTAGAGGGGCATCAACCACTTCCACATCTAGATTTACTATTTTACCTTCGACCCCTATGGGTAAATCCTGAAAAATACCAAAAGGTTGAAAACCTCGACCATCAAAAGCCTTAAGAATCATCGGAGATTGGTTAAGTGTAGGAGAACCAAGTGATTTCCAACACTGAATCGACATAATACACGTTGAAGCTCCCTCATCAATCACAGTCCGAAAGATTGGTCTGTTTTTTACTAACACTGGAATCTGGAAAGCCATTTGGTGAGGAAGACGTGGTGTAATAATTTCTAAATCGAAGATTATAAGGTTAGAATCCTGAACATCGACAGCTCCTATAGCAGACAATAATAATTTACGTTGTGCTGGACATGATTGCAGCACTTCTAAAGCCGACATTGCTGAAGGAGAAATGGCTAAGTCTTCAACAATGTTGTAATTCTGAGCAGCTCTCGCATGTGGATTGAAAGCTGATTTACGAAGAACACCTTTAGCAGGCGGTTTGATTATTAAGTCTGGATTTTGTTTCTCGATCTGTAGCGGACCAGAAATAGGAGGAGGTGTAGTTGATGCATTTGCATTAGAAGATTCTGCTTCTTTACCATCAACAGGATTCTTAGAACCGTAATCTTGCGATCGCGTCGCAACCCTTACATGAGACATCATCATAATAGGCTCTTCTAAAGTAGTCGAGGAAGAACTAATCATCTTACTATCTTGAATTGGAAAAGGATCCTTCAAGACAGCAGGTTGTTGCGATCCTTTAACGAATTTCGTAACTTTGGCTCGATATGGACATTCTTTCGTGAAATGATCTTGTTCACAAATGAAACAAGGATAGCGAGGTTTACGTTTTTCGTCATTGGATTCATCTTTATCAGTTTTCTCTTTCGAATTCTTTTTGTTTTTATTCCTCCCTTTCTTTTTACCACCGGATTTCGATTTGGTCGTAGATGTCTCTACGACGTGAATATCGGCAGAAACTTTTGGGGAAGATTCTCCTTTCGGGGAATCTGGTAAAGTTATAATAGGAGAAAAATTCTTTGAAGATTTCTTCTTGCTTTTAGAATTGATTGTACCAATCATACCGTCAGCGGCATGAGACCCTGAAGGAGCTGCAGCTATTTGACCTTGCTTTGGAAGATCGGGAATTTTCTCATGTAAAGTACCTGACTGTGTATATACGAGGTCAAGGTACTGAGCTTGGGCAATTACTTGCTCTTCAGTAAAAACACTAGCCTTAGCTACATCTTCAGTGATCTTGGGTAACAATGATTTAACAAACCATTCTGCCAAAATTTGATTTGGAATATAAACTTTCACCAAACGCCTCCTACGTCGCCATTCATGAATATGATCAGAAATATACGTTGACGTAGATTGTTTTAGCAAAGTTAATAATTCCATGCCATTGTCGTATCTGACAGGCAACTGAAAATGAGTCAAGAAAGCAGTTGCTAACTGACTAAAGTTATGAAACGAGCCTCGTGGCAACTCAATGTACCATTTGGCTGCAAAACCTATGAGAGTTCTTTGGAAAAGACGTAAATGAATCGAATCATCAATAATTGAATTAGATGCACACCAAAGGTGATAAGTCATAACATGATTTGATGGATCCTCTCCTGACTTACCTTCGAATTTTGGTATATCACTGGGCAACTTATGAGGCATTGGCGGCCAGTTTTGATAATAAAAAATGGGATCATTCGTAAGGCGCGTCAAATCAGGTAAGTCCAAAGTTGCGATAAACGGTAATTGACGGTTAGGGTCACGAAAACCTTGAGAAGCCAAAGCAGATCCAGGAGGCGGATACCCAGGATAACTAGGAATCGGATTTGCATTAGGTATTGTGTAACCTCCCGGAAAACCAAGATGAACCGGACCATACTGAGGTTGTTGATAAGTATAACCGGGGTACGGTTGATACTGATAGCTTGGATTCTGTACATAGGGACCGAATTGCGGCTGTCCCTGGTACGGTTGATATGTAAATTGAGGTTGACTTGTAACAACTGTACTTGTACCAGCTTGTCCTGCAGGCATCTGAACTGTAGTCTGAATAGAAGATACTGACTGAGGTACAGAGACTTGAGGGATTTGCACGGATACAGGGATAGAAGAAGTCGGTGCTACAGATACTCCAGAAACAGGTGTGACAGGTTGAACAGACGTTGCAGCAGTTATAGCAGTTTGAGGCGGAGTCTGAGGTGTACTAGGCCCAGTCTGCTGAACTGAACTAGGTGCAGGAGTTTGAATAGCTGGCTGAACAGGTTGTTGGATTGGACCAAAAACTAAAGGCTGTCCAGGATGATAAGGCAACTGCACATTAGGCTGCAAAGGCTGTTGATATTGGGACGGATCCCACACCATAGTTCCGGGGTATTGTCCCATAGAAGGTTGAACGTAAGGACCAAAACCTGGTTGAACGTAGGGTTGATTAGGAAGTGGTAAATTTCTGGCTCCTTGAATAGATGGTTGACCAAAAGGTTGTTGGAAACCTTGAATTGGGTACTGACCTTGAGGTTGATAACCCTGAGGCGCGTACTGAGGCTGGGGTTGATAAGGACCCTGAGGAGCATATTGTGCTTGGGGTTGACCTTGAGGAATGTACTGTCCTTGAGGTTGATAACCCTGAGGTATGTACTGTCCTTGGGGTTGTCCCCCAAAATAATATGATTCCACGGTTTGTCCTGGGAAAAATCTACCTTGAGGTTGTGCCCCGGGTGGTAACTGACTACCTTGAGGTTTCCCCCCAGGCTGTAATTGACTACCCTGAGGTTGCCCCCTAGGCGGTAACTGAGTTCCCTGAGGTTGCCCCCCAGAAGGAAACTGACTGCCTTGAGTTTGAGGATTTGGAATATTACCAGACATCATAAAAATTTGCTCTGCGTTCGACGTTTCAATTTTAAGTCCATCAAGACCAGATGATAACACATTTTCGATGGGTTGAGGAGTTGCTCCCGAGAAAGTACCAGACAAAGACTGATATCCCGAAGGAACAGAAGGACCACCATGTAAAAATGATTCTGGCGTTTGAGAAAACATGGATGACTCTCCAGCCATAAAAGATGACGGATAATAACCTCTGGGTGTAGGATGAAATGGAATTCGAGGTGGATAAAAAGTAAGACCCGGATTCTCTAAAAAGTTCGTTAAAGAGAGATACCAAGGATCAGTTCAAATGGGGCTGTATAAAATAGATTCACGCTCCCTAAGATTTAACGATTGTGGGGAGTCGGGAAGAGATATATCTTCGTCTGGATTAATAAGTTCTTCAATAGAAATAAGTCCAGATGGAAGATCGTCAGTGACAATATTTCTTACCCTAGGTGAACCTGGATCGCTAGAAGTTGGTGTAATAAATCCTGAGGATGTTTCCAAAACAGAAGATTCAGTTTCAGGTTCAGAGATTTTAGGTTCGTCAGATAATTCACCAGAAGGAGAAATACTTTCAGTAACTTCAGAAACTGAAATCGGTTCTTGAATGTATTCTGTTGTAGGTATTTGATGATCAGGATGTATAACTATAGCTGAGCTTTCAACTTCTTTTGACCTAAGTCTACGGCTACTGTGTGGTACCAGAGCTCGAAGCTCTTCAAGTTGACTTGGTGAATATTCGGGGGGTTTCCCTTGTATTCTCCGGGATTGTCTCGGCAATTCCGCCACGATTAAAAATTATCTAATCACACGCAAACAAAGAAAAATTTCAATGAAAACACCTAAAGTCTCTAAGAAACAAACAATTGAATCATACGCTTAAAAATCTAGGAGTTCAAACCACACACAAACAGTAACTTTCCGCACTAAAAACACTAGTTGGTGATGAAATCCAACTTAGTAGAGTTTTAATACGAAAAGGGCGGTTGGAACAGTTACCCCGACAACCTGCTTAATGAAACAGACTGGTGCAAGTTTCTCCACTATACCATCTCGAGTGAAGATAACCCTCCGGAGAGTCCAAGTGAGTCTAGCCAACGTCTGTTCCAGGTACAGTGGGATCTTCCCTCCACCGTCACCTTAGGAAAGAATCCTAAAGATTATGGCCACTAAGGTTACCAACTGAAACAAATATACCTGGGGGAACAGTCTACGATCCGACACACATGCAAGGGCAGAGTAACAAAGCTCAATCCCCTTGAAAGCTCCTTGAAATAATCCAAGGTTTACCGACAAGTGACCCCAGGCTCCTCGACAATGGTCTATCTGAGGTTTACCGTTGTTAATACGTGTATATCTTCTATCGTTCCCAATGAGGAAGGATTGATTACCCCACTGGTTCAGATATGATCTCGTGCTTGAATCCTTTAGGAGGAGCTTCCCAGAGCATAGATGCAACAATTGGAATTTCTTCCTACCGCAAGATTTGTCTACTTGTTTGTTTTAGCTATCTTGGAGAGTTAATTACTCCCTACTCCAAGATACTAGCCTAAGCTATGTTGGTGATAAGAGCCCTATAAATAAAAGATTACTAGATGAATTTTAATTAAGCGTTACTTTTATGAGTTGTTTCTTAAGTCAATGGGTGCGGAAATGAAACTTTGGATGATGTGAAGACTCGATTTCCAAAAAACACTAAAATGCACCTAGAATGATAATCAATTCTTTTTCTTTCAATGAACTTCTATCTAAGAAAGAGTTGGAGAATGAAATTCTTTTAATAAACAATTCCTTCTTTAAACATGAAGAATGATTGAAAGAAAATATTTTGTCTTTTCAATGATGATATATATCAAGCTCATAACAAAACCCTTTTTCTTTCCAAACTTGAAGCTACAAAACAATTTTCCTTCAAAACAAAGCTATAAAAATTAAAAAACTACTCAAAACTACAAAATCTAATCTTGAGAACTATGATTTTAAACAATCTAAATGAGTAAAATATTTTAAGATTTTTAGAATGTTTTCCTTAGTTGTTCAGCAAACTAAGAATCTATTCGTCCAGAATAACAAACAAATAAAAAACACTCAAAATATGTTTTTATAAAAAATGAAATTCAAAACCTTCAACCAAGTTTTTTCGAAGATTCGCAAAGAAACAAATAGCTCTATTTCTCAATAAAGGATGTTCTCACAATCAGGTCGGATTCAAAAAGACAAAAAGAGATCAATGTAATCTTAGATACTTCAAACTGTCAAAGCTTCGAATCACTAAAAATACCAAGTGAAAAACAATCCAAAATGCAAAATCTTCTAGAAAATCATCAAAACATCAATATTATTGGAGTTCATTCACAAAAAATTCTTGACAGAAACAAAAATCAGTCTGGGCAGAAACCAAAAATCTAAATCCAAATAAAAATAAACTACACAAAGAAATCTGGAGGTTTTCTAAAATTTTTACAGGGTCCGCAGGTAACCAGTATTGATAGGTGCGGTCCCGCACTGTATTCTTTACAGAAAGTGTGAACCTGCTCGCACTGTCAAAATAAGCCAGAGTGCGGTCCTAGGAAAAATTATAGAAAAACTTAAAATATTTCTAAATTTTCAAAAATAGGGAAAATCTAAATTACCCAGACAGATATGTATCAATCAAAAACCAGGAAAAAATGTTTCCTCAAATCAAAAATAAAAGAGAACCAAAAACAACAAGTTCTTTCCCCAGTATGGTCGCCATTTTGTTGTGTAGATTAATCCGTCTTGCGGACAAGACCGATCTCTCTAGTATTAAAAGTAACTAGCAACAAACAGCCAATTATACTAATCTCTCTCTAAGCATACAAGATTCATAAAAATGCTATATAGGTGTAAGGCCTACCTTATGTCCAGCGCTTGCTTGATCTCGTTGAAGTCCTTCCCATGCACTTGAAAGAACGTTCCTCGTGAATCTGCAGTCACAAACAAGCAAAAAGATTACATAGCACCTGTATAGACATTATTATAAATCATACTCATCATAATGATCAAGGAATTTATGAAATAAACCATGAATAGACATTTTAATGAGAGAAATGAGTATATTTGTATTAACTTCAAATAAAAGAAAACCTTTACAACCTGTGCCTTGATGTCGTGCAGGTCCTCTTGGGGTCCGAAGCAGGAATCTCTTCTACTTTGACAAGCATTGCACTCTTTGAACCAAGACAGATAGAGGTGAGTGATTTAACCTCACAGAAAGTCTTAGTTAACTAAGTCTGAATCTCAACAGCATTTAACCTCAAATATCTTAAAGCTTGAACTCCCTTTGAGGCTACCCAAGGCCTCTTTTTATAGTGGAAAAGAGGAGGTTTTCTGTTCCAAATATGAAGGGATAGAATCCTCCTTCAAAGGGATTAGCTCCTTACATCAAGGGGTTAGCTCCATCAATTGAGGGATGCATGAACCTTCTCAAAGCGTATCCATTCCCGAAAATTCCCATATAGAATCTTCTAGAATTCATCTGAAATCAACTTTTATTTTTAATTTCTCGCCTTTTTGAGTTTTATAGAGGTCCGCACCCATAACACAAAGAACGTGCGGTATGGTTCTGCAGGAAAGCTGAACTTTAGGTGCGGGACCGCAGGCAATGAATAGAGAAAGTGTGATACCAATGTTTAGGGGATTTTTAGGAACTTTTCTCTGATTTTGAAAGCTTGACATGAGGAACTGATATGTTAGACTTGCAAAGGGAGGAAGTATGAGTAATGAGCGATATCATAGTAAAATGTCGATGACATTTTTTAGTGTAACACACTCTCAACAACATCTCCCCTTATACTAGCTTTAGCACTTTCACTATTTTTTGCTGCACTATATTTCTCATCCCCAATTATTTCCTGGCTTATTTTTGCACAGGTGTTATTCTTAGCACTACTTGTTCCTATAACAATGCCACTACCATCAATACTGATCCAAACACTAAGGCTATCACTTGCGGGTAAAGAAGAATCCCATATGCAATACTTTTCCTACTCAGATATCCATTTTTTTTGTTTTGTATGACCAAATTCTGATGAGTTTGATGGTTGGCATTTTGTGAGATGAAACATTCCTTCCACTGGTTGTGTTGTTCTCATAGTTGTTGATAAGGAAGTTCCAAATGCATAGTTCACTCGTATTGAGCCTCCTTCAAATGCCTTACCCTCTCCACTTTTCCAAGTTGATAGATTACCAATTTGTAATTTCTAGGAAGTACTTATTCCTTTTGGTAGCCTCCCAGTCGCTACATCTAATGTTTGAAATGTAACTAGCACATTGCATGTTTATTTTTAGTTTCCATTTCTTCTCCTCTTGATAACTATATGGAAGAGGCTATTTCTGTTGAATGTGAAGTAAGTTCCACTTTTAAATCTTGTTTCAATGTGAATTTTTCAAATGCACCTGGTTTAGATGCCTCAAAAGGGTCAACTTCACTCAATGCTTGTTTCAATGTCGGTACTTCTGATGCAAGAGATACATGAGAAGAAGTTGATCCTCCTAATGCTTACTTCAAGTTTGGTATCTTTGATGTGTTAATTCCATATGCTTGACAAGAAAAATCTCATCTTAAAGCATATTTGACAGTGGGTGTGTTTAATGTTCTCACTTTTGATGGTTGTTTTGAAACAGATTTCGTTATAGCGCGAGAAATATCTATTGTCTTGAATGCTTCTCTCAAAGTAGTTGTATCTGATGTTGGTGGCATACCTACTCCACTCAATTTCTTATTATAAAAAGAACCTATTTTTATTTTCTGGGAAGTTCATATAGTTGAAGACTATTTCAAAATGCTTATTTCTCCAACATGTGATGCTCCTTTTTCTGATGACTTCTTCAAACAACCTTCTTCTGATGAATTTTTCAAACCATACTCAGGTGCTCTAGAGGTTTCCATCAGTATACAAGTAAATTTTCCGATGCTATATTATTACAAAATTCCATGAAGTTCACGGTGCCTCCACACTCCCATGTTCATGCTTCCCTTTTCCATCCTCTTCCACAAGATTGCATTAGATTTGCAACAAAACCAATAACTTATGTTGGATTAACCTGTAATTCCATGTAACCCTATACAAGTGTTAGCCAAAGACACATAGTTCAACCTAAATAAAATAATATTAATGTGAAAAAAAATACTTAACAAGGAATAAACAATGTTTTTCAGTGAGCTTGCAAACAAGAAGGCATTGTAATGAAAACAATCACAATAGAAAGAAACTAGAAAGCATATATAGGCCTATAGAATGAGGTGGAGGTGTGGGGAGATATGGAATTTATTAAGTGAACCTGTTGGGATTTGTGTCAAAACATAAAACACAAATAAATTCATACATATAAATGAACATACCAGAAGTTTCATATCCTTTAGATTCAACAACTACGATGCCCCAACTTGGATTGTGGGGTAGAGATGATTACAAAAATTCACAATAGAAAACAAAATTGAACACAAAATAATGTTGGGTGTGGAGCCTGATTATCTTGTTTACCTTGTATCACAGCATTGGACCCCTGTAACTTAAAAGGGGAGGCAAACCACAATTAATCAACTGTGTTGGGGGGTCTGGGGAACCAGTTTTGGAGCATCAAACACATTCAGAGGTTGAAATCTTTTATAAAGCTAAAAATAGATGTAAAATTATTACAAAGTATAAGCAATCTCTAGTCAATGCGGGTCGTTCATGGGCATATGATCGGTGCAGGTTAAGTTTATTTTGAGGTTTTTTCCCTAGAAGGCAACCCCCTTGTATATATGTAGGGTGACCCTTATTCTGTTTGTGTGTGTGTGATCTCGAGGTAGCAGAAACAGATGGAGGCGAAAGCAGAGGATATTACGAGCGGCGGATCTGCTTTGTAGGTTTTGTCTCTTCAATTTTCTTGGATAATGAAAGGAAGGACGCTATTCGGGGTGGACGTAGCCCAAACTGGGTGAACCACGTATATCTGTGTCTCTTTGGTTTTATGTATTTTGTGTGCTTGTATTTTTCCGCATATTTTATGTGTTTCATTGCTCCATAATATATAATTTTCTAACAACTGGTATCAGAGCCAAAGGTCTATTTGGATGATAAACTAGCAGGAAAGAAGGGTTCCTGGTTCGAGTGGGAGAAATGGCGGAAGATGGTAAATTTAGGGTCGAGAAATTTAATGGCCAAAACTTCCCTTTGTGGAAGATGCAGATGGAATATTATCTGTATCAGAAAGATCTGTACCTACCATTGAGCGGAAAAAAGAAGTCGTGACCATGATAGAGCGGAAAGGAACATTCTCGATAAGCATGCTAAAGAACAGTACGAGGTTATGCTTACGACGTCGATCACCTTCAATATTTCAGAAGGAAACAACAACGAGAGGGTTTGATGCGGGACATTGGCGAAACTATATGAAAAACCCTCGACCTCAAACAAGGTATTTCTTATGAAACGTTTATTTAATATGAAGATGTCGGAAGGTGGATCTGTTGCAGACCATTTAAATGATTTTAATACAGTTACCAGTCAGTTAAGTTCTGTAGGGGTAAACTTTGATGATGAATTTAGGGCTCTTTTATTTCTGTGCTCATTGCCAGAAAGATGGAATGGTTTAGTTATGGCCATTAGTAACTCTGTCTCTGGATCTAGTACTTTAAAGTTTGATGATGTTGTCGGTGCTATCCTTAGCGAGGAAATGCGACGGAAAAGCTCTGGTGAGACATCGGGTAATGCTTTGAGTGCAGAGTCTAGGGGAAGAAGAATGGAAAGAGGAAAGAGCTTGGGTTATCACAGTAAATCAAGGAAAGGCAGATCCAAGTCCAGATCGGGGATAGTGTGCTGGAAATGCGGAAAGAGAGGACACCTAAAGAAAGATTGTAGATCTTGGAAGGGAAAAGAAGGAGATGCATAGCAAGAAAACAATCATGAAGCAAATGTGACAGGTGATGTGTTACAAGATGCTTTGATTCTTTCTTTCGAAAATGTTACTGATTCTTGGGTTGTAGATTCATGGGCTTCATTCCATGCCACACCTGATAAGAAATATTTTCATGACTATGTTCAAGGAGATTTTGGACAAGTTCGTTTGGGTGATGATAAACCCTGTAAAATTGTTGGAATGGGTAAAGTTCTTGTAAAACAACATAATGGAAACCAATGGCTACTAAAGGAGGTAAGACATGTTCCAGATCTGAAGAAAAATATGATTTCAACAGGGCAGTTAGGCAGTGAAGGTTGTGTGACAACTTTCACAGATAAAACTTGGAAGGTCACCAAAGGAGCGCTGGTAATAGCAAAAAGTGAAAAGGTTGGTACATTGTATTTATGCAATGGTATTTCTAACTCTGTTAATGCTTTAACTTCCAAAGGAGCAGATGCAGCATTATGGCATCATAGGCTCGGACACATGAGTGAGAAGGGAATGAATATTCTTCACTCAAGAAATTTGTTTCCAGGTTTGAAGAATGTTGATTTGGATTTCTGTGAAAATTTCATTTATGGAAAACAAAAGAGAGTCAGATTTCTCAGAGTTGGGAAAGAAAAGAAGAGCGAAAAATTGGAGCTTGTGCATACAGATGTATGGGGACCTGCTCAGGTATCATCTCTCGGTGGCTCTCATTGTTATGTTACTTTTATTGATGATGCTACTAGAAAAACATGGATTTATTATATTCAGAATAAATCTGATGTATTTGATACTTTCAAGAAATGGAAAGCTTTGGTTGAGATTGAGACAGGAAAGAAGTTGAAGTGTCTCAGATCAGACAATGGAGGTGAGTATTGCAGCAAAGAGTTTGATAGGTATTTTTCAGAGCATGGAATTCGTAGAGAGAAGACAGTTCCAAGAACACCACAAGAAAATGGTGTGTCAGAAAGGATGAACAGAACAATCATGGAGCGTGCAAGGTGCATGAGATTACATGCAGGATTGCCTTTACAATTTTGGGCAGATGCTGTAGATACTGCTGTTTATCTAATAAATAGAGGGCCTTCAAGTTCCTTGGATGGTGGTATTCCGGAGGAAGCATGGACAGGTAAAAAGGTAAACTACTCTTTTTTAAAGCCTTTTGGTTGTGAGGCCTTTGTCCATATTAATAAAGAAAACAGAACAAAGCTTGAGGAAAAATCAAAGAAATGTAACTTTATTGGATATGGTGCTAATGATTTTGTTTATCGCTTATATGATTATGAAAATCACAAAATCATTAGGAGCAGAGATGTAATATTCAATGAAAATGTCTTGTATAAGAATCAGCTGCAGGAAAAGAAACAGGAAAAAGAAAGCAAGGAATACACGGTTCTTGATGAGATAATTGAAAAAGTAAAGGTGCCTGAAAATAATAATAATCAACAACCACAGCAACAGAAACTACCACAACAACAACAGGCACCTCAAACACCTGAAAGTGGTGTTAGAAGATCTACCAGGATAAGTAGACCCCCTGAACGATACTCTCCTTCATTATATTATTTATTGTTGACTGATTCTGGTGAACCTGAATGTTATGAAGAAGCAATGCAGGTTGAAAGTAGGAAGAAGTGGGAGCTAGCCATGGAAGAAAAGATGGACTCCTTAATGCATAACCAGACTTGGGACTTAGTCAGGTTGCCTGCAGGTAAAACTACATTGCAGAATAAATGGGTTTATAGGTTGAAGGAATAAGATGGAGGAAAACAGAGGTACAAAGCTAGACTTGTGGTGAAGGGGTTTGCACAGAAGAAAGGTATTGATTTTGATGAAATATTTTCTCCTGTTGTTAAAATGAATTCAGTCAGAACTATTTTAAGTCTTGTGGCTTTGATCTTGAACGGTTAGATGTAAGACAACATTTCTCATGGAGGTGGAGGAAAGATCTATATGGAACAGCGAAGGATATGAGGTCAAAGGGAAGAAAAATTAGTGTGTGACTAAAAGAAGAGCTTGTATGGCTTAAAACGAGCTCAAGCGATGAGTATCTAAAATTTAATGATTTATAATAGCGACAAAGAGTTATGGATGTCTAATCATTGTGTTTTATGCGAAAGGTAAAATGATGGTATCTATATTATATTGTTAATATTATGTAGATGAAATGCTTGTTGCCAGGTTCTAACATGCAAGAAATAAATGTGCTCAAAAGAAAATTGGAAAATTCATTTGCAATGAAGGATTTGGGAGCTGCAAAACAAATCCTTGGTATGAGAATAACTAGAGACAGGAAAAATCGCAAATTAGCACTGTCTCAGAATGAGTACATAGAAAATGTGTTGAAAAGATTTAATATGTAGAATGCGAAACTAGTTATTACACCTTTTTCTAGCCATTTCAAACTTATTAAGGAGATGTGCCCCAAGAACCAAGAAGAAATGGACTATATGTCTAAAGTTCCATATGCATTAGCAGTTGGAAGCTTAATGTATGCAATGGTTTGCACTAGGCCTGATATTGCACATGCAGTGGGAGTTGTAAGCACACGAAAAATCCAGGAAAAGAACATTAGATGGTAGTAAAATGGATTCTCGGATATTTGAGAGGTACCACAAATCAAGCATTATGCTTTGGTGGTTCAAACATTGCTCTACAGGGATATGTTGATGCAGATATGGCAGGTGATAGAGATAACAGGAGGAGCACTACAGGATATGTATTTACTGTAGGTGGAACAACTGTCGGTTGGGTTTCAAAAATCCAAAGTGTTGTTGCACTTTCAACAACAGAAGCGGTATGTTGTTGCTACAGAGGCTAGTAAAGAAATGATTTGGTTACAAAGTTTTATGGATGAATTGGGTAAGAAGAATGATATGGGCACGTTATACAGTGATAGCCAAAGTGCCATTCATCTTGCAAAGAACTCAACATTTCATTCTAGGACTAAACACATACATCTCAAGTACCATTTCATACGGTCAGTATTGGAAGATGGAGAGTTGAAGCTGGAAAAGATACACACTAGCCAAAATCCTGCAGATATGCTAACAAGTTGTAACCAGGGAGAAGCTGAGAATGTGCTCAGTTTCAATTGGTCTTCAAGGATGATGATGAAGATGAGGAATAGCCAAGTCCAAAGAGGAGTAATTTTCTAGCAAATGAAGTAGCAGTGGAGTTTCTACAATCAGTCTCCAAGTGGGAGATTGTTGGGTGTGGAGCCTGATTATCTTATTTACTTTGTATCACAACATTGGACCCCTATAGCTTAAAAGGGGCGAAAACTCCACCCGTCATTAATCTCTGCCGTGGGGGGTCCAAGGGGGGTGGTAGCGCTTTTTGGAGCCCCCCCCCTGGCAGTGGGTTTCGGGGGCAGCGCCTCTGAAGCTAAAAACAGATGTAAAATTTCCTTGTAAAAGTATAGTAATTTCTAGTCAATCTGGGTTGTTCATAGGCGGATTATCTGACGGTATAAGTTATGTTTAGTTTAGGGTTTTTTGCCCTAGAAGGAATCCCCCTTGTATATATGAGGGTATTGTATTGTGGCTATGTATTATGTGTGTATTCTCAGAGTGAGAAACAGATAGGGAGACTGTGAGAGAGAACAGAGGATATTACAGTGGATCTGCTGTAGGTTTTGTCTCTTCAATTTTTGCTAGATAATAGAAAGGAAGGACTGGCTGTTTGGGGTGGACGTAGCCCAAACTGGGTGAACCACGTATATCCGTGTCTCTCTGGTTTTATGTTTTTTGTGTGCTTGTATTTTTTTCATATTTTATGTGTTGCATTGCTCCATAATATACAATTTTCTAACAAATAAAACATCTTGCAAAGAATAAACCTGCAAAATATGTAGAGCACAATAAGAAATAGAAGACCATAAAAAATTCCTCTTAGATTACATCTCCTATGAGCCCATCTATTACAAGTAAATCCATAAATATTTATAATTAAAATATTCCCAATACATCTCATAAGAGATAACAAAATTTCATGACAAAGCTATTAATCAAAGAAACAAACTCTTCAAACCCCCACACTCTTCAAAAAAAATTATTTATGGTTTTGATTGTAGGTGCTACGAACCAAGTAGGTCTGGTAAAAGGATGAATATAAGCATGAGACAAAACGTAAATATCAATTTTCACCCAAATTCCTACATTCGACTTCCAAATACAAAGAAACTTAACCATGTTCTACATATTAAACCTTTATCACCAATGTCTTATAGATGGGTGCATTATTTTAACCAGCAAGGTCAAGCTTTGGAGCATTTGACAAGACCACATTCTACATATTAACTCTAACTTGTAGTTGGGTGCCCTATTTTACCCAACAGGGTCAAGTTATAGAGCATTTGAAAAGTCTAAACGGTGATATCATAACATTGTTTTGGATCATTCTTAGCTGTCCATTTTTGGGTCATCCTAGAAAATCTATGTCGCAAGAATCTCACAATTTTTGGTGAAAATTTGTATCATAAATATGAGATAGTGGCTAAGAATTTACCAATTTGAAGACACTGACATTTCCAAATTGAGCACACTCTATCAACCAGTTCACTTATTTTTTCCAAAAATAAAAACACTTTCAGATTAATAAGTAATAAGAAATTGCAATAAAAATAGGGGATTGGGATCCCACTATTTCGACTTCTGAGTTGAAACATGACAGTTCCTATATTGAAATAAGCATTGCTCTAAAATCCAGTAAACCTATTCTTGATTGTCATTTCTCTAAGTTGCTGAGATGGATTGTTCCTATTACATATTCCAATGGAAGTTTCTGAATCCATTGGCAGGTGAATTCAGTTAAATCAGAATGTGACCCGATCGTTGAAGAGAATGAGAGAAAAAAATATGTGGAATATCTTGTCAGGATTTTAGTTTCAACCTTCCTTTCATAGTTGATCTTCTTCGCCATTATGCCTCTAATAGATATGGGTGATGGTGATAGATTTGAAAGCCTGAAGAAGTTATTTGATACGAAATTTCCATGTATCTAGGTTTGATGAGTTCAAGGAGCCTCTATTGTTTTCCCAATCTATGATGGATTTGGAGTCCCCAAGGACAGTGAGAGATAAGAATCCAAGCCAATATGCACAGAATACGACCCCCTAGAGAGAAAGGAGTTCTTCTTGGGAATGAGTTCCAGAACTGAAGTGCCAATGGAACCTGTAGTTTCTCTCAGTACTTAGACATATAACCATTCTGCATCCAAAGGAGTCAAATGAAGAAGCCCCATAAAATAATCCCACTGGGAAGGAAGACTAGATGTTGCAAGGAGATGAAGGGAATTTAGGAGTTGATTGTTTGATAGAAGATCATTCTAGATAGAATGAGAAAATATTGCAGTTGTTTTTCTAGATGTTGGGAGAGATATGCTCAAAAGTGAGGGAATTTCTAGTTTTCCATAATCCTGATATGAAGAAGAAGGTTAGCGTTCAATGTTGAGGGTGGTCCTTAGGCCAAAAAATAAGGAAGGAAAGGATGTCACTATGGTCCTAGGTTTAAGAGGGATTATTCATTTGGCTCACATTTTCCCAGACAGAGGAGGCAAAAGGACAGAGGATGAGAATATGATTAATGTCCTCTCTTGCAAATTTACAGAGGCAACATCTTCCTAGCCCCTGGAAGCCTCTCTTTTTTAGTGTGTCCCAAGTCAATATCCTGTTATGTGCCACAAGACAAGGGAAACATTTTATTTTTAGTGGGAAATTCCATTTTCAAGTTCGGACCTGCCAAGGAAGGATAATATTGTTTCGACGAGGCTAGTGGATTATCTCATATGCCTCATATGTTGTGACCTAATCTAGTTGTGATCCGCCACACCAAGTAAATTTGTCTTCTTTAGTAGACAAATTTGTCTTCGGTGATATATGAATTCCATTCCTAGGTTAGATGAGCGGGAATTTCAATCTCTTCCCCATATTTCCAATGTGTATAAGTAGAAGATGACAGGTTTTTGTTTACAAAGTCTTGGATCACATATAAACCATTGTTATGAAAAAATTTAATAATTTGAAAGGATAATAGATGAGGACATTTTAGTCTGGATAAGGGATCCAGAATTTTTTTAGCAATGGAACCCCTTCTGACGTCCCATTTTAGGTTTTTGAATAGCCAATGATTGTTGTGGATAAAATTGTGCCATGAGTACGAGAAGTGTTGAGGATCTAATGCACCAGCTCGAATCCAGTCAATGAAGTCTTTGATTTGAAGATATTTGATATTTATACTTTGGTTCCAAAGTCCCTTGTTTGTGACCGATCTCCAAAATTTTTTGAGTAATAGTGCCGAGTTGAAGGAATGAGTCTCCAATAGCCTCCATCCAACTTTTTTGACCTAGCAGTTTATGTTTTCCAAGCTCACCAGATGGAATTTTTGAGTTTGTTGAGTGTCAGCCCATTTGAAACCTCTAATAATTGCATTAATCTTGCACAAAACTCCTTGAGGTAGCTTGAAAATGTGCATCTAGTATATAGGTATGTGATGCAGAACATATTTTACGAGAACAATACGGCCCCCAGGGATATCCACCAGTAAGACCACATATAGAGTCTCTTTCTAATTTTTTCCAACAGCGAGTCCCAGACTTTGACTTTGTATACATTAGGCTTTAGGAAAGCCCAAGTAGGTGAAGCCATTGTCCATTTATGAGGATTTAACCCCAAAGGTGTTTGGAATCTCCATTATCTCTACAACTTCTAGGTCACTTGAGATCAATAAAGACTTTGGCCAGTTCAAAAAGAGGCCTGATGCGGATCCAAAATATATAATTATATTGAAGATCACCCACCATTTAGAAGGATCAGATTTTCCTATTGTGAGGAGTTTGTATGCAAACATTAAATGTGAAGGGATACCCTATTTCCAACTCTGCAACAGTAATTTTTCCACATTCATGAGCGTTTGTAAGTTTTCTAGACAGTCCATCGATTATGATGAGAAGCAGAAGAGGAGACAAAGCGCAACCTTGTCTAAGACCTCTAGATATTTGGAAGAATTTAAAAGGTGAATAGTTTATCAGAATAAATAGGGAGGTCATATTAATGCAAGCTTTAATCCAATTCATCAATAAGGACCCCATGCCAATTTTGTGCAGAATCACCCAGAATAGTTCCCAGTCAACACAGTCAAATTCCCTGGAGAGGTCAATTTTCACGAGGCAAGCATCAAGGTTGCAGGTTTTGATAGAGTGTATACTTTCCTAAGTGGATGCAACAATGCCATGGATTTTTCGATTCTCTAGGAAGCCAAATTTTTTAGCTGAAATGTGTTTGGACAAAAAAGGTTTGATCTTGTTTGCAATTTTTTTAGAGATTAGTTTGTATTTGGTGTTACATAAACAAATAGGGCAATAATCAGAGAATGAGACTAGATGAGGGACCTTTTGAATAAGGTCTATGAATTTTTTTTTGTGGCGTTAGAGACCCAACCAAGATAGCGTGATTCCTCCACCATCTCAGTGAAATCAACAATCATAATCTCATAGAAATGGATGAAAAGTTCTATTGTCCAGCCATCCTGTCCAAGACTTTTTCCATGTGTCACTTCCTTTAATACCTTGAGGACTTCTTATTTTTTTATTGGGTGTTCCATATACTTGGATTCTTACACGTTAGCTGTAAAAGTGAAGAGGTCACATATTTCCACTTGTTTGATGAAAGAGGCATATCCTCTGGAGCAGAAATTGTTTTTGAAATGTCTCATTGCCTCCCTTTCGATTTCCTATTGGGTGATTATATTTTCCCATGCTTATGAAATGATGTTCCATATAAAATTATTGTTTGTCTCATCTTGACCTGATTTTGAAAAACTTTATTTTTTTTGTCACCTTCCTCAACACACATTTGTTTGTTTTTTTACTGCAGTTCTTTTGATTTTCTTTTTGAGATATGCAATCTTCAGTTTTTCAATTGAAGGATCTCTTGCTTTTTGTGTTTAGTGAGAAAATCATGGTCAGATGGGTCTTCTAGGCTCTTGATTTGTTTCTCAATCCCCAGTAATTCCCTGTTCAGGTCCCTTTTTTTCCTTCTTTCCCATTCTCGAACCGTTACTTTGAGCGCTCTCAATTTTCCATTTAACATGTCCATTTTCCGAGAACACCTATCCAAAAATTGCAGCTTCCAAAAAGTCTAAACCAGGTCTATGAAATTCGACTCTTTTAACCAGAAGTGGTTGAATTTTAAAGGAAGGGATTATGAATACAATACCCCATTCCATTCCATTCTAGCATTATTGGGAAATGATAATATATTTTGATAGGAAAAATCTTGGATTTGAGTCCCTTTAGGTAGTTGGTTGTAGGTTGATTTATGTAGAATCTATCAAGGCATTTAGTGATACCCTGTAAAACCCAACACCCATTTTTCCATGTGGGCCCAATTGGAATTGGTTTGATGTCTCAAATATTATTCTAGTTGAATAGATCCTTGAAGAAAGAACCCATCTTCTCATATATGCAATGGGATCCCTAGATCTCAAAGATATATGTGGATTAAAATTCCCAACCATGATCAGTGAATCAAGTTTCAGGAGACCAAGTTGTGATGCATTTGACCATAAATACTTTCTGTTAGTATACAGGGCATATACATTTATTATTCTTAGTCGATTTTTGGATCCCTTGCCTCCTTGCATGATTATTAAACCTGCAGATGTGCTAAAAGCTTTGAAGTTATAATTTTCTGGATTTCACATTATCACGATTCCCCCAGATAAAACACAGACACTAGTTGCACAAACATTCCAATTTGGACATATCTGTAGAATATAATCACACATGTTGTCTTTGGAAGTCATGGTTTATTGAAACAAGACAATTTCAAGATTATGAAAGTTGATTAGAGTTTTCAGGGATTGTTTTTTTTGGGTCAATCCCAATCCCCTTACATTTAGAGACATTATGGGCATTACGGAAGGTCCATTTCAGAAGGCTATACTCTAAGTATCTGAGATTTTGGAGAAAATTATTCATTGAGTCTATGCCTAGAGGATAATGGGGCAATTGCAAGTGGATGTTTGACTGGAATATTTTGGAATTGATCCAATAGATTAGATGGAGTGATGGTACAATTTGCAATTTTTTTAAATTTTAGTCCCTTCCTCCATTGAGTGGTCATATTTTTTAATTCATTTGCGAGAGGAGTAGGGTCTTCTAGATCGAAAAAGGATTTCTAATGGTCAAATGATCCAAAGAAAAGTTCGACTCCCTAACCAGAACCTCGATTTCCATGTCCTCTAAGAAAGGAGTGAAAGTGCATCCACATGGAGCCCCAATTTTGGTTGGGGAGGAGAATAGATGTTCAAAGTGATTTTTTGATTCAGTTGTAGGGGCCAGTTCAGATCGTTTTTCTGATTTATAAGAGGGTTTAGGTTTTTTGGATAGTAGAGCAGACATGGGAAAGTGTTTTATGGAGGAATATTTAATGATCGGATTATGACGAAGGATTATTTTTTTTGTTGTGAATAATTTTCGAAAAGTAACTGGGGATTCAAGGGATTGGACCAACAATTTTAAGGTCAGACTTGTTGAATGCTAGCTTATTGGAGAGATTTTTAGGAGGAGTGAGAGATTGAGTAACATAGATTTTTCTCATAGGTGGGGATTTTGAGCGGGAGGTATCATTTGATTCAAAATTTTGAGAGGGAAGGGTGTCTAACCTATCATGTAGATTATAGAATAGAGGAATTTTCCAGGAGATTAACACGTCTCACTACAACATTGGAATATTTTTCTCGTGCATGTATTTCTGGGAAAACTTGCATTAGGTGTCACGTGGCATGACATCTGAGACAACAGAAAGGAATTGACCAGTAGTCAATAATTTTTTTGCGTGAAAATGGACACAAATATATGTCGATTGTTGCAGGGAGCCCCCTTGTTAGTGATTGTTCAATCAACACCCGTGCTATTTTTTTCATAATCCCTCCAAAGCTTCTTTCATCAAGGTAATAAATTTTTCCTATTTTGTTTACAATGTCTGTGATAGCTTTCCGGGTGCATAGTTCCAATGGGAGTCCCTGAATTTTGACCCACAAAATGTTCCTATGAGGAGTGTCTATTGTCGGGTCAAAACCAAAGGTGCACCTCTAGAGAGACAGGTAGCTGCAACGTTGAACCCATGGTCTATCAGGGATGATGATTGCATCCTCTGTAGTGAGAAAATGGAAGGAAAACCATCCATTTTTTAGAGTGTTGATTCTTGGTCAGTATTTGAGTGGTTTCCATCGTGATTCAAACCATTTCTTAATTTTGGCACCATTCATACAGAAAAAAACACATCCATCAACCATGGCTTGGTTTTTCAATTGGATTGACTCTTCCCAATATCCTTCTGCTTCAATGACCAATCCAATTTTTTGTGGGTCGAATTTGATTGATTTTTGTTGATTTATTCTTGATGATTTGTTGATGTCGTATTGAGGGTTTTCCGATTGCGCTATATCTTTTGAGTTCTTGTATTGTGCCTCTTCCTGTACTGCTATATCTACCAACAAAACCTCATATGGAGAGGAGGGAAACGCCAAATTTTCCATTTTGGTCAATTTTTCACTGCCAATCCCGATAACACATCTCGCCACATCACTTTTTTCCTTTTCTATACTTTCTCCACCAATCCATTTTGTGCTTTCCTCCATGAAAACTATCTAGGTTGTCTTCTTACCCAGTCAAAGAATAATTTTTATGGCCCACCATGAGAGGTCAACAATGTTACAGGTCATTAGTCAGCGTGTGTTGTTGTATTTCCCCAATTGACGTCACTTTGTAGGATGTGAGAGGGTTGTTTGTATTCAATTGGAGTATATTTGTAGAGTCTGGCATGAGTAGTAATATCCAGGAAATTTCTCTAAACCATGATTGGCTGATCACAGGCGAGTGATCATGGCACCACCACTATCTTAGTTGATTGGTGGAGATGAATATGTAGTCAGTCTTGTATTTTAGTTGTCTTAAGATTGTAGTGTCCTTTTTACAATGAAGAGGAGATTTGGGCCTGTTAATCGAATCTCCTTGTTTATTTTGTAGGTGAAATAGGTACATCGATATATCAACCACCACTTAAAAACTTTATTACATGTAATTCAATTTTTTGAGAAAAAAAGAGTGGTTTTTTTGTAGCTCAGCTGAAAACATCGACCCTTATTTGAGTCTCCTAACTATTAGGAAAGTAGAACTTTTAAAGTTACTCAAAATTTTCTCCTTTTTTTTGTTAATACCCTTCCATTAAATTTTTTCATAGCATGAGCATATTTGACACCATTTCAAGCTGAGCGAGAACCAATAGTATCTACAATTCCATCACAAGCTTTCTCTAATGTATTGTGATCCAAATTTGTGGGGGAAAAATTCCAAGGTCATTGCAACATTATCTGCAGAAAAATAAACGTCTTCATATTTTCCACAAAGGTGTTCCTTCTTGTTTCTGTTTATTTTGTTTATACAAAACAATGTATCCCTATATTTATTATTTATTTATTTATTTAAGCATGAGGTTTAAAAAATGATGGTCATCGAATATCAATATTATTGGAAATGGAATTGTAATAATTTCATTTTTATCCATTTTTCTTTTTGTTGTCCTACCTTATTTCAAGAAAATTGTCATCTTGGTTGCTGTGGAGTAGTTTTCCTGACTATATTGACAATTCTAGAGAAACAATTTTGTGTTGCACCTATTACATTGTCTTCAGCGCTCCTCTCACTTATCAGTTGCTCCTTATGGTCTAAGTAATTGGTTGCAACATTCTCTACAACACACACCCTACTCCTCTTCGCATTCATATTTTTTTTGATAATTTTTGTCTTAGTTGTGGTTGTTGATCCATCCAAATGTTCTCCTTCTTTGTCTAATGCAAGCTATAACTTCTACCCCTTCCTTTGATTATAGTGGCAGATTTTTTGTGTCGAGTACAGGGTTCCAAAAAACTACCGTGAATACTACTTATGGCTCAATAAATCTTCTCTTTATTTCTCTTCAATAAATTCCCCGCACTCATTCTCATGTATCAAACTCTACATTCCAAAACAAAAGTCTTCAGCTTAGGCAAGGGTATCAAAAAGCTCCTCATAAAAGCTTGTGCTTGTCCCTGTGAGGCACAACAAAGCCACCAATGATGCTTTCCAATACCTCCACAGTATCTTCCAAGGGATATAGCCTGCTGTCAGTAACACAGTGCTAAGTTATGGAGACTTGCAGGGCCAAATACCAGTCCCCTCATACTTTGTTTTTTGTCCAGAAAAATGATTCGATAATCCAAAATCATCAATCAGTTCACTTTGTGGTACTCGATGGGAGATAAACTGAGTGGCTACTGTAATGTGGAAAAACATAGCCTATTAACACAAAACTTATGGGAAACTGCTCGATCAGACTACTCTAGGCCCAAACAAATTGTGGATATTCGGCCTGCAAACAAGAAACAATAGAAATAGTGAAACCTAAAAAAAAACACACTCAACATTAAAAAAATTTAGACTGTAAAAAAGAGCACGCCCAACTGTTAGGTCCCTATAATACTAGTATAGTCCCTTATTGTTGTTAGTGTAACCCCCTTATTTTTATTATTGTACCCATGTAACCCCCATATTGTTATTATTGTGCCCTTAAATTATTATTGTTAGGTCGGCTAGGATTACATTGTGACCCCACTAGGATTACATTGTGGCCCCATGGACTCCTATATATAGAAAGGAGGTTTTGTAATTTGTATCATCCAAGAATTGTTCATTCATGTAATGTATTGGAGGTTTCCTCCTTGAAGTGGCTTATTTCTAAGGCATTGATATCTCTTTTCTTCTATTTTTGGAGTTGGCTTCACAACATTTGGTATAAGAGCTTTGGATTCTAGGGTATCGCTGCTCCAAACAGGTCATCGTGGCATTTTCGCTATAACATTTTTTCTACGAAGTTTCAGAAGCTGAAATTTTTAGGGTGCGAAGCTGAAATTCTGAGGAACATCATTGAAAAATTTTAGAGCTTGGCTCACAAAATTTTTGGAGATATGATCTGTGGAAGTTAGGTCTTTTTGCAGGCTCCTCAATTTAATATAAAAAGGTCATCGTGGCATTTTCGCTATAACTTTTGTTCTACGAAGGTTCAAAATATGAAATTTTTAAGGCACAAAGCTGAAATCCTAAGGAAACTCATCACAAAATTTCAGAGCTTGGTTCGCAATATTTTCGGAGATATTATATGTGGAAGGTAGTGCTTTTTCAGGCTCTTGAATTTCATCTCAAAGAGGTGATCGTGGGAAAATATTCATAACTCTCTCTCTGAGCATCGGATTGGAGTGCCATAAAAATTGGTCGCAATTACACGGACTATAGTTTCTTTTCTATCAATTTTAGAGCTAAAAAACAAAAAAAGTGACACGTGGCAAGTCATACAAGTCATACAAGTTCACTCTACTGAACCAGTCCATAATTAGGTCATTGTGGGAGATTGGACATAACTTTTCCTTGGAGAATACAAATCAAGTCAAACCTGTAGCATTCGAAAGATAATTCATAAGGCTACCTCAGTGCCAAAATTTAGATATTGAAGCACTGCAATCACAGAGATAATCCAATTTCAATATCGAGCTCCTCAAAAGCAAGAAAAAGGTGTGTATTTTTTTCCGAATTGCATAAGTCTTATTTGAATAATCAATTTGAATTGATTCCAAGGGCATATTGTAGAATAGATATTAGTATTGGGTTATAAAAAATGCCCCGTAAAAATAATTCAATACGCATTAAGCCTTCAGAAGGCTCTACTATGACTCATGAAGATGAATAATTGCAACATGATATATCAAAATTACAAGAGCAACTGCACCAAATTTCTCTCTCGCAGAGAGAAACAAAAAATGAAATGGAAGTTTTGAAGAAAGGCATGGAAGCGAAGATGGATGGTTTGAAGAAGGGCATGGAATCCAAGATGGATGACATGCAAGCTTAGATCGATGAAAAAATGAAAGACAACATGGAAAACATGAAGAATGATCTAAAATCATACATGGAAGGTTTGACAAAGTTGATACAAGAAATGTTTCCTAATGGTGAAAAGATAGTAGAAGAACCTAATGATGAGAACAAAATAAATGTTAATCGTGATTTCATAAACTCTAATGTTGGCGGGAAGAACCACCATATTCCAAAAATGGATATGAGGAAGTTTGATGGAAAGGATCCTGTAACATGGATACTACAGATGGAGCAATATTTTGATCTCCATAAAGTGAAAAACACACAAAAGGTACGCATTGCAACTTTACATTTAGAACAAAATACATTTGTATGGTATTGATGGCTTTGCTCCCGTAAAATTTTTTTCACTTGGTCAATTTTTACAAAGGAAATGATAGCACATTATGAGGATACAAAGAGCAACACCTTCTTTAGCCAATTGATAAATCTCAAACAAAAAGGCTTAGTGGGGGAGCACATTGAGGACTTCCAAAAATTGAATATAAGGGTAACTGATATTCCAGAGGAACACAGGATTAATCTCTTCATAGATACTTTAAAGGATAACATCCAACATGAAGTTTGCGTTTTGGAACCTGATTCATTGGAGAAGGCATTCAGGTTGGCAAGAAAAATTGAATGTAAAATTATGGCGACAAGGAAGCCTACCACTCACTTCTATAAAGAGGGAAGTGTTGCTACTCCTAGATTTCCACAACCTACAAAGTTGACACCACAAAAATTGGAAGAAAAAAGAGCAAAAGGGCTTTGCTACAGTTGTGATAGAAAATACACTAAAGGTCATAAGTGTGCTGAGAAGAAATTATTTTACATAGATTGTGAAGAGGAAGAAGAAAATGAACAAGAAGAGTATATACACCAGGAACCAACCCAAGAAGAGGAAGAAATGAGTCCGACCATATCGTGTAATGCATTGGTAGGAATTACCACTCCTCAAACTCTCAAGATAGAAGGACATATCAAGAAGAAAAAGGTAATAGTGTTGATTGATTCAGGTAGTACCCATAATTTTATTCATTGTAAGGTAGCCAAGGAATTGAATTGTTTTCTATACCTAGCACCAGAATGTCAAGTGATGGTTGCAAATGGAGGAACTATAAATTGCTCTGGAAAATGCCATAATATCAAGCTAACCATGGGGGAATATGTATTGAATAGTCCAATGCTTTCCATTCCTATAGGAGGTGCTGATGTTGTACTAGGAGTACAATGGTTACAATCTTTGGGGACGGTAGCTTTTAATTTTCAAGAACTTTTCTTGAAATTTTTTTCAGAAGGAAAGGAAGTCGAATTACGGGGTATTGAAGGGAAGCCAGGAAGGATAATAAGCTCTAATGTCATGACAAAGCTTCTAAATAAATAACAACAAGGCGTAATTGCACAATTATGCTCACTAGAAGTTCCAACATCAAAATCATCTATTCCTGCAGATCTCCAACAAGTATTGGACAATCATTCCAAGGTGTTTGAAACTCCCAAAGGACTCCCATCTATTCGTGATCATGATCATGCTATTCATTTGATTCCAGGAAGTGTTCCTCCAAACATCAGGCCTTATAGATATCCTTACTTCCAAAAGAGCGAAATTGAACGTATGATTGCAGAAATGTTAGAGGCGGGTATAATTCAACCTAGTCAAAGTTCTTTCTCTGCTCTTGTAGTTTTGGTACATAAGAAGGATGGATCATGGCGAATGTGTCCGGATTATAGGGAGCTCAATAAGCTCACCATTAAAGACAAATTTCCCATTCCTGTGATTGATGAATTATTGGATGAATTACATGGAGCAATTTGTTTTACCAAGTTGGATCTTCGTTCAGGATATCATCAAATTAGAATGAAGACTGAAGATATTCCGAAAACAACATTTCAAACTCATGAGGGTCATTATGAATTTTTGGTCATGCCTTTGGCCTTACCAATGCACCTTCTACATTTCAAGGGTTGATGAATTCCATTTTCAAACCCTTCCTTAGAAAATTTGTGCTAGTATTTTTTGATGATATACTAATCTACAGCAGGTCTTGTAAGGATCATGTTGAACATGTTGACGAGGTGCTCATACTATTGCAGGAGAAACAATTATATGCAAAAACATCCAAATGTTTCTTTGGAGTACAAGAGGTGGAATATCTGGGTCATATTGTATCTCATGAGGGTGTTAAGGTAGACCCTAACAAAATTAAAGCCATTAAGGAATGGAAAGTCCCCACAGCCATAAAGCAGTTGCGAGGATTTCTCGGGTTAACAGGGTATTATCGCAAGTTTGTTAAGAATTATGGGAGAATAGTAGCACCTCTAACAACATTATTGAAGAAAGATGCATTTTCATGGACTCATGAAGCAACTAAGGCCTTTGAACGTCCTAAAGAGGCAATGTACCTAGCACCGGTCTTAGCTACGCCAGACTTCACAAAAACCTTTATTGTGGAATGTGATGCTTCAGGAAATGGAATTGGTGCGGTTTTAATGCAGGAAGGAAGACCCATTGCTTTTGAAAGTCGTCCAATCAAAGGAAAGTATTTACAGAAACCTATTTATGAGAAGGAAATGTTAACAATACTGCATGCACTAAAGAAATGGCGAACTTACCTAATGGGAAGACACTTCAAGGTAAAAACTGATCATGATAGTCTTAAACACTTTTGGAACAAAGACTATCGTCAAAAGAGCAGCAAAAATGGGTCACAAAGATGTTGGGTTATGACTTTGAAATAATCTACAAAAAAGGAAAGCTTAATGTTGTTGGAGATGCACTCTCAAGAAAGAATGAAGAGGTGGAAGCATTGCTTTGTGCCATTTCTATTATCCAACCAGATTGGATAACTGAAGCAAGAGATGAATGGAAGAAGGACAAAGATGTATGGATACTCATTCAAAAGTTGCAGCAAGATCCTAGTACATCTCATACATTTAGTTGGAAAAATGATTCCTTATGGTACAAAGATCGCTTATATCTTTGTAAGAATTCCCAACTAAAACAAAATATTCTTTTGGAATTGCACACTTCTCCTTTAGGAGGACACTCAGGATTTTTAAAAACTTACCACAGGGTGAAGAAAACATTTTTTTTGGGATGGCCCTAAATCTGATATTCAAAAGTTTGTGGCAGAATTTTTTATTTTCAAATAGAATAAAGTTGATATAATTAAGACCTCGGGTCTTCTACAACCTTTATCCATTCCAAGTTAATGTTGGGAGGAGATTTCAATGGATTTTATCACAGGTTTACCTAAGTCCGAAGGAAAGAGTGTCATCATGGTGGTAGTTGATAGACTTACCAAGTATGCACACTTTTGTGCATTATCTCATCCATTTAAGGCAAGTACGGTTGCTACTACATTTATGGACAGAATTCAAAAGCTACATGGAAGCCCAAGGGTTATTGTGAGCGACAAAGATCCCATTTTTACTGGAAATTTTTGGAGGGAGTTATTTTCTTGTTTGGGTACTCAATTAGCTCATAGCTCATCTTATCATCCTCAATCTGATGGTCAAACTGAGATAGTAAATAAATGTTTGGAAGGATATCTTCGTTGTTTTGTATACGATAAAAAAACACAATGGGTCAAGTGGCTACCTCTTGCTGAATGGTGGTATAACACTTCCTTCCATACTACAGCAAAAATGACCCCATTTATGGCACTTTATGGATATCATCCACCATCCATCACATCATCTTTAAGAAAAAATTTGAAGGTTCAAGAAGTGGAAGATCACATCGAGCATCAACAAGAAGTTCTCCAACTCTTAAAGGATAACCTGAATTTGGCACAAAATCTAATGAAACAACAGGCAGATCAACATCTTGTGAGGGTACGATAGGAATAGGTATTTTTCACGGCTGTTTATCATTCCTCAAGCAAGCCTAATAAGGATATTAAATTATCGGCAAAATCACACTGGTCCTTACAAGGTGTTGCAAGGTGGTACTACCAGCATACAAGGTGGAGCTTCTTGCTTCTTCAGGTGCATCCAGTTTTCCATGTTTCATGCTTAAGGAGTTATAGGTGAAAATCTTCTAGTTCAAACAATATTGCGAACTTGATGAGGCGAGAAAAATCATATTGGAACCTGGGCAGTCACGAAACAATTTATGGGTAATACGAGAATCGATCAACATGAGGAGTATCTCCATGGTGGAGAACTTACCTTTTGAAGATTCTACATGGGAGGATGATAATTTTATCTTTGAGAAGCACGGAGGCTATCAGCGTTGAGGAAAACACTTTTTTGAAGGAGAGGGGCATGT
>JAXQQM020087532.1:0-31007 GCA_034641835.2 Pinus albicaulis | reverse complement strand
CTCCAAGTGTAATGCAAATCCCATGCAAAACCGATCCTCCAACTGATAGCTTTACTCACCCTTTCATCTACCTCTTCCACTGGTCTCCACTGAACTGATCATGCACTGTAGTGAACTGAAGTGTTCTTGAGTTGACTAATGAGTTAATATTTAGCAAATTAAATATTATTTAATTTACTCCACTCATATCTAGTTGATTAGTTAGTTAACTAATCCCAACTAGTTCAACTAAAACAAACAGAACACAACTCCACTATCTGTCCCGTTAACTCCTCCAAAACTCCTGCCACTGAAGTCTAACCGAAGCCAACCATGCAAGATGCCATCAAACCCTAGGAACCACGTGATTCCTTGTGTCAGTTGCATGAGCCACCTCCATGACTCAAACTGAAGTGCGCCAAGAGAGTAAACTGTTGTTTATAGTCAAAATATTATTAAGGGTAAATAATATTTGACTTCCATATTTTTAGGAGATCAGTCTAAAAATAGTCTGGGTCCTAAAAATTAGGGTCTCATCTATTTTTACCAACATGTCGCATACTTCAAGAATCTCCAAGTAGAATTCCCAAATTATGCTCCATATGTCTAAAAATAGACATAGTCTAAAAATAGACTTTGCGCCAGAATTTGCCTGCGGGCCCACTTAGTGAAGGCGACTTCATTTCACTAAGCTCCATCATCTTTCTACATTCTCAACAAGGATAAGATGTAATTTCCTGTGTAATAGGCCATTGTGCCCAACTTAAGGATTATGTTGTTGGTAACCCTAATAGGGGTAAGTTTGTTGACCAAACCCTTGATAGGCTTGTTTACCAGGACCTGGATAAGTTTGATACCATTGGAATGGTTGTTGTGGCTTCCATGTGATTTGATAGTACTATTTTTTCCTGCCAGGATAATTTGGACCAATTTGTGAATAGATGGGACTATTAGAAGCTTGTGACAAGGGTAAAATAGCCCATGGTTGTGAAATTCGTGATACAAATGGTTGTTGTAAACCATCCCGGGAAGACAGAGTCTATAGACCAGAAACTTGAGGGTTAAGGGTTGAAGGCCCCGCTTGAGAATACTCAACAACAACCAAGGAAGTAATAATAGGCATAGTAGGTGCAAATGAAATAGGTTGAACTAGTTGATATTGATACAAAACTATTTGCGGTTGAACATGCAAGGTAGACTACGATTGAAAAATAGACATTACAACATAAGATTGACCTAAAAAAAAAGGACTACTACCATATGGTGTAAACATGTATTTCCCCCCAGCATATGGAGTATAATGATATTGCACATACTGAATTTCATATGATGGGACTCTAGTAGAAAATGGATAAGTTGGACGGTAATTGGATGGACCAGTCTGATATTGCGATGATGATGTCAATAAAGGATTAGGTGGTTCAGTACTCATAAGAGAGGAACCAGATAAAATTCCAGATAATGACATGGGCAAAGTCCATGGACTTGAAGAGACACTAGAGTAGGTTTAATTTAAAGCTTGGTAACCCAGTGGGATGGACAGATGACCATAAAAATGAGACTCAGGTGTCATAGAAAACATTTAAGAGGAAGCAACAGTAGATGTTGTCACAGCTATAATATATGGTACAATATGGGATGCTGTCTCATCCATGGTTAAATAACCTAGTAAATACTCTAAAGAATCTGCAGGAACTTGAGACTGAGTAGGATCAATAGGGGTAGAGTAGGTAAAATAAGGAAAACATGGATAAATATGAAGCCCCTACCCAAAATGACTTGCAGTTGAAGGGGGCTCTCTTCCTGAAGCTCTTCCTCAATTGAATCAAACCAGGTGGAAGTACTTCACCATTAGGCCCAAGATAAATTTCATGCAGTAAAATATGCGGTAAAGAGGAAGACTCAATAGTTACGAATGAGTGAGGATGAGTTGGTTGATTGTATTCCAGCATGGGAACAACTTCTTGTTGTTCAACTTCAGGATCAAGATGTTATGGTAAAATAACAATGGATTCTGGATCAACTTCCGGTTGAAAAAATTTGGGTTCTAGATTTACCGTTTCACTTGATTTAATTTCAGTATCCTGAGGTACTTGTGAGGGTTCTGTCTCGATAGTAGTAGACAAATCGGGATTGGTATAAACAACTCATGACTCTATACTCAAAGGATCATATGAATCTGGTAAATTAGATCAAGATGTAGCACCAAAGGTTCTAGAGGTACTGGACTCAGTAGGATGAGCTTGCCTTCACCTACTAGGTTTAGATTTTCACGACAAAGGTGGTTTATTCATTGTCCTACGCGAACGACGAGGAAAGGGTTGATATTTTTCCACGATTGTTGATTGAATTTAATACAAAAAAAACAAAAAGAGGGTAATGCTAGGAAAAATGATCACCAAGCAACTATGAACTGCAATATACTTCCCTAGTAAACGAAGGACTTACATATGTGCAGGCAATCTCCACAAATGTTGTGTTTGGTGTATGACAATGTACAAGCTGAGTGACTCGGTTACCTATGGATGGTAAGAAAAATAATTTTTTCCTCCCAAATAGACCCGATGGTACACGGATGCCCAATTTATATTAGCACCGTCTAATGCGAAATCGCATAGTGAGAGCATCCCCTTATACTTTTAAAACTAGAAAAATGCCTGATGTACTCACGGTAGGTGGACAAGATCCGATATACTTACGTACGTGGAATGAGGTAGCACACTCGGAATATATCACATAAAATTAATGACCGATGCTATGTTTTACGACGCCAAAACGCGTCTCTAGGCTAAACCTCTAAATGTTATCATTAAATGACAATACTCCCTTAGATGAATCGAGATAAATTTTAAGTTGATCTTGCTTATAAGTTTGCCTTTTAGGTCACCAAGTGATGTATTTGACATTCCTATAAAGCGACAAAGATGATAAGCATTATTTTCGATTCAATTTTGATAATGAAAATCTTAGCTTCAAGGGATAGACTAATCAAATTGTAAGCAATCAACAATGAGCACATCTAAATGAAAATTCCCTAACTATTCCTATGAAGCACTCACAAACCCTATATGCAATTGCATTTTTTTCTTTTCGATTTCTTTTGTGAATGAAAAAAAAGAAAATAATATGCATAAAAAATCAATCAATACTTTCTAGAGAAATGAAGACTTGAATGGAAATTCCTCTTTTGAAAAATAAGGAACTAATGAAATTTAAACTTTAAAATTTGGAGCTATTCGAAAATGATAAAGAAAAAAAAAAGAAACATTGAACAAACAAGCATCCAAAGTGATTCAAGGTAGTAGAAGAAATTTGGTCTCTAGAGGAAATCAGACACTTGAAAACTCAGCAAAGAAGGTACTGAAATGGATGGGAAAAGACAAAAATATGATGAAATTTGGTTGGTCATAGGAGAAACGCACCCCTGAGTGGGAGACAGTGGGTTGCAGAGCACTGTCTCTAAGCCAACAATTCTATGGAGAGAACTGTATCAATACCAACAATGCATTGCTGCCAAAGGAATCTCAAAAATAGGCAATCAAACACACTTCATTTACCAAAACATATTCAAATGACTGTAATAAAGCAGGTAAATTCTACTAGAGGCTGAAAAACAAGGATAAAACCACTAGGGATGATCGGTTGTTCCCCAGTATGGTTGCCAATTTTTTTTACGAAAATCAAACCTACAGATAGATATGTCTCCCTAAGTGTGTTGGTCGGACTTAGAACAACAAATGAAAGACACTTGACCTTTTCCTTAATATTAGTAGATAAGACAGGAACACCTACTTGTGATCTTTTGCTCTTCCTCGTCTCCCTTTTATCACTTTCGTTGCTCTCAATTGAATTGAACTCACTTGATTGCTACCTACAATGAGTAATAGAAGGAAAAAATCAACATAAAGGCATATGATCTATTCATCTCAATTAAACTGAATCGATTGCATTTGAAAATACACATATAACAATATGAACACATGTATTAGGAAAGGAACAAATTTCTTTATTATGAAGTAGAAGGACAAGTTACAACCAGTTGGATCGATTCAATGTCAACTCGCTCCATCTTTAGTCCTCTCCTCATCACATTGGCAACATGATTCTAGTAGCATAACATTACATCCAAATGATACCATGAATAGTTGTGATCTTACCAGCATAAATCTACTAATTCAAATTCTTACTCCCCTATGCACTATGATCAATGCTCAATTTATTGGAAATGAAGGTGGTTTAGCACTAATTGGGCATTGAATGGATTTTCGAAAATTGGATGAAGAGGTTTCCTTGTTCATTGGAATAGGAGGGTAAGTGGTTTAATGGCTCCATGGTGTTCATATTTGAAGTTATCAAATAGTGTCATAGCTAGAACAACTTCTAGAAGCCACTATAAGGTGGGAAGATTCCTGAAATCCTATGAAAAATTCGCTCCCACTCGACCAACGCACTATCAAGTGGGACTAGGTGCACCGCAACATTTGTTTGCATGGGAGTAGATGATCTGAAAATCACTTACTACAGTCTAGGGGTGATGCAGGGGCATTAGACACTAGCCAGCAATGTAGGAGGTTTTTTCCACATGTTGTGGCTAGGAGGGTTCGAAAAAATTTGAATTGTAACAGCTAGGTGTTAATACCTCAGCTGATTGTTTCATTTAGATTAGTTAGAATTTGTAGAAGTCGAATAGTTAGATTCGATCCATCTGTCATGTTTCATTTAGTTAAAATATTGTAATTAGGCTTTTGATTTTCTAAACGGTCTTCATAGAGGAACCGAAGAGACACATTGTAATGTATATAAATTGTATCCCTCGGATGCATTGAGGGAGAGATTTCTGAAATAAAAGATTATGTGTTAAGAAATTGCTTTCGGTTGAATGAATTTCAGTTCCTGTTGATCATCAAACTGTCTTGAATTCATATTGTGAGGAAATTTGTTTAACTGTGAGGCAATTGAACTCTGTGCATATATAGTTTCTGAATGGAACTGTTGTACAGTCTCCACATCCTTCTGTCTACTATTTCTCTTGAATTATCCAAACAAACCCTGTTGAATTAATCCCACTCGCAGGTGAGGTATGTGTAGAGAAATCATGGTCTTCGAACTCTATTTAATTATAGTGCAAACCCCGCTTATGTAGAGATAGAATTGTTTTTCTATCGGAATCCTACCCCAAGGCCTGACCTGAGTTAACAAACGGAGAACATAATAAGGAAGGCGATTAACCGTGGTCAATCACTGTTCCAAACCCACGAGCGGATTAGCGAAACCGGACCGCCATATTGCACCGCTTTTGTGGAGATAAGTGGTATTTCCAAATTGGGAGCGATTCCATTGAATGGTGGACACGTAGCACACAGTGGGACTGCAAAAACCACTTTTCCGAGCGCCATCACATGCTAACGTTCGACCAGGGAGGCCACGCGATATCGTGGAACGTCGTCGATCTGGAGGGGAGCCATCGGACGATGGTCGTATCTGGAAGATGAACGAAGGATAACCAAAGTACGGTGTGAGCATTTGATTGGGCCATTGATTATATATGTGGGCCCGGAGCTGAAGGTCTATTACAAAGTCATTTATTCAAAAATAATTGGGCTATTAATATAAAGTTTGGAGATATAATTTACTTTCGAGGTTTGCAGAGTATTTGTTTATTTGTCAATTTCTTCGAAATTGATAAATAAAATTCCAAGAAAAGAAAGAAGACCACGTGGAGGTAACTAAGTTAGTGCTGACAGAACTATGGGAAGAGACCAGCTCTCCTTAAGGGAAACATTCAGTTTTGTTGTCGTCATTTGTGGTATCAGAGCTGTTGTTTTTAAGTTTTTTTTGTAGAAAATTAACATGGCAATCCGAGTTGGCAGAGGTGCTGGCAGAAGGAGAGGCAAACCCATTGCCAATGCAGAAGTGTTAGGAATTTTGTAGAGGGTCGAAGCCAGAATGGATGCCATGGAGTGAAGACAACCCGCAGATCCTGAAGACATCAGTGAACCTAAAATAGAAGAAGCTGAAGAAAATGCTGAGATTCCTCCTGACTTGAGGCTCCTTAGAACTGTTCTGGGGTCTGCAGTTAAGCCCAGGATTGAAGTGTCGAGTTTTGCAGGAGGATTGAATTCAGAGGAGTTGGTGGATTGGATTAACGAAATGAACAAGTGCTTCGACTATGAAGAAATAAGCGAAGATAAGAAGGTCAAGTTTGCAGTAACAAAGCTGAAGGGACATGCTGCACTTTGGTGGGATGGAGTGCAGGCAGAAATGAGGAGATTTGGCAAGCAACATATCAAAAGTTGGACCAGAATGATGGCTAAATTAAAAGGTAAATTCTTGACTAGTGATTATCAGCTGACATTTTTTAGGCAAATGCAGAACCTAAGACAGAGGTTGCTGACAGTAAATGAATACATAGAAGAATTCTATAGAGTAAGCATAAGAGTTGGAAAATTTCAAGACACACCAGAGAAGACTGCCAGATATGTGAATGGTTTCAGGCTGGAGATCCAAGATGAGATTGGTCTTCTGTCTCCTAAGACAGTGGAAGAGGCCTACCAGATGGCCTTGAAAGCAGAGGAGAAACTCCTGAGGAAATAGTCTGCCAAGAAGAGAGGTACTTTCCAAGGAAAGGGAAGTCAGGGTGGTAGAAGAAAGCCTACTACACCTAGGGATGGAGCTAACAATATCTCACCTCAGAATGCATCTACAGAGGATGATGCAAGGGGCAGAAGAGGTTCTTACAGAGGAAAAGGAAGAGGAGGTAGAGACAGAGGCAGAGGTAGAGAATTTAGGTGCTATAGATGTCAACAAGTGGGACATAAGCACTATGAGTGTCCAGAGAATGTGGGTGCTGGTCCAAGAAATGCTGTTGTTGCCTAGACTGGAGAAGAGGCAGAAATTGAAGAAGAAATTCTACCAGATAGGGGAGAGTCCTTGGTGGTAAATAAGGTCCTGTTGAAGCAATTCAAAGAGGTCACTAAGACTGCACAAAGGAAGACTTTGTTTAGGAGCATATTCAAAGTCCAAGGGAAATACTGCTAGCTTGTCATTGATAGTGGCAACACAGACAATCTGGTTTCCACTGAGGTGATAGAGAAGTTGAAGCTAAAGACAAGGGAGCATCCAACTCCCTACAGGGTGTCCTGGTTACATAAAGGGCACCAGCTGGTTGTAAAAGAACAGTGTGAGATAGAGCTTCAAATAGGAAAATACAAAGATAAGGTCCTATGTGATGTAATTCCCATGGATGTGTGTCATATACTAGTGGGTAGACCTTGGCAGTTTGACAGAGCAACAGTGCATGATGGCAATAAGAACACATACAAGTTCTTCAAGGATGGGGTACATCATACATTGATACCCATGGAAGAAGGAGAGCCATCCAGTAGAGTGATTGATCCAAAGACCTTGTTGCTGAGCGGGAAGGAATATCTACAGCAGATAAAAGAAGAAGAGGTAAGTTTTTCTTTAGTTTGCAAACCTAAGGTAGTTCTTACTTCTACAAAGATTTCTGATTTGCCAATAGAAATCCAAGAGATGTTAGACAATTATTGTGACATTGTTGTGGATGATTTACCTGATGAGCTGCCACCTGTGAGGAAGATCAACCATTAGATAGATTTTATCCCTGGTTCAAATCTGCCAAATAAGGCAGCCTACAGAATGAATCCCACAGAAAATGAGGAAATCAGGAGACAAGTATAGGAATTGGTGGACAAGGGACTGATCAGAGAAAGTTTGAGTCCATGCGCAGTACCAGCAGTATTGAGCCCAAAGAAAGGTGGAGGCTGGAGGATGTGTATTGATTATAGAGCAATCAATAAGATCACAATCAGGTACAGATTCCCTTTGCCCAGAGTTGAGGATTTGATGGACTGTTTGAGTGGTGCTAAATATTTTTCAAAGATAGATTTAAAAAGTGAATACCATCATATTAGAATAAGAGAGGGTGATGAGTGGAAGACTGCCTTTAAAATGAATGAAGGACTGTATGAATGGATGGTCGTGCCTTTTGGGTTGTCAAATGCACCTAGCACTTTTATGAGACTTATGAATGAAGTATTGAAAGAATTAATTGGTAAATTTGTGATAGTGTATCTGGATGATATATTACTTTTCAGTAGAACTAAAGAAGAACATTTAAGGCATCTTAATCATGTCTTGAAGAAGCTGCACCAAGAGAAACTGCTGATAAATTTAAAGAAATGCTCATTCATGAAAGAAGAGTTGGTGTATTTGGGATTTTTTTGTTTCTGCAGAAGGATTGAAGATGGACCCAGAAAAGGTTAAGGCAATTGTGGAATGGCCTTCACCCATAAATGTTTTTGAGGTAAGAAGTTTCCATGGACTTGCCAGTTTTTACAGGAAATTTATAAGAAACTTCAGTAAGATTAATACACCCATCATTGATACAATAAAGAAGAGAAAATAGCCATTTAAGTGGACCGCTGAAGCAGAAATAAACTTTAACTTTTTGAAGCAAAATATAACTGAGAAGCCTGTTTTGATTCTGCCTGATTTTACTAAACCATTTCAAGTGAAGTGTGATGCTAGTGGGGAAGCCATTGGAGCTGTGTTGAGTTAGGATGATAGGCCTGTAGCCTATTTCAGTGAGAATCTAAATGACACCAGAAGAAAGTATTCCTCTTATGAGAAGGAATTCTATGCAATTGTTCAGGCATTGAAAAAGTGGAGGCATTATTTGATGTCAAAATAATTTGTATTATATTCTGATAATCATGCTTTGCAGTATATTTTACAGCAGCCCAAGTTGAATCATAAGCATGCCAAATGGGTTGAGTATCTCCAAGGTTTTAACTTTGTTTTGAAACACATAAGTGGCCAAGCAAATAATGTAGCTGATGCTTTGAGTAGGAGGCACATGCTTGTTCAAGAAACTAATTTTGAAGTTGTAGGATTTGATTTTCTCAAAAAATTGTACAAAATAGATTCAGATTTTAAGGAAGCATTTGAGGCATGTTGTAACCCTGTTCTAATAGATAGAAGCCAGTGGCTAGATTATTTCTTGCAGGAAGACTTGTTATTCAAGAGAAACCAACTGTGTGTACCAAAATGTTCCATGAGAGAAAATTTGATCAAGGAGAAGCATAGTGGTGGACTTGCTGGGCACTTTGGTACTGATAAAACTTATGAGTAGCTGAGTCACTTCTATTACTGGCCCAAGATGAGGAGAGAAGTGGATAAGGTTGTGAAGAATTGCAAAATCTGTCAATATGCCAAAGGAAGGAGTTAGAACGCAGGATTGTACACTCCCTTGCCTATTCCAGACAGGCCTTGGGACATGGTGAGTATGGATTTTGTTCTAAGATTTCCCAAGACTCAGAGAGGGAATGATGCAGTCTTTTTTGTGGTGGATAGATTCTCCAAAATGGCACATTTTATTCCATGTTATAAAACTAGTGATGCCACCCATGTTGCTAACTTGTTTTTTAAAGAAGTTGTTAGATTGCATGGGTTGCCCAAGAGTATTGTTTCAGACAGAGACACCAGGTTTGTGGGCCATTTTTGGAGGACACTGTGGAAGAAACTTGGTACCAAACTAAGTTTCAGCTTAGCTTACCATCCCCAAACTGATGGAAAAATCGAGGTAGTGAATAGGAGCCTGGGAAATTTGTTGAGAAGTCTTGCAGGAGAGCATCCCAAGCAGTGGGACCATATTTTTCCCCAGGCAGAGTATGCATATAATGACTCACCAAACAGAAGCATAGGGTAGATTCCATTCCATATTGTTTATGGAATGCACCTAGAGGAATATCAGAGTTAAGAAACCTAGGAGGGGCAGAGCTAAGGAGCGCAGATGGTGAGGAATTTGCTTCAGAGATCCAGGCCATACATGAACAAGTGAAACAGCAAATACAAGGCAACAACATCAAATACAAAGGCAGAGCAGACTTGAGCAGAAAAGAAGTCCATTTTGAAGTAGGAGATTTAGTTTTGGCACACTTGAGAAAGGAGAGATTTCCAAAGAAGCAGTACAACAAACTGAAGTTCAAAAAGATTGGGCCATGCAAGATACTTAGAAAGTTTTCTGAAAATGCTTATGAGATTGAATTGCCACCTGATGTTGGAATATCTCCCATTTTTAATGTTGCAAATTTATACAAGTATGAGGATGATGGTGCAGAAGAAATATCAGCAGACAAGGAACAGATTGAGTGGAAAGAGTAGCTACCTCCAGCACAACCATTGCAACCAGAGAAGATATTGGACAAGAGAGTGTTCGGGAAGACCAGAGGACAAGAGTAATTTAAGTACTTAATCAAATGGAAGGACAAGCCAGAGGAAGATGCCACTTGGATGACTAAATTTTGCAGAAGATAGGTAGATCAATGGAAGAACTCATGGACAGGAGCCCATGAAGAAAATTGCCCTCGGGAGTCTGATGCAGGGGCATTAGAAACTAGCCAACAATGTAGGAGGTTTTGTCCACATGTTGTGGCTAGGAGGGTTAGAAAAAATTTGAACTGTAATAGATAGGTGTCAATACCTCAGTTGACTGTTTCATTTATATTAGTTAGAATTTGTAGAAGTCGAATAGTTAGATTCGATCCATCTGTCATGTTTCAGTTAGTTGAAATATTGTAATTAGGCTTTTGATTTTCTAAACGGTCCTCACAGAGGAACCGAAGAGACACATTGTAATGTATATAAATTGTATCCCTCGGATGCATTGAGGGAGATATTTCTGCAATAAAATATTGTGTGTTAAGAAATTGCTTCCGGTTAGATGAATTTCAGTTCCTGTTGATCATCAAACTGTCTTGAATTGATATTGTGAGGAAATTTGTTTAACTATGAGGCGATTGAACTCTGTGCGTATATAGTTTTTGAATTGAACTGTTGTACAGTCTCCGTATCCTTCTGTCTACTATTTCTCTTGAATTATCTGAACAAACCTTGTTGAATTAATCCCACCCGCAGGCGAGGTCTGTGTAGAGAAATCGTGGTCATCGAACTCTGTTTAATGATAGTGCAAACCCCGCTTACGTAGAGATAGAATTGTTTTGCTATCGGAATCCTGCCCCGAGGCCTGACCTGAGTTAACAAACGGAGAGCATAGGAAGGAAGGCGATTAACTGTGGTCGATCATTGTTCCAAACCCGCGAGCGGATTAGCAAAACTGGACTGCCATATCGCACCGCTTTTGCGGAGATAAGCGGTATTTCCAAATTGGGAGTGATTCCGTTGAATGGTGGACACGTAGCACACGGTGGGACCACGAAAACCTCTTTTCTGAGCGCCATCGCACGGTAACGTTCGACCAGGGAGGCCGCACGATATCGTGGAGCACCGTCGATCTGGAGGGGAGCCATCGGACGATGGTCGTATCTGGAAGATGAACGAATGATAACCAAGGTACAGTGCGAGCATTTGATTGGGCCATTGATTATATATGTGGGCCCGGAGCCAAAGGTATATTACAAAGTCATTTATTCAAAAAGAATTGGGCTACTAATATAAAGTTCAGAGATATAATTTACTTTCGAGGTTTGCAGAGTATTTGTTTATTTGTCAATTTCTTCGAAATTGATAAATAAAATTCCAAGAAAAGAAAGAAGACCACGTGGAGGTAACTAAGTTAATGCTGATATAACTACGGGAAGAGAACAACTCTCCTTAAGGGCTACTTTTAGTTTTTTTGCCGTCAAGGGGTGCGTTGATGGCTCAATGCAATAATTTAACTAGACTTCAAGTAGTGAAACTTTCATGGATGAATAAAAAAATGGTATGACTTGTTTAAGGCATGTAGACACTAATTTAGAGTATGATAGACCCTAATTGCTACTGATATGGGTTTAGGGAGTGATGCAAAAATTGACCTGTAACATTACTACTACAACTACTCTCATCAATGATATTTGAAATCTTAAAGCGAATTCAGGATAAAAGATTAAATATTTCAATTCTAGATTTAATAAATTGCTCAATAAAATCCCAACTACATCTAAACCTGCTATAGATGTATAGATTGAATGGTATATATCCTCTCTTCCTTATAACATATAAATTTTTGTAGATAGAGCCAATAAGGCTACTTTGGTATAAAAAATGAAAGAATCCCTCTTTGTATAAAAGAGAATTCTTCCTTTAGAAAATAAAACTTCCCAGGAAGATAGAAAATATAACAAAGTCACGTTTAAGGATGAGCCAAAAAATAAAACATCTAAGGATCCTGATGATCTTGAAGGATTACAAAAGGTTCTCAAAACCATGTTAAATGACATGGTAGAAATCAAAAAATAAGTAATCAGCTACTTCCTCCTTTGAGATCTTTCAAGAAAACTCAAACTTCAAATCCTCAACCTCCAAATGTAGTTTCTAATGTTGAATCAGATGAAGATGAAGACGAGGATGAAATAGTATTGTCTGCAGATGAATCATAAGATAAAGAGTTGGTTGAAGTTCATGGATTATGGGATTTTATTCTTCCTACATCCGATAATGAAGATGATCATGAGGCACTTCCAGTTAACAATAGAAGTAAAAATCCTACTCATCTCCCTCGGTCTCCTCAAAAGCATAAATCTTCAACCCCTGTTGTTAAATACAAAGTTGTTAACAAAAAGGCTCATTCACCCCAAACAATCCCAACTTCTTCTAACTCTCCATCTACATCAAAAACCATAGTGGTTTCATATACCATCGACTATAATATAGTGGAAATTAAAACACCATTATAAAATCCTACTCAAAGAAGTGAATTCATTTCTTGCCTCGCCTTTACTTGCACCTATTACTTCTAAAGCCTAAAAAGGAGTAGGAAAGCCTCCCACAGATTCATATGAAAATATTGATTCCACTGATGCTATCTTAATTTAAGACAAATCCAATTCTCACAAACCTCAATTATTTCTGAATTTTGAAGTTTTTAATAAAAATGTGCACAATTTCCTGATAGATTCTGTGGCTTCTTTAATTAATATGCCATATTTTGTTTGCTTTAAGTTAAGCATTGCTCCTAAAACTTTTTTTTTACACATTGTTCAATTAGATAGAACCAAAGTCAAGGTTTTAGGAGAAACAAATTATGTCCTTATTAGGCTAGCTTCTAATTCAAAATTTCAGCAAGTAATTAATATTCTAGTTGCTGATATTCCTAATTTTTACGGTTTGATTCTGAGTAGAGATTGGTCAGAAAAGCTTCATGTTTATTTTTTCACCGATTGGTCTCATATGTGAATTCCCTACAATGGTAATCCAAATAAAATTGGAGTTGACCGTGGAAAACACATGAAATAATCAGTAACTGATATCAAGGATGAAAATGAACTAATGGCCTTTACCAATAACATCCTTGGAAATTACTCTATTGGATATTGTTCTAGAAATTTCAATGCTTAACAATCACCATTTCTTGTCAATTAGGTTAATTCTCAAACCGAAAAATTTTCTCAATCATATTCTTCTAAGTGTATAACTATTGTAGAAAAATATTTTGTTAAAAATTATTTTGGACATTATACTTTGATGGATCAAAATCAAGCGATGGTGTAGGAGCTGGTTTCATGCTAATTAATCCAGAAGGAGAGAAGACAGTGTTGGCATGTATGTTAGAATTTGAATGCACAAACAATACTGTAAAGTATGAGGCATTGGTCCAAGGCTTTTATAAAGCAATAAACCTTGGTGTCAAATACCTTCAAGTATATGGTGTATTATGGGAAATTTGAGGTCTAAAATGTGTCTCCTAAGAGAAATGTACAAAAAAAATAAAATTTTTAAGAACCCATAGGATTCAAGATGATGATGTCAACCATGGGGGATGATTCACCATTTTTTTAAGTAAAAGGGTAAAAATATTAAAAAATAATAAAATAATAAAACTAATTTTTCAACTTATCTCCCAAATTTTTTACTCAAATTTTAAGCTGGATAACTCATTGGATGAAAATTTTAATTCCTCATCCAAGGAGTACCCATGTTGCATACTTTAGTTGGTCCCTGCTATAAGAAAATTGAAAATTACATAAAAATCGTGATTGCAATCACGTTTTTCATGTATTTATCATTTTTCGTGTCATAGGAGCCATCAAAAGTATTCAACATGGATACTACTTCGATGAGGAATTAAATTTTTCATCCAACAAGTACTCCTGCTCTAAATGTGAGTAAAACATTTGGGAGATAAGTTGAAAATATGAGTTGAAAAGTAGTTTTTTCTTTTTTTCCCTCTAAAATTTGATGATGTAATCAAATCTTATTTTATTATTTCCACTATTATTTTATACTTTCCTTAGGAGGCCCATTTTAGAACTAAAAATTCCCCTAATGATTCTCAAATAGTTATCAAACATGTCATAAATATTATTCACTACATTTCTCATCATCTTAAACATTATCAGTCATTAGTGCAAGTTCTTACCTCAAATTTCTTAGCATTCAATATCTCATCTATCCCAAGGCTCCAAAATGAAAGTGTTGATCTTCTAGCCAATGTCACATCCAGACTTATTCCTTCAGAGGATTATAGTCTAGATAGATTTTCTATAGAATTAATTTTTCATCCATCTATTCATGATAATGTCACTAAATAGAGAGTATTTAATGATGATGAATATGTTCTAACATTTCTCAAATCCGAAGGATCATATGACGATCAGTTGATCGATGAGGATGAACATGAAAGAAAATTAAAACAAAATACTGATGAAAATTCCATATCTAAATATGTGGTAAATTTGAAGATATATATGACCTCAAATACAAATTTAAGAAGGTTACTAATTCTAAGCTACAAAGTTCAATATTAAGAGATAAACTAGTAAACCTTGGCACTGATCTCAAACCTTAGAATATGAATCTAGGACTTGGTCTCTTGTTTGATGCACGATTAGCCTTCATTCATTTACTAAAGAAATATAAGAATGTTTTCGCATGGAAATATGAAGATATCAAGACATATGATACCTATGTTATCCAACATACTATCCTAATGACATCCACTAAGAAACCTGTACAACATAAGTTAACGAAAATTCATCTCAATCTTGAAATTTAAATCAAATCTAAACTTAATAAACTCCTTAAAGCCAAAATCATCTTTCATGTTAGTCATTCAAAGTGGGTTTCAAACTTAGTCCTTGTTAGAAAGAAAAATGGTGACATCCACTTTTGTATAGATTTTAGGTATATTAATAAAGCTTTCCTAAAATAAAATTTCCCATTACCACCTATTGGTGCGGGGTCCCCTGGGGTGAATTTTGAGAAACCTTTTGTATGTATTTTTGGCTATGTGTACTGCACATAAAGTTAAAGGGGCTTTAGGGAGGGTCAAAGTCCCTCTGTTATGTAAATCGGTTGTAAAGGGTAAATTGCGGGCCTCAAACCAATGTTTGAGACCATAGTATCTGCGCACTGGATGAATATAAATATAGATAGAGTCTAGTTCATAGTTAAGTCATGATATGTTGATCTAAGTAAGTATTTGTGCTTATGTGATACATTTTGTAAGGGTTCAGTCTGGGTTTGGTAGAAAGGCTCCTACTGGTTGTGTAAACGAAGACCTAGTCTTAGCTGTGTGCAGCCTTTGCTGGTGGTGTGCACAGAAAGGTAATTGTAAGGGAAATTCTGATTGTACTGAATTATTTGGATATAATATAAGGACTGTTTTTGCAAACCAAATGTGTTATGTGTTTGATATCTCAAATATCTATTTACTATTATTGCTTTGAGATCGCTTTACCTCTGTTATAATCAATTATATCTATGCAAGTAAATCTATCCTTTATGCATGAATATCTATTGATGGTTAAGTACATGAATAGATCTGCTTAAGTTATTACATTGTGAAGATCTGATTTTGTTATATATATAGCTGCGATGAAGTTGATCTGCGATATGGTTTATTTGTTATAACTGTGTTTGCGATGGAGCTGATTTGATAAGTGTTGGTCTATATATGCACGCATATATTTAAAATGTGCAATACGTTCTTCTATAAACCTGATTAGGGCCACCACATCAATTTATTCCTCAAGGTGCAGAAACCTAGTTCCAACACCCCCCCATACTGCTTCGGGTGAGACTTTGATCTGCGCAAGCAGGTCATTGCAAAAAGGGCCAGTGGTTGGAGGGTTTGTTGGTTGCGCAATTAAAATCTGAACCTAGGTCAGGACCCCTCAAGCCAAAAAATGGTTATGTTGATGGGACTGGGATAATTTTTAGGGAGGTTTGAGGTTGTGGCATCCTATGCATAACGAGTTGCAAGATTGGTTGGATATAAAGATACGTGAATTCACGATCCAAGAGAATTTAATTTATAAACTATCTACTGAAAAGTGAGTTCAAAGGTATATCTATATAGAAGTTCATGAGATATTCTTTGAGTCCTTTGCAACAGATTTGCATGAGTGGTTGTCGCAAATGACTAAATTTAATACATGCACGAAGGATGATGTAGTCACTGAGTGGACTCCAGAATTGGTACAACAGTTAGAAAAGACAAGAAATATGATCACTCGCACGATAGATCATTTGATCGATCATTTCTTAGGACGATTTGTGATTGAATTCACCATTTATTGGTTTGTGTCATACTCTAAAGCATAAAGGAGATATTTTAAGGGTCCTAGAGGTAATTTCCTATGCTGTTTGAAGTTACTACTAAATATGCTATTGTTTGAACAAGTTCTCTGTGAGAACATATTGTGTGAATGTGCCAAAGAGGCCCGACTATGCGTAGTGGAAGAATTTACCGCACGGACCTAGAATAAAGTTTTATGTACAGTCCTCTTAAGGGTAGATCTGATAGTGAGGATGAACCAGAAACTAGTAGCTCTAGTGAATCTCTGTGCTTTGAAGAAGAGGAAGTCTCCCAAGAATAAGTTTCACTAGATCGTAAAAATTAGGGAGCCTCGACTATAGTTCAGATCCCATCCACTCCACTTCCACACTCATCCCATAAGTCATCCAATATACCTCCACCTCCACCTCCCCCAGGCACAAATATGGCCGCATTGATGAAGCTACCTACTTTCATAGGTGTTGGAAATGAAGACACTAAGAAATTTTTGTTTGTCATTGATGTTGTATGGAGAGCACAACATGTTAATACTGATGATGTTAAGAAAGCACAGTTAGCAACTACTTTCAAAGATCATGCATTGGACTAGTATATCATATATGTGCAAGAAAACCCCAATGTAACTATGGATGAGTTGAAAGATACCCTAAAATAGCAGTTCAAAAAGCCTAAACCATATGGGCGTTGTGTTACAAAATTGAAAAAGAGAGATTCACCTGTGAGATATAAGATAAATGAACATTTGTGGGAGGAAAATTAGAGATTACGTTAATTATTAGAGATGGTGGATTCACTATCAATGATACCCAAAGGAGTGGTTTGTTTCTATGTTGTTCTACATTTGTCCTACCCATTAAGTCAATAAAATATTGCCACACAAAGCCGAGGTTGTAGAGATTGCGATAAAATTAGAAGTTGAACTGGAGCACTGCTAGAAGCTTTGGAACTCAACAAATTCAAATTCAGTGGGAAGAAATGCATTTGGAGATTTATAATCTACACAAAGATAAGGGCAAGGAGGTATGTGCAGAGGTTTGGTGCATACAATATAAAGTTGTTGGCCATCATAAGGATCAATGTCCGGTCTTTAATGATTATCTACATGTTGGAGGATCGAGCCCGCTAAAGAGCTTGATAGGGCCAATCAAGACACCTCTAGTATGGTGTGAAATTTTTAGGTTACAGGTTTACATGCGTAGAATTTTTGTCAAAGAATTAGAAAATATACACTTGAGTTGAAGCAACTATTTTGTAGATTTTTTTTGTCACTGGGAAATGATGAACAACACTATCGAAGCTTTTCCTTAATGATGGACAAAGCTGAAATATATAGATTGAAGGTCGATGAAGTAGCGGAATTCGTAAATTTGGTTACTGTAGCAGAAGACTTGTATGCTTGTTGACTACGATAGCAGAAAAAGATTTAATTATAAAAATACACAAGAGGTATTTATAATAATAATATTTTATTGATAAGATATGACATGATTGAATGATTACAATGAGGTCCCGCTTTTATACCTATGGCACTATTTAATCCCTTGGTCTTTTAGACATGTCTTTTCATTAACCTAATGACTATTTAACATAATCCTAACTGATTAGTTAGTAATTACATTTATTCTATTTTATTCTATTAATAACTATATTTATTACTTTAGTTATGAATTAGATTCATAACATTGCCTCCTCCTTCGAAAAGCTTTGTCCTCAAAGCTTAACTTTTCGACAACTTTCTTCACTTCGGATTTATCTGCTAGACACGTCATTCATCACTGGTACCTTGGTTTGTATAAATTCTCCAATAATACTTCCTTGAAACTGAGTTCTCCCTTTTATATATATATATATAATTTAACTTCTCTTCTATTTTATTTATTTATTTTTATTTTTATTTTTATGAAGAACCTCTTCCTTTCATTTGAATTTGTACTTATATATATTGATATATATATGTATATATGAATTTTTAAGTAACCTCCCCCCCCTTTTTTTTTTCTTTTTTCATTAATTTAATTAATTAAATAGTAATTTTAATTAATTAAATTAATAATTGTCTTTTTATAATATATATATATATATATATATATTATTATTTTTTATTAATAATAATAATTTTATATATATATAAATTATATAATTATAATATATACATACATATTATAACTTTTAATTATAACCATAATTAAATCGGAACTTGTTTTCAAACGTCACAGCATTATATTTTTTTTATTTCACCAACTTAACAACGTTTTTCCCTTGCAATCGAACTTAGTTTTCCTTCTCGACAAGGTACTGCGGTTACTATAACAAAAAACTTATACGTATTATATAAAGCATAATTATAATCACGTCCATTCCACCGTTTTGAGACATCGTTTAGTAACCGCACAAACTCGTAACCTTTCCTGAAATATTGACCAGATGCTGACTATTTTTATCGACAAGACTTGTAGCATCACCACGATCCACAGTAACGCCGAGTCATCGAGTCCGACTGACACCACCGCCGTCTTTTGTAATGTAGGGATAATATTTTTAACTCTTAATATATCGTTAACCTCCTGAGATTTTGCGTTGATCTCCGCGTCAGAAATATTCTCCGTTTTTCTTTTTCCATTTGTCACGATGATTTGATGATGATTAGTGTCAGAAAACAAATATACGTTTCCCATCTTATTTGAAGAGACAGAACCTTTTGAATCGACCCGTCGTAACTTGGTTACACCGTTTCTGGTTGACTCGCACCGGTGATGGAAAGAATGGGCACAAGGCACCGACATGACTGTATATTCACATTGGCATATGGCACATACTTCGGCTGGTTCAACCCATTCCAACGAAGCTTTATTTCCCACAAATGCATTCACCGATAACGAGTTTACAACAGCTGCTGGAGCAATGCACATTACATCCTCCACCTGTGTGAGACTCTTGTGAAAAGACTCAGGACCCATTTTTTCCTCTAGGATCTGAAGAATTGCAACTGCAACTGCATTCAGATCTTGCAAATGGGTAATGCAAATTATAACTACATTCACCACAACGTCCACATAGTATTCAATATCTAAGACGAGGCGCTCGTTCTTGATCCAGGCGAAGTATAGTATTGACGTTCCATTATAGAGGTCTTTATTCGTTATATTTATAGAATTGGGGCGCCATAAGAGAGCGAGAGCCGTCTCAACCACATAATGCAAGAACACGTTGAAGACTCCAAAACTGTAAACTATGCAGTCGTAAAACATTCGACTATAAATTCTTAAAACCATACTCTGGATTTTCAAATATTCTGACTCTGCAAGATCAGGGAGAATGCGCACAAAGGCACAAACACAACTTACGGATAGCAAAAATAAGTCTTTGTCTTCCAAACCAATGAGATCCACGAGTTTGGAAATTTCTGCGCACACCTCCTTTGCATGCTCACATGAAGAGAAACGGCATAAAGTAAGTATGGGTTCGTCAACTACCTGGAATAAGTGTTCGTATCCATTGATTGACCAAAAATTTTGCTTGTTTTCTTCACTGTATTGGCAATAAAGACGCACCAGATTCAATTTCTGCCACACGGGCTGCCAATACTTGTTTTGCTCTTCCGGGTTTGATAACGGAGTAAGATGATCTAATAGATTTTGGGAATGAAAACCCAATTCATTCAGGAGATCCTTCATCTCTCTGGTGCTCAACACTTTAGTGTAGTCGGGAATCACCTCTTGTGTATCTTTGCTGTTTGTCATTGGTTTATTGTCATTATTTTCAAGAATAATGTGCCGAAACTGACTGTTGGAAACATCTTTGATAATATGCCATTTGACGGGAAATTGGCCGCTCCACTTGTCTTGCTGCCAATAGTCCACATTCCTTTGGAAGTCAACAGGGCCCATCATCTTAGCAACTCCACAGAATTGACCACTTGCATTTACCGAGAAGAATAGAAAGACAGGGCATCCACCAGGCTTTTCCTGAGCTTCTTGGTAGGCCGCATCCAATTTTTTGTTCCCATTTGGAGTACTGGCCCAGACACCATTCTCATTAATAGAATTTGCGTTGGAACCATCACAACCATGGAAAGTAGATTGTTCTGCACCCACTGAAGTTGACAACTCTGCCTGAGACATGGGAGTTGCTGAGGAGATGTACTGGACACCTGGAGGAATAGCCTGCTGGTAGAAAGGTCCTGTATAAAGGTGTCGAGTGCCATAAAGCTGGCAATCAGCCCTAATAGAATGAAAAGGTGTCCCAGCTGGTGAATAAGGGCCATATGCCATTTTAGGGGCATATGCATATCCAGCATGATATAAAACTGATCCATTTTCACTATATACATCCATTCCACTAGCAGTTCCCATTGTTGGAACAACACCCATTCCATTTGAATTATCTGTAGTTTTAGAATTTAATTGTTGTGTTATTTCAGGAAGCACATTTGCCAATTAAGTTCGGTCAATATTCAATACCATTTTCCTATTTTTACCATTCACTGCAAATTCTTCCAAATCTACACCTGCATTTTCATCTTGATATATATCGACTTTATCTTCCTCCATATTAAGGTTCGCTTTATATGGATCCTTATCTTGATTGATATCATAATTATCTATTACATCTTCTCCAGCTTCATGTTGTTACGCTTCTTCACCATCTTGATTGGTAATAATTTTTTTATAGTCATTATTCTGATCAACATTTTCTTCTTCAACTTCTTCACCCTTATCCACATCAGCTTCATCTTTTTGTGTTTTTTTATTATTGCTGGCAATGATAATTATCATATGAAGTGCACATTTATGTCCTGTGAAGTATATGTCTCCACATTTCCAACATTTCCCTTCTTCTTTACTTTTATTACGCATTGGTGGGGGAATATATTTAGTTGACTTTTCCATGGGTGTTTTAACTGATTTCCCTTTAGAAAAACTAACTGCTTTATTATTATTACTGCATTTTTCATCTCTTTCATTATGGACTACCGCAGAAAATTTTGCACATAACTTCTCTAAGTGCTTAAGAAGCTTTTCTAGAACTTTTCTAATTATTTCAATTCTTTTGGGATCTTGACGTAATGGCACATTATATGGTAAATAATGTGCTCGAGCTTGTAAACTACGTTCGTAGGCTTGTAGAACTACGCTGTGTGCCGTTCCTTCAACGTGTCCACAATATGGCTCCGATACCACTGTAGCAGCGGAATTCGTAAATTTGGTTACTGTAGCAGAAGACTTGTATGCTTGTTGACTTGATAGTAGAAATAGCTTTAATTATAAAAATACACAAGAGGTATTTATAATAATAATATTTTATGGATAAGATATGACATGATTGAATGATTACAATGAGGTCCCGCTTTTATACCTATGCAGGTACCTTTTCACGAATGGGCATGTCTTTTAGACAAGACTTTTCATTAACCTAATGACTATTTAACATAATCCTAACTGATTAGTTAGTAATTACATTTATTCTATTTTATTCTATTAATAACTATATTTATTACTTTAGTTATGAATTAGATTCATAACAGTCGAACCTACCTCACCAACATCCATGTCTAGGCATGGTGGATTCCATAATAGAGGAAGAGGAAGAGGAGGAGGATCAGCTGGTTGAGGAAGGGGATAGTTTATTTGCTACAACTATGGAGATGTTGGACACTATGCGTGTGACTTTCCAAATCCTGTGTGACAATCCTATAGGTACTATAGATAGTTTTATCATGTAATAGAATATTTTCTTGTGTTAATTACTATAATGCAAGAGAAAAATATGCATACTTTAACACAAAATCTTCAGATGGTCAGGGAGGAAACACGGGAGGAAGATCCTAGCATGAGTGTGCTCACCAAGAGTGGTGAAACCACTGGTGAGGTTAAGGGAGAGAAGCCAGATGATGAAATTTTTATTCATAAGGCACCTAAGAACAAGGATGTATTTGAGTTGCAGCACACAAAGGAAAATTTTTTTGAAGCGCGAAGGGGTTTTGTAGAAGGAAGCGCATGGACATCAGGTAAACCAGTGAAATAGGTGGGAGTAGATGACAAAATCAAGGCATTTTGTTAGGTCCCTATATTACTAATGTAGTCCCTTATTTTTGTTAGTTTAGCCCCCTTATTGTTATTTTTGTACCCCTGTACCCCAATATTGTTATTAGTATGCCCTTACATTATTATTGTTAGGTCAGCTAGGATTATAATGTGACCCCATGGACTCCTATATATATAAGGAGGTTTTGTAATTTGTATCATACAATAATTGTTAATTTATGTAATGTAAAGGAGTTTCCCCCCTCGAAGTGGCTTATTTATAAGGTGTTGATCTCTCTTTTCTTCTATTTTTGGAGTTGGTTTCATAACATTTGGTATTAGAGCTTTGGATTCTAGGGTTTCACTACTCCAAACAGGTCATTGTGAAATTTTCGCTATAACGTTTTGTATACAAAGGTTTCAAAGCTGAAATTTTCATCACACGAAGTTGAAATCCTGAGGAACTTTGTCTAAATATTTCAGATCTTGGTTCGCAATATTTTTGAAGATATGATCTCTGGAAATTAGGGTTTTTTTAGGCTCTCGAATTTCATCTCAAATAGGTGACCCTGGGAAAATCGTCATGACTCTCTCTCTGATCATCGGATTTAAATTCTGTAAAACGTGGCCACAAGTACATATATTGTAGTTTCCTTTATATTAATTTCAGATTTTAAGGAGTATACATTGACACGTGGCACATCATACATGGTTTCACTACTACACTAGTCCCTAATTAGGTTATTGTGGGAGATTGGGCATAACGTTTCCTTGAAGAATCCAAAGTAGGTGTGAAGTGTGGCATTCAAAAGAAGATTTAGAGGGCTACTATAGTACCAAATTTCAGATATTGAAGATCTGAAATCATAGAGATAATTCAATTTCTATATAGAGCTCCTCAAGAGAAAGAAAAAGGTGTGTATTTTATTTTTCCAAATTGTATAAGTCTTGTTTGAAAAATCAGTTTGAATTGATTCCAAGGACATATTGTAGAATAGATATTGGTATTGGGTTATAAAATGCTCCCTAAAAAGAATTAAACACCCATTAAGCCTTAATAAGTCTATAATATGACTCATGAAGACGAAGAAGTGCAACATGACATATCAAAATTACAAGACCAGGTGCACCAAATTTCGCTCTCGCAAAGAGAATGAAATGGAAGTTTTGAAGAAAGGCATGGAAGCTAAGGTGGATGGTTTGAATAAAGGAGTAGAAGCTAATATGGATGGCATGGAAGCTAGGATGGATTACATGGAAGCTAAGATCAATGAAAAAATGAAAGACAACATGGAAAACATGAAGAATGGTATAAAAGCAGGCATGGAAGGTTTGACAAAGTTGATACAAGAAATGTTTCCTAATGGTGAAAATATAGTAGAGGAAACTGATGATGAGAATAAAATAAATATTAATCACGATTTCATAAAATATAATGTTGGACGGAAGAACCACCCTATTCCAAAGATGGATATGAGGAAGTTTGATGAAAAGAATCCCGTCACATGGATACTATAGATGGTGCACTATTTTGATCTCAATAATGCGCAAAACACCCAAAAGGTATGCATTGAAACTTTAAATTTAGAACAAAATACATTTGTTTGGTATCGATGGCTTTTCTCCCATAAAATTTTTTCACTCATTCAATTTTTATGGAGGAAATGATAGCACATTATGAGGATACAAAGAGAAACACCTTCTTTAGCCAATTGATGAATCTCAAACAAAAGGGTCCATTGGTGGAGCACATTGAGGACTTCCAAAAATTTAATATAAGGGTAACTGATATTCCAGAGGAATACAATATTGATGTAGTCATAGGGAGTTTAAAGGATAGCATCCAACATGAGGTTCGCCTTTAGGAACCTAATTCATTGGAGAAGGAATTATGGTTGGCAAGAAAAACTGAATGTAAAATTATGGTGACAAGGAAGCCTATCATTCACATCTATAAATATGAAAGTGTTGCTACTCCTAGACTTCCACAACCTACAAGGTTGACACCACAACAATTGGAAGAAAAAAGAGCAAAAGCGCTTTGCTACATTTATGATAGAAAATACACTAAAGGTCATAAGTGTGATGAGAAGAAATTATTTTACATAGACTGTGAAGAGGAGGAAGAAAATGAACAAGAAACATAAAAAGAAGAGGATATAAGCCAGGAGCTAACCCCAGAAGAAATGAGTCTGACCATATTGTGTAATGCATTGGCAGGAATTACCACTCCTCAAACTCTCAAGATAGAAGGACATATCAAGAAGAAAATGGTAGTAGTGTTGATTAATTTGGGCAGTACCCATAATTTATTCATTGTAAGGTAGCCAATGAATTGAATTGTTTCCTAAACCTAGCACCAAAATGTCAGGTGATGGTTGAAAATGGAGGAGTTATAAATTTCTCTAGAAAATTCCATAATATCAAGATAACCATGGGGGAATATGTATTGGATAGTCCAATTCTTTCCATTCCAATGGGAGGTGTTTATTTTGTACTAGGAGTACAATGGTTACAATCGTTGGGGACGATAACTTTTAGTTTTCAAGAACTTTTCTTGAATTTTTTTTTGGAAGGAAAGGAAATTGAATGCGGGGTATCGTAGGGAAGCTGGGAAAGATAATAAGATATAATGTCATGACAAAGCTTCTGAAGAAAGAATAATGAGGATTAATTGCACAATTATGCTCATTATAAGTTCCAACATCAAAATCATCTATTTCTCCAGATATTCAAAAATTCTTGGACAATCATTCCAAGGTGTTTGAAACTCCCAAAGGACTCCCACATATTCGTGATTATGATCATGCTATTCATTTGATTCCAGGAAGTGTTCCTATGAACATCAGGCCTTATAGATATCATTATGTCCAAAATAGAGAAATTGAACGTATGATTGAAGAAATGTTAGATGTTGGTATAATTCAACCTAGTCAAAATTATTATTTTTCTCCAATAGCACTGGTGCACAAGAAGGATGGATCATGGTGCATGTGTTTGGATTATAGGGATCTCAATAAGCTCACTATTAAATATAAATTTCCCATCCTTGTGATTGATGAATTATTGGATGAATTACATGGAGCAATTTATTTTACCAAGTTGGATCTTCATTCTGAGGATATCATCAAATTAGAATGAAGCCTGAAGATATTCTGAAAACAACATTTTGAACTCATGAGGGTTATTATGAATTTTTGGTGGCCTTACCAATGCACCTTCTACATTTTAAGGGTTGATGAACTCCATTTTCAAACCCTTCCTTAGAAAAATTGTGCTAGTATTTTTTGATAATATACTAATATAAAACAAGTCTTGGAGCGATGATGTTCAACATGTTGATAGGGTGATCAAACTATTGGATGAGAAACAATTATATGCAAAAACAACCAAATGTTTCATTGGGGTACAAGATGCAATATCTGGGTCATATTGTATCTCACAAGGGTGTTAAACCCTAACAAAAATAAAGCCATTAAGGAATGGAAAGTCCCCACAACCATAAAGCAGTTGCGAGGATTTCTCGGGTCAATAGGGTATTATCACAAGTTTTTTAATAATTATGGGAGAATAACAGCACCTCTAACAACATTATTGAAGAAATATGCATTTTCATAGACTCTTGAAGAAACTAAGGCCTTTGAACATCTTAAAAAGGAAATGTACCTAGCACTATTCTTAGCTATGCCAAACGTCACAAAAAACTTTATTGTGGAATGTGATGCCTTAGGAAATGGAATTGGTGTTGTTTTAATACAAAAAGGAAGACCTAATGCTTTTGAAAGTCATCCAATCAAAGGAAATTATTTACAAAAATTTGTTAATGAGAAATGTTGGAAATACTACATGCACTAAAGAAATGGCGACCTTTCCTAATGGGAAGACACTTCAAGGTAAAAATTGATCATGATAGTCTAAAACACTTTTTGGACCAAAGGCTATCTTTAGAAGAGTAGAAAAAATGGGTCACAAAGATGTTGGGTTATAACTTTGAAATCATCTACAAAAAAGGGAAGCTAAATGTTGTTGCAGATGCACTCTCAAGAAAGGATGACGAGGTGGAAGCATTGGTTTGTATCATTTCTATTATCCAACCAGATTGGATAACTAAAGCAAGGGGTGAATGGAAGAAAGAAGAAGAAGTGTGGACACTCATTTAGTTGGAAAAATCATTCTGTATGGTACAAATATCGCTTATATATTTGTAATAACTCCCAACTAAAACAAAATATTATTTTGGAATTGTACACTTCTCCTTTAGGAGGACGCTCATGATTTTTAAAAACTTACCACAGGATGAAGAAAGATTTTTTTTGTGATGGCCTTAAATTTGGTATTCAAAAGTTTGTGGTGGAATGTTTGGTTTTCCAGAAAAGTAAAGTTGAGACAATTAATACCCCAGGTCTTCTACAACCTTTATCCATTCCAAGTGAACATTGGGAGGAGATTTCAATGGATTTTATCTCAAGTTTACTTAAGTTCGAAGGAAAGAGTGTCATCATGGTGGCAGTTGATAGAATTACCAAGTATGCATACTTTTGTGCACTATCTCATCCATTTAAAGCAAGTACGTACAATTGATACTGCATTTATGTAAACAATTCAAAAGCTACATGGAAACCCAAATACTATTCAAAGTGACAAAGATCCCATTTTTACAGGAAATTTTTGGACAAAATAATTTTCTTGTTTGGGTACTCAACCAGCTCATATCTCATCTTATCATCCTCAATCTGATGGTCAAAATGAGATAGTGAATAAATGTTTGGAAGGATATCTTCATTTTTTCATATCTAATAATAAAACACAATGGGTCAAGTGGTTACCTCTCATTGAGTGGTGGTATAACACTTCCTTCCATACTGCAGCAAAAATGACCCCATTTATGGCATTTTATGGATATCATCCACCGCCCATCACATCACCTTTAAGAGAAAATTATAAGGTTCAAGAAGTGGAAGATCACATCGAGCATCAATAAGAAGTTCTCCATCTCTTAAAGGATAACCTAAATTTGGCACAAAATTGAATGAAACAACAGGCATATCAAAATCGCAGCGAGAGAAGTTTTGATGTAGGAGGCTGGGTATTTTACGGCTACAACCATACAAAAAAATTTCCCTCAAGCAAGCTAAGAAGGATAATAAATTACCCCCAAAGTAATATGGTCTTTACAAGGTGTTGCAAAATATTGGTACTATAGAATACAAATTCAAGCTTCCTGCTTCTTCGTGAGTGCATCCAGTTTTCCATGCTTCATGCTTAAAGAAGGTTATAGGTGACAAACTTCCAGTTCAAACAATAATTCTAGAACTTGATGAGGAAGTAAAAATCATATTGGAACCTGAAGTTGTCACGGAAACAAGAACTCGATGGCTATGAATCGATCAATTTCAGAGTATCTCATCAAGTGGAAGAACTTACCCACTAAATATTCTACATGGGAGGATGATAATTTTATATAGAAGCATCCAGAGCTACTCAAGCGTTGAGGAAAACAATTTTATGAAGGAGAGGGGCATGTTAGTTACCTATATTACTAGTGTAGTCCCTTATTGTTGTTAGTGTAACCCTCTTATTGTTATTGTTGTACCCCTGTAACCCCAATATTGTTATTATTGTGCCCTTACATTATTATTGTTAGGTCGGCTAGGATTGTATTGTGACCCCATGGACTCCTATATATGGAATGAGGTTTTTTTCATTTATATCATCCAATAATTTTTCATTAATGTAAGGTAAAGGAGGTTTCCCCCTTCAAGTGGCTTATTTCTAAGGCGTTGATCTCTCTTTTCTTATATTTTTGGAGCTAGTTTGATAACAAATTTTTACAAGCTTGCATTAAGTTATTGTGCAAAAAAAAGGTGGTGGATAATATTTAGGCATTGATATATAACTGCGTAGAAAAGGAAAAAAATTCGATAGAACAAAAAATTGTCATCAAAATCTATACATTGAATAATAAGAAGAGAACTAGATGAGAGATGTGTCTGACCTCTCTGATCGACGCTTATGAGATGGATTAGGTTATCCTAGATCTAGGGTCTGATCCAAATGTATTACCTAAGAAAAATTTTTAATGCATGGGAGAGCCTAATATGGAGTCATTTACCATTCAAATGTGCATGGAAAATCAACAGAAAATCATCCCATTAGGAAGATTATCGCAAGTGGTAGTCAATATTGAAGGAGTTAAGGTACTTGCATATTTCTAAGTTATTCAAATTGTGGATGATACTGATCCTTATCCTACACTCTTCGGATTGGATTGGGCTATTGATATGGATGGTATCATAAATATGAAGAGGAGAAGGATGGAATTTGAAAATAATGGAACCAAATTCATAATTCCCCTAGATCCTATAGAAGGTGAAAGATACACAGAGCCTGTGCACGCTGACGATGATATTGACCATATTTATAAGCTGACTATGCATGATGAATATTAGATAAACCCAACGGATAATGGAAGGCTTAATTGGGAGAATGACAACTCCTTCTTATCAGATTCTGATGAATAATTGGAGAGCTAGAAAAACCGCTTACATGAATTATATGCGCTACGATACAATCGAGTGACCAGATCTCTTCATTGCATAATGTCAAAGGTACATGAATTATCGTATTATGATGGTTTAAATGATGTAAATATGTTTTTAGGAGAACATGAGAAAATTTTCCCAGAAGGTCAGAGATTCCATGCCATGGATCTTGGATTACATGCTACTCCATCACAATGGTGGTAAACTAAAAAACAAAACATGGGAAACTGGGATGAATGCGCGTGAATAATGAGATAACGCTTTGAATTTACAACTATCAGGATGAAAAAAGTATACTTTGGGAAGGATTATCCATGTACACATATGGCTAAATGGAGTGAGGTATGTGGCATAGAAATGAGACTTGAATGGGTACACATATTAATTCATACGCTGGGAAAGGTGCCTACTAAATGGTACCGGGAGACAAAGTTGCACCAAGGTACTAGTGAATGGTTTGCACTGACGGAGGGTTTCATTTTAAACTTCAACTTTGAGAGTGGGTTTGTCAAGGTTGGTAAAGAACTGCATGATATTAAAGAAGTTATATTTGACACAAAAAAGCCAACGGTAGAACGTTCTTTGCCAGCCTGTGATGCACAAATGAGGGATATTGTTAATTACACACTACTACATTTGGCGGAAATTCTGACACCTGTTTCCGACACTTTTGACCAAATGTCGGAAATTTTCCCAATTTTTTTCCATCCCGCCCGAAACCGTCGCTATACCGACGTCTATAGAAAAGTGTCGCAATACCGACACTTAAAAATGTGTCGCAATTGCGACGTTTAAAGGAAGACGTCGCAATTGCGACACCATGGCCCAAAGTGTCGCTATTGAGACGACTCTAAACGTCGCAACTGCGACACAATGTCTAGGTGTCGCCATTGCGACGTTGGAGGCACCCATCCTAATAGCGACGCCTTTTCCGCCGTCAGTATAGCGACAGTTATTTTCGCGCTACATAAAAATACCAAACTTATATGCACGCTACATAAAAATTCAAAACTTATATGCGCGCTACATAAAAATGATTTTATTGTTTCGTATTTTTCGCAATAGCTACATTAACGTTTGATATCACGCGCGCATTCGCCCTCTGCTCTTGCAGAACAGCATTTGCCCTCAGCATTCGCGCTCAGCTCTTGCAGAACAGCATTTTCCCTTAGCATTCGCCCTCAGCGTTCGCCCTCAGCTCCTGCAGAACAACATTCACCCTCAGCTCTTGCAAAATGGTAAGTTCTTACTGCAGGCCCTTCCTCCTATAGTAGGGTTGACTCTATTTGTGTTTTTTTGGTCAATTCCATTGGATTGTGTTAGGCTGTAGGGTTCTCTGTAGATGTCAAGAATCAAGATTCAATACCCTCTATTATCTTCATCACCCAATACAAGATTTAAATTTTTCCCAAAGAAACGCTTATTAATTTGGCAGCCATTATTTCTCCTTGCTTTAAAAACCCTACATTTAAATGAAAACAAGCATTGCATTTCAACTACAAAAATCTATTAGTGTTCAAATGTACATGTGTGCTACATTAACATCTGATATCACGCGCGCATTCGCCCTCCGCCCGTGCAGCCCTCACCATTCGCCCCGAGCTCTTGTGCACAGCATTCGCCCGCATTCGCCCCGCAGCTCTCGTTGGGTCAAAGATTCGCCTCGCCAAAGATTCGCCCTCGAGCTCTGTGCACGCATTCGCCCGGATTCGCCCTCGCCCTTTCGGCACGCATTCGCCCGCATTCGCTCTCGTATATTCACTTCGCCTCTTGCGTAACAACATTTTCCCTCAAGATCGCCCTCGCTATTCTACTGCAGAACAAAATTCACCCGCCCTCTTGCAAAGTAGTAAGTTCTTACCGAAAATCTTCCTCCCAGTATAGTAGTTGACTCTATTTGGGTTTTTTTGCCCAATTCTATTG